>CM077797.1:417822-880322 GCA_039737535.1 Lagodon rhomboides
CATAGTGAATGCAACCATCGAGGCGTTTAAAATAGACTAATTAATTAGTCCAAGGATATGTGACGATGAAGCGGTTTTACCAAGCACAACCAGAATTGCTTTTGTATTAATAAATCATTTCAGCAAATAGAAATATAGACAACACAGTTTTGACTTGACAGGATGGCTCTGCTCTTGGGTATGTTCCATGTAGCTTTAGTGTAGTATGATAGCATGGAACACACCATAGTAGACAAACTACACAACTCCATGACTTGAATCTGTATCGATACATACGTTTTATAAATAGATACTCAAACTCTTACCTAAGTACTGTACTCAAATAAATAAACTTCATTACTGTTGGCCTTTGGGAATACACGTGACATGGATTACATAAATAAAGTATGTACAATATGAGTAACTATTTTGAACACAATACATCCCTCAGCTCCTTCTAGATAGATGGCACATCCCCCGTTGAAAGGGAAGTTCATTTTGCAGTCTTGTTCTTTTGTGTCAATTTTGCCAACAGCCTGGGAAAGTTGGAGATACAGATGAGATGAAGAAATACAAGTTGGGTAAACACGTAAACACTGATCATAACATTATAACCAAGGACAGGTGAAGTGAATAACACTGATTATCTTATCACCACCTGTCAATGGCTGTGATATATTCTGCAGCAAATTAACATTTTGTCCTCGAAGTTGCTGCGTTGGGAGCAGGAAAAATAGGCAAGCCTAGGGATCAGAGCAACTTTGGCAAGGGTCAAATTGTGTTGGGCTGCGTAGCCCCAGACTGGTGCCCATGCTGACCACTGTCCGCTGCAGAAACTGGCTACAATGGGCATTACAACTGGACCACGGAGAAATGGAAGAGGATGAATTACATTTTCTTTTAGATCATGTGGATAGCTAGGTGCATGTACGTCGCTTACTCGGAAAAGAGATGGTACAAGAATGCAATATGGGAAGAAGGCAGTGTGATGCTGGGAAACCTTGGGTCCTGCTATTCATGTCGATGTTACTTTGACACGCACCACCTACCTAAACATTGTTGCAGACCAAGGACACAACTTCATGGAAACTGTATTCCCTAACTGACAGTGGCCTTTCAGCAGATATACAAACCCTGCCAGAATACAAAAAATGGTTCAGGAATGGTTTGAGAAACACAACAACATATTCAAGTTGTTGACTTGGCCTCCAAATTCCCCAGACGTCAATCCAATCGAGACAAACAAGTCTGATCCATGGACGCCCTACCTCGCAACTTACAAGACTTTAAAGAATGTGTTGCTTAAGTTTGTGCCAGATACCACCGCACACCTGCAGTGACATGGACATGGACACCTTGTGAAGTCCATGTCTCAACAGGTCAAAGCTGTTTTGGTGGCAAAAGGGGCACCATATTAGGCAGGTGGTTGTAATGTTATGGCTGATCAGTGTATATCAGTGTTCCAGGCCCTGGCGCACTTGGCTCTTAGAGTGAATGGGAGATGAATCTCGGATTGGTTTAATTTATGTTCCGCCCAAAACCCAACCATGATTAAGAGTGTAAAGACAACCTCTTCGCACTGTGTGCCCTACTTTGCGGCAAGATTATTTGCTGTTTAACAAGCAAAAGGAAGTTGGACTAACTCTAAATCCACTTGTGCAATGCTAGACAGATCGTTTAAATAGTGTCCTTTGTCCCTAAAAAAAAAACAGGATATATGACCATTTTGAAGTTGAATTCCAAGTCCAAGTCAGATGTTCCCAGTTCATCCTCAATAGGTTTGTGTTTTTTTTTTTTTTTTTTTTTACAAAATTACCACCATCTAATGTGTGATTTAACTTCAAAATGTATTTTTAACTAGGTAGCATGTCATACCTTTCCTGTTAAACTCTGCCCCGCTTTGTTTCTCCCCACAGGCAATAAATAGAATATGGTTTCGGTCCACAACCGTCCTCAGTTGAAAAAATTCTTTAAAAAAGTGCAGTAGAATTACAGATAGAGAGGCTATGTTTGGGTGAGTCACACATGAGCTACACTGAAGAGAGTTCCTGGCATTGCTCCCAAAAAATGACATTATTTGGATGTGAGCAGAGAGGGCGGCCAGATATCATGAGAGCCACAGAGAGCCCTGCCATAAGTGATGAAAGTGATGGCGATTACAACATTGTGTGTGTGTGTGTGTGTGTGTGTGTGTGTGTTTGTTTGTGTTAGTTAGCCAGTCAGGTTAGTGCCCTTGGCCTTGTAAGGCAGGGTCATCTAGGGTTATATATTTGATCCCTGCCTCCCCAGCAGGTCTAGCAGCTGCTTCCTCTTCACCTGGCCTCTGTAAGTCTGCACAACTGGCTGTATTTTTTATTTATTTTGCATTCATGCTGTATTTTCCATTTATTAACTAAAGATACAAACATTTAAATCTGATCTGTTTTAACAAAATAGAGGGGATGGGAAGGTTCACTTCACAAATTGAAACAACTAATAAGACTGGGATAGTTAAAAGCTTAGTTAAAACATCTTAGTCAGCTATATTTGAAGATTTTAACTAACCAGGTTAAAATAATTATCCAAAACACTAGCAAGAAATATAAGAACCAAATGTTAATGTGTGTTGACATATATATACTGTAACTCTGATTTTTTTTGATAGCCTTGAAATATCCTACTTGCAGTTTTGTCTGCCCACTTCAGGTGGATCACTGACTGATACTCTGAAGTCTGAGCTCACCTGTCATCTGAGTTGAACCTACAGGTAAATTCTTTACCTTTCTAATGCTTACATATATATTCATATTATTGAAAGGGTGATATAATATGTAGAGGACAAAGATGGATTTCTTCATAGATCAACTCCAAATACTGAAATAGTTATACAGAATCATTGAAACCAATAGTATATAAGCATCATAATACAGATGTTAAGGTGAAGTATTCAGTACAGAGTGAAACCTTTATCAATCACCGTTACCTGTATGAACATTAGTGCAGCGATGGGGGATGCAGAGATGGCTGTGTTTGGGGCAGCTGCCTCGTACCTCAGGAAGTCTGACAAAGAGCGCATGGAGGCATCCACACGTATATTCGACATAAAGAAGGAATGCTTTGTCCCGGATCCGGTGGAAGAGTTTGTGAAGGCAACCATCACCAGTCGAGATGGAGACAAGGTCACTGTAGAAACGCAAAATGGGAAGGTCAGTGGTTACATTTTACCAGTTTAAAATGTAGCTTATATTATTGACAACACATATCATGTTCTTTAGATTGCAATGACAACATTACTATGTATATGAAGCCTAAGATTAAAAAAATAACATGTACAGAAATAAGTGTTAGCAAATTGCTGATATACAGCAATTTAAATAGTCTGGGGATAACCAGAATTACAGGGCAGGATGCAGACACAGTTTTGTAAAAGTTATGTCAGAATCTGTATGAATGAAAGAATTCAAACAAAGTTTTTCCTTAACCTTGTATGCCACTAGACAAGCGCTGTCAAGAGATGTCAAGAGACTGCTCTGCTTCATTCTTCAGTGCACTTGAAGTCAGCCTGTCCCAGCAATGTAATTGAATCCATTTAGCCATTTTGATTAAGTGGACCATTCAGGTCACCAGGGTCCATTAAAGCAGTACAGGACGACTTTAGATGTGAGTCTATGTGGGAGTCCTCTAGGAGCAAGTGTTAATCTCAGCGTAAATCTATGTGTGAATTAAAGCATCTATCCTTGAGTGAGTGTAAATACACGTTCAATTGAGAGCCTGGCTACTATGTGTCTCCAGTCACAACACTGAACAGTTGAGTGATAAACGAGGCATTGCTGCCATCTGGCAATAACAATGAAGGCATACTTCGTAATGTTACATGATCACTGTTGGTGATAATATGGTAGTACATGCAGGTCACAGAAACAACAAAAGAAAATGTCTGTATGTTTATACTCAGAGAAAAGGTGAAATTTATGTGACCATTACATATTGATTAAAAAACTGCATTATTTTCCTTAGACTGTAACTGTCAAAGACTCACAGATTCTGCAACAGAATCCTCCTAAGTTTGACAAGATTGAGGACATGGCCATGTTGACCTTCCTCCATGAACCAGCTGTGCTGTTTAACCTAAAAGAACGTTATGCAGCATGGATGATCTATGTGAGTAGCCTACAATCCAATAAACAAGATTTGTTAATAAATTGTACTGTGCACCACTTAAACTACAGTTCATTAAAGTATGGTTTCACTAAGCCAAACACCTCATGCTGAAACCTCTCAAGATGCAATAAAACTGATTTCAAACACAGGAAATAATTAGTTATGCCTGTTTGTTTTTCTCAAATATTGTTCTATTGGCATTAGTTTTCTCTTTAACATGGGAAAATAAATAAATAAATAAATGAATAAATAAATAATGTATTGAAAGTCACAAGCACAGGAATCTCTATCAGAATGAGAACATTAGTGTGTCTAGCATATGAACTCACCAATATATAAATTACTTTAATTTGTAAATGGCCAATGGTTGATGTTAAAAATTAATGCTTTATCTGTAAATTTCAGACCTACTCGGGGCTGTTCTGTGTGACTGTCAACCCCTACAAGTGGCTGCCAGTCTACAACCAGGAAGTGGTTGTTGCCTATAGAGGAAAGAAGAGGAGTGAAGCTCCTCCTCATATCTTCTCAATCTCTGACAATGCCTACCAGTACATGCTGTCAGGTAAAAACTAATAAAACAGATCATGTTTTGGGTATGTTTTGTAACATGTTATAATGCTTAATCCAAAAATAATAAAACTGTACTGTCCACAAATTTGCTTCTGTAGACCGTGAAAACCAGTCTATTCTGATCACGTATGTAGCGCCTTTCTTGAAAAGCATCTCTGGTATAAAATATTATTCATCATTATGCTTCTGTTAGTATTGATCATCTTTACAATTACAGTGGAGAATCTGGTGCAGGAAAGACTGTCAACACAAAGCGAGTCATCCAGTATTTTGCAAGTATTGCAGCCGGAGGCATAAAGAAAGACCCCAATGCCAAAGACAAAGTAAGTAATAAGCTCTGTCAAATGTTGAGCTCTGAAGGGATTATAAGTAATCTTAAATTGGCCGAAATATAATAGAATATCCTTACTTGGCCAGTAAAATTCCTAAAATTCCAACACTGAGTGCAGTCCGTCAGTCAGTGCCTTATCCTCTGAACACCACAGGATGGCGACTGTAACACACAAGCTGCAGAAAGTACACTTCCCCCCTTAACTTACTGAAAAACTTCGTGAAAATCTTGATGTTGATTTGGGGACAATGACATGACTGGTAAGCTAGCTAGTCTTGTTGTTAAACATACTGTCAAATTATATTTACTGTTTGTCAACCGTAAGCAATGTTATTGACTTTGAATCTTGCTAGCATAGCGTTAGCTTCCTGGCTCACCGCTGAGCGGACTAGAATATCTCCCGTTGCCAAGTCGTATCTAAGGTCCGTCCTATTTACTGGAGAGGTGAACAGCGTTTCCGTTGCATAAGAACCTTACGGGAGGGTAATGGTTGTTCCAGGTATTAGTCAAACCCTCAGGCGTTACCAGGGAAACTAAGTTATTGCCTGTGAAAAACTTTATATTTTGATTGTAAAACGCATGAAAATATAAATTAATGGTCTTAATTTATTTTCTTCGGCAAGTGACCATGGTATAAGCGGGATAATGCCCTTCAAGGTGTCCATAATCAGGAATTAATGGACTTTGCGGAGGCAACCGTCCGACGCGCAGGTTCTAAGGCCCCCGCGTCGTCCATTAATTCCTGATTATGGACACCTCATCGGGCATTATCCCTTACTTCAGTGCCTACTGTGTGACATTATTTGTAGGCAAGGAAGTTTTTCAAACTTTGAAAACTATTACTTGATGCCACCAGATGCTGCTAAAATGTCTTTGAATAGCTTTAAATATTAATTACACATTGAACACACACACTGTTCTCTTTGACAGGGCACCCTGGAGGATCAAATTATTCAGGCTAACCCTGCTCTGGAGGCCTTTGGTAATGCCAAGACCATCAGGAATGACAACTCCTCCAGATTTGTGAGTGTCTCATTTTTGTGTGGCTAAATTGTAAAAATTGTATAGATTTCCCATGCAAACAAAGTCAGTAGCAGCAGCAGGTTTCTTTATAGAGACAACCTTTATCCTTTCAGGGTAAATTCATCCGAATTCATTTTGATGCCAGGGGAAAGTTAGCCTCTGCTGATATTGAAACATGTAAGACTGAACTCCCTTATCATACATTAAAGCACTAAAATTGTAAATATCATTTATGTTTTAAAACATTGTTGAGTTTACACTTTTGTCACTTGTCAGACCTTCTGGAGAAGTCTCGTGTGACTTTCCAGCTCAAGGCTGAGAGAGATTACCACATTTTCTACCAGATTCTGTCCAACAAGAAGCCTGAAATCCTGGGTTAGTACATTGCTGTGGTACCATCCCATTTCTCTCACTAGAGACCCCCCCCCCACCCACACACAAAAACCAGTGTTATTGGCTTTTCATTGGAATTGTGTCTTACCCCGTTTCACCTTCTCTCTGTGCCCTCCAGAGATGCTGTTGATCACTAATAATCCCTATGACTACGCCTTCATCTCTCAAGGGGAAACCCAAGTGGCGTCCATTGATGATGCAGAGGAACTGATGGCAACAGATGTCAGGCTCTTACTCTTTCCTCTTTTTCACATTTTTTAAAAATTAACTTTTTACTTAATGGACTTGCATTTCAACAGCACTTTTTTCCAGCCTACTGACTGCTCAAATAATTTTGTAACATTTGTCACATTCTCTCATTCACACACAAATGAATACATTAATGGCAGAGGTTGCCATGCAAGGTGCCGACCTGCTCATGGATACTTTGAGTAACTGCCAGTTACTGGATTACCCGCTCTACCTCCTGAGCTACAGCCTAGTGTACTTGTACCCAAACTTTCACCAAAGTTTTAAACTGGTTCAGCTGAGCAAAGCAGTGCTGTGATTGTGCTGAACACAATGGCTGAAAGGGGTTTACACTAGATTTAGACTGAAAACAGCCCTGTCCAGTTGCAGTAACAGATTAATAAGTTAAAGAGTTATCATACTGTATGCTGCAACACTGAAACACAGTTTATAATACTAATAGAACTTTGGAAAGTCATCACGGCTGCATCATCAAGGCATTCAGGTTACAAAGTGGGTTTGCATGTATTTGATTGAGCGATGAAGCACCTTGCTGGACGGTGTCCAGTTGTAGCAAAAGTAAGCAGCAGCCCAGCACTGTTCCGCTGGCAACCTCTGTGTTGGCACCCTCAACAGACTTGCTCCATTTAAATGAACGAGAGGACTGTGTTTTAACAAAATAGTGAGCAACATTGGCTTCTCATGAAGCTCTGTGTGTTTGTGTTGCATTGAGCATATAATCTATTTATTTATGTTCATATGTAGCTGCTGAACTAAACACAAGGAACAGTTTGTTTATTTGAGTACAAAAGAGCTCTTCCTGCAGTATCTGTTATGCCAGCTTAGGTTTCATTGTTGTGCAGTTTCTGTTTTAATACAACGATGACGCCTAAGCTGGCAAGACTGATCAGCATCAGGGTTACTGTTACCTATGTGTAAACAATCATGAAGTAATCAAGTCCTCCTCCACAGAGTGCCTTCGACGTGTTAGGCTTTACCCAAGAGGAAAAAAACTCTGTGTACAAGCTTACTGGTGCCATCATGCACTATGGCAACATGAAGTTCAAGCAGAAACAGCGAGAGGAGCAAGCAGAGGCTGATGGCACTGAAGGTTAGAGAAGCTCTGTATGTCAGGTTGGCTCAGAACTGACAAGAGAATCATGGCCTAAGTAGGCAGTTTTACAGTATTCACATTCCCTCTTCAGATGCTGACAAATCAGCGTACCTGATGGGCCTTAACTCTGCTGACCTCATCAAAAGTCTCTGTCACCCAAGAGTCAAAGTAGGAAATGAGTGGGTCACCAAGGGACAAAATGTTGCCCAGGTAAGAAACATAAGAAGTCAATTGGAACAAAGGTTGTATACCTGATATGTGCAAAAAAATATTTGTTTTTCCTTTGTGGCTGTGAGGTTGCATAGAAAAAATAAACAAAAAAGTTAATTTTCAATCATTTGTATGTTTTCAACAAAAAAACTGTATATAATGCCTGTTCCATAGGTGAACTATGCTGTTGGTGCTCTATCTAAGGCTGTTTATGAAAAGATGTTTCTGTGGATGGTTATGAGAATCAACCAGTCACTAGAGACCAGGCAACCCCGCCAGTACTTCATTGGTGTTCTGGATATCGCAGGATTTGAGATCTTTGATGTGAGAAGTCTTATTAAAACACAATAAAAACAGCACCTTCAATATTAAATGGATAGACATTCAGACTTTTCTTTCTCTTTACAGTTCAACACCTTTGAGCAGCTTTGCATCAACTTCACCAACGAAAAACTGCAACAGTTTTTCAACCACCACATGTTTGTGTTGGAGCAGGAAGAGTACAAGAAAGAGGGCATTGAATGGACGTTCATTGATTTTGGCATGGACTTGCAGGCCTGTATTGACCTGATTGAGAAGGTGAGATACTGCGCCTGTTAAAGAATAAAAATAAATAAAAAAGTGTTTCTATTAACAACTTTTATTTTTGTCCCCTCAGCCTATGGGTATCATGTCCATCCTTGAGGAGGAGTGCATGTTCCCCAAAGCCAGTGATACCACCTTTAAAGCTAAGCTCTATGACAACCATCTGGGGAAATCTGCCAACTTCCAAAAGCCCAGGATTGTCAAAGGGAAACCAGAGGCCCATTTTGCCCTGATGCACTATGCTGGAACTGTTGATTACAATATCAACAACTGGCTGGTGAAGAACAAGGATCCTCTGAATGAGACCGTTGTAGGGCTATACCAGAAGTCTACTCTCAAGCTCTTATCTGTCCTTTTTATAAATTATGCTGGAGCTGACTCAGGTACCCTGGCACAAATATCTTTTTGATTTTACTTTAAAATGTTTTTGGTTTTTGTCTAACTCCATGGTTACACATGTTTTTCTAAACAGCTATGGCGGAAGGTACTGAAGGCAAAAAAGAGAAGAAAAAGAAGGGATCATCGTTTCAGACTGTGTCCGCTCTTCATAGGGTACTGTATATGACTGTATTGTTTTTATCCTAAAATATGGTAATTTGCTGAATGCTTTAACAGTCAATAATTATTAATCCATGCTTGCCTTGTTCAGGAGAACCTAAATAAACTGATGACCAACTTGAGGTCTACTCACCCTCACTTTGTACGCTGCATCATCCCCAATGAGACCAAGACTCCTGGGGCCATGGAGAATCCTCTGGTGATGCACCAGCTGCGCTGTAACGGTGTGCTGGAAGGCATCAGGATCTGCAGAAAGGGCTTCCCCAACAGGATCCTCTATGGAGATTTCAAACAAAGGTATTATTTAATTAAGTCAGATACTATATAATACTGTATAATTCTAGATAGAAGTCCAACTTTGAAAAAAATAATTATCAGAGATATATGTTTTTGTCTTTCAGATATCGCATTCTGAATCCTGCAGCCATCCCTGAAGGTCAGTTCATTGACAGCAGGAAGGGAGCTGAGAAACTCCTTGGGTCTCTTGATATTGATCACAACCAGTACAAATTTGGACATACCAAGGTATAAGTTGAAGTTATTCTGATAATGCGAAAAGTGAAACATTGTAGTAGAAAATGAAAAAGATAGCAACAAAATAAAATACCCATTGGTGTTGTTAGGTATTCTTCAAAGCTGGATTGCTGGGTCTCCTTGAGGAGATGAGAGACGAGCGTCTCTCCAAAATCATCACTGGTATTCAAGCCAGATCTCGTGGGCTTTTATCTCGTATTGAGTATCAGAAGATGGTGGATCGAAGGTATGGTTTGTGTCCATCTGATATTTGTAAAGATTATTGGTTTGTATTGTATATTTAACTATAGCTTTCTATTTTCAAAAATAATTTAGAGATGCATTATTAGTGATCCAATGGAATGTGCGTTCTTTCATGGGGGTCAAGAATTGGCCCTGGATGAAGCTATTCTTTAAGATCAAACCTCTGTTGAGATCTGCTGAGGCAGAAAAAGAGATGGCCAACATGAAGGAAGAATTCCTGAAGCTGAAAGAGGCTTATGCAAAATCTGAAGCTCGGAGAAAGGAGCTAGAGGAGAAAATGGTCACTCTTCTCCAAGAGAAGAATGACCTGCAGCTCCAAGTTCAAGCGGTAAGAATGGCACTACTTTTAACATTTTCCTTTGAACATGTCATCATGGTATTTGCTAATGAGATAAAATGTTTGGCAGGAGCAAGATAATCTCTGTGATGCAGAAGAAAGATGTGAGGGGCTGATCAAAAACAAAATTCAACTGGAGGCAAAAGCCAAAGAGCTGACAGAAAGACTGGAGGACGAGGAGGAGATGAATGCTGAACTAACTGCTAAGAAGAGGAAGCTGGAGGATGAGTGTTCTGAGCTGAAGAAAGATATTGATGACCTAGAGTTAACTCTGGCTAAAGTGGAGAAAGAGAAGCATGCCACTGAGAACAAGGTACGACAACAACTTAGCTATTTACATATTGCATGTTTCTAACCTTTACACTTACATTTTTAACACTTATTACTCATTTCACAGGTAAAAAACATGACTGAGGAGATGGCTGCTCTTGACGAAATCATTGCCAAGCTGACTAAGGAAAAGAAGGCCTTACAAGAAGCTCATCAGCAAACACTGGATGATCTGCAGAGTGAAGAAGACAAAGTCAACACTCTGACCAAGGCCAAGGCCAAGCTGGAGCAGCAAGTGGATGATGTAAAAAACAATATCAGAATTGCACTACTTAGATGACATTGTAAGTGTGAATAATTAAACCTTTTACAAATGACATAATTATATGTATTTGCATTAAGCTTGAAGGATCTCTTGAGCAAGAGAAGAAGGTTCGAATGGACCTTGAGAGAGCTAAGAGAAAGCTGGAGGGAGACTTAAAGTTGACCCAGGAGACTGTGATGGATTTAGAAAATGACAAGCAACAGCTGGAGGAGCGCCTGAAAAAGTACTAATTTATCATGATATTGTTCATTTAGTATGATCATTAAATAATATGTAAACAGTTTCAATCAGCCAACACTGATTAAACAAAATGCTGCAGGAAAGACTTTGAGATCAGCCAGCTGAATGCCAAAATTGAAGATGAGCAGGCCATAATTGTTCAACTGCAGAAGAAGCTGAAAGAGCTGCAGGTAAAAATGTGCACTGGTGGGTCTTAATTATATGCTAACATTTTCCCCAAGTATTGCTTCATTTAAACATGTTTTTTCAAAAACTAGGCTCGTGTAGAGGAGCTGGAGGAAGAGCTGGAAGCAGAGCGAGCTGCCCGAGCCAAGGTGGAGAAGCAGAGAGCAGACTTAGCCAGAGAGTTGGAGGAGATCAGTGAGAGGCTGGAGGAGGCTGGTGGAGCAACAGCTGCTCAGATTGAGATGAACAAGAAGAGGGAGGCTGAGTTCCTGAAACTCCGCCGAGACCTTGAAGAGGCCACTCTGCAACATGAAGCCACCGCTGCAACACTCAGGAAGAAACAAGCTGACAGTGTTGCTGACCTGGGAGAGCAGATTGACAACCTGCAGAGAGTTAAACAGAAACTGGAGAAGGAGAAGAGTGAGCTCAGACTGGAGCTGGATGATGTTGTCTCCAATATGGAACAAGTAGTTAAGTCTAAGGTATGTACTTATTTAGATGCCCACAGCAAATTTCCAGGTGAGAACCTGATAGTTATGTGGATGATGACAGCTTAATACCTAGAACCTGCCCATGAACACCTCCAAGTTGAATTCATTGTTCTTATTTGACAAGCTGAATGAGACAAGCTAAATTTAACATAAAATCTTCTGTCCCTCTAAGATGGAATTATATTACATTATATTGCACAATTATTGCAAAGTAGTCAATAAATGTTGAGAGAGAGGGGCGTACTGTATTACTCATATTACCCATTGTATGAGAAGAAAAGTAAATAATGCCTGTGAACTATGGAATTTTTCTTATGAAGACTAACTTGGAGAAGACCTGCAGAACTTTGGAGGATCAAATGAATGAATACAGGACAAAGTGTGATGAATATCAGAGATCCCTTCATGACTTCACCACCCAGAAATCCAAGCTTCAAGCTGAGAATGGTCAGTGTTATACTCCTTTTGATTAAAGTAATAAACTTCTTTAATGTAGAGTAATGCAATACTACAACACAACCTAATTTTGCCCCTTAGATGAGCTTTCAAGACAGATGGAGGAGAAAGAATCGCTTGTTTCTCAGCTGACCAGAGGAAAGAATTCCTACAATCAACAACTGGAAGATCTTAAAAGACAACTCGAGGAGGAAATTAAGGTATGAAGATGGCAAAATGTATACATTTATAGCTAAATGTTCAAGAGAAATACCCACATTATCAATATTAATCCAGGCCAAGAATGCATTAGCCCATGCAGTGCAGTCTTCACGACATGACTGTGACCTGCTCAGGGAGCAGTATGAGGAGGAGCAGGAGGCAAAGGCTGAACTGCAGCGCAGCATGTCCAAGGCCAACTCTGAGGTGGCTCAGTGGAGAACCAAGTATGAAACTGATGCCATCCAGAGAACCGAGGAACTGGAGGAGGCAAAGTGAGTCCAATATAGATAAATGAATCTAAAATATGAGGTAAGATAAAGACTTCAAAAAACAATTAACAAAAGAAAATAAATGTCATTGTTGTTTGTACAAGCTGCACAAATCTCCTACAGCTTTCAAATAAGCATGGTTTTAACACTAACATCTGCATGTACATCTACATGCAGAAAGTAGCAGCCTAGAATGGCCATACAGGTAATCTGCCAAAGGATATACAACAAATGTATTTGAGCAATGCTGGCAGGTCATAAAAAGGTAGAAGGTCACAACACAGGTAGCAGATATCAGGCAAAAAAACACAAAGACAAGAACAGAAACAGGTATAGGTGGCTCAAATGCAAATGCAAAACATGACAAACTGGCCAGGGGAATGGGCTGGTTACATAAACTAAAGGAATGATGAAGTGAGGCAGGTGTGTCATCAGGTTGGGGTATTGGAATGACAACAAATAAGCAGGTGGATGTGGGAGTCAGGTGACCAGAATTGGCAGAAAAGACAGAGGACAGTTGGTGGACAGGTCATGAAAGCTCCTCAGAAATGCATGGGCCTGAGGGAAGTGATAAGTGGTTGGAGGCTGAAACCAAGGGTCAGATTGAGTGAAAAAACTACAACAAAAAGGCAGCTTTTGTGACAGGGAGAAGAACTACCACAGGAACACCACCAGCTTCCTGGCATTTGTTGTCTTTCAAGATGATCTTAATGCTTTTCTGCCTCCGCCTCTATTCTGTCTTTCCTTTCCATTTGATTGAGCTCATTGCCAGCGCACATTCATTCAAATAAATACTGTGAATACAGCCCATCTAAGCTAAATAAGCATCCATGATAGTCCACAGGATAATCAGCCATTGTGCTAGGCTTTTTGCATGTCATTAGAAAACTATATAACTGCAGTGAAAGTCAGACTTTAAATATTCTTCCAACATATTTGGAAATTATTTGAAAAGATTCATGGAAGAATCATGGTTATTTTGAAAGGGCTCAGGCAGCATAACCCGGCGTGCATTGTCTTATATGAATTCCAACATCTTTGTCACATGTTGCTCCTGATCACCTTAATTCCCAGGCATAAAATGCCCCAGAAATAAAAGCACCAGTGTATAAGACTTGTTTATCATTTATTTTCAGAAAGAAGCTGGCTCAGCGTCTGCAGGAGGCTGAGGAGGCTGTTGAAGCTGTGAACGCTAAATGTTCCTCTCTGGAAAAGACCAAACACAGGCTGCAGAATGAGATTGAAGATCTCATGGTGGATGTGGAGAGGTCTAATGCTGCTGCTGCTGCTCTGGACAAGAAGCAAAGAAACTTTGACAAAGTATACCTGTATTTTCTTGTCATCAAATTAAAAACAAATTAGAATTACAGTATAGAATAGTAAATTAAACAGTATTTTCATCTGAAACATAGGGTTTCAAAGGGTTTTTCCATTTCCATTTTAAGGCATTTAGCAGAAGCTTTTGTTCAAAGCGACTTACAGTAATTCATACATACATCATACACTGATGGTGGTGGCTGCCCATCAGGAGCAGTTTGGGGTTCAGTAGAGCCCAAGGACACTTCCACATGCAAACCAGGGCAGTCGAACCTGCAACCTTCTGATTACAAGACACTGGCTCTATGCCTGAGCCACAGCCACCCAGAATTACAGTATAGAATAATACATCGAACAATATTTTCATGTGCAACCTAGGGTTTCAAAGGGTTCTCAAAATGCAAGTATAATTTCCTCAAATAATGCACATTTTGCAAAACTGTAAAGAGCTCTATGTTGAGATTTAAACTTTGTACCACTTGAATCTCAATGTCTAGGTCCTGTCCGAGTGGAAACAGAAATATGAGGAGTGTCAGTGTGAGTTGGAGAGTTCTCAGAAGGAAGCCAGGTCTTTGAGCACTGAGCTCTTCAAATTGAAAAACTCATATGAAGAATCTCTAGACCAACTGGAGACCTTGAAGCGAGAGAACAAGAATCTTCAGGGTAAAACATCAGGCAAAACACACATATTGCAAGTGCCAAAAAGGTGAATTAAATACAACTACTTTTATCCACAGAGGAGATTTCTGACCTCACTGAGCAACTTGGTGAGGGAGGAAAAACTATTCATGAGTTGGAGAAGGTCCGTAAGCAGCTGGAGCAGGAAAAGAGTGAGATTCAGTCTGCCCTTGAAGAAGCAGAGGTAAATCTAAAACCTCAAATCCTCAGTTTCTGACATATTTAGTGTTGCTTCTATGTATAGATCCAAATGTAAGCTGTAATTTGTAGAAAAGTTTGAAATTTGTATAGTTTAACAAAATCACTGATGTCTATTTTAGGCATCTCTTGAGCATGAGGAGGGCAAGATTCTGAGAGCCCAGCTTGAGTTCACCCAGATTAAGGCAGAAATGGAGCGCAAATTATCTGAGAAAGATGAGGAGATGGAACAGAACAAAAGGAACCTGCAGAGGATGATTGACACCCTGCAGAGCTCTCTGGAGGCGGAGTGTCGCAGCAGGAATGAGGCCTTGCGTCTGAAGAAGAAGATGGAGGGAGACCTCAATGAGATGGAGATCCAGCTTAGCCAGGCCAACAGGCAGGCAGCTGAGGCCCAGAAACAACTTAAATCTGTTCATGCACATCTGAAGGTAAAAAAGGGGGACTTACTTTTATTATTTTTTGCTGGCATCCTTATTACTACGGTATCTTTGTAACTGGTGGTATTAAAAATGATGCAGGATGCTCAGCTCCAGCTTGATGACTCTCTGCGAGCCAATGATGATATGAAGGAAAACATTGCCATTGTTGAAAGGCGCAACAACCTGCTTCAGGCTGAAGTGGAGGAGCTCAGGACTGCTCTGGAGCAAACTGAGAGAAGTCGCAAACTTGCTGAGCAAGAACTGCTGGATGTTAGTGAAAGGGTGCAGCTACTGCACTCACAGGTATGAAAGATGATAGACCTCAAATTTGTTTTATTCTTTTTTAAAATGTTGCTCCATAGTACATTGTATAATGTTATTGCCTTGATTGTACAATAAAAGAACACCAGCCTGATAAACCAGAAGAAGAAACTTGAGGCTGATGCATCCCAGCTTCAAACTGAAGTGGAGGAAGCAGTGCAGGAATGCAGAAACGCTGAGGAAAAGGCCAAGAAGGCCATTACTGATGCTGCCATGATGGCAGAGGAGCTGAAGAAAGAGCAGGACACCAGCGCTCACCTGGAGCGTATGAAGAAGAACATGGAGCAAACCATCAAAGACCTGCAGCACCGCCTGGATGAAGCTGAACAGATTGCAATGAAGGGAGGCAAGAAGCAGCTGCAGAAGCTCGAGGCCAGGGTGGGTATTTCTTTTAAATTTGTGATTTGTATACTTTTAGACAGCAGTGATGTTGAAGTTATTTTGAAAGTTAGCTATAAAACATTGTCCTTGACCAGGTCAAGGAGCTGGAAAATGAGCTGGAAATGGAGCAGAAGAAAAGCAGTGAAGCAGTGAAGGGCATCCGTAAATATGAGAGACGTATCAAGGAACTTACCTATCAGGTTTGTGGAATGTAGCTAGCTTCATTATTTTGCATGTGTGGTTTAAGTTCTTAAGGAAATTAAGTAACCTTGTCTGTTATTTTCACAGACTGAGGAGGACCGCAAGAATATTGCAAGACTCCAAGATCTGGTAGATAAGCTGCAGCTGAAAGTTAAAGCCTACAAGAGATCTTCTGAGGAAGCTGTAAGTGTGGAAAGGTTGTAATTTGGCTTCTTGCCTTGTCACTGTCTAACTATGTTTATTTTATTTAACCTAAACAGGAGGAACAGGCTAATGTTCATCTTGGCAAGTTCCGCAAGTTGCAGCATGAGCTGGACGAGGCTGAAGAGCGAGCTGACATTGCTGAGTCTCAGGTCAACAAGCTGCGTGTCAAGAGCCGTGAGGCTGGCCCCAAGGTCTGAAGCATGCACTCTGTAGCAGGTGCACAGCATCTGACGTTAACACATGCTGCCCTCTGTTGGCTGCATTTAACTTGTTTGCTGCTCTGCTCTTCAAATAGTAGCACAAATATGAGTCAATAGAAGTGCTTTAGTTGAAATTGCTCTGCTAATGAATGCATTGCTTTGTGGCACTATAGCAATACTAATTTAAAAACCTAAATGCTGTTTCTCTTTTTCTTTCTTTTCAACTTCCCCGTCTCCAACAGAAAGGGTTTGAGGAGGAGTGATGCTTTGGAGCCTGCAGAAATCCTTTTGCCTGCTGTCTGCCATAGATCCCCTCAACTATCACTATTCACAACCTGTAGTGCTTAATAAAATCTGATCATGCTATTGCACGACATTGCATTCTTTCATTTATTTTTAAAAAATGATATAAGTGGGTTCATGGGACCAGGAAATGTTGTATTTAATATAACTGCAGAATACTATATTACTCATATTTTAAAATCACAATTATGTATATAAACATAAATATGTAGGGATGTAATGATACCCAAAAGTGATACAATATTTATCACAATACTGAAAAAAAAGATGACTTGAAAAAATTCCTTTAATACAAGATTTGATGTATACAGCATTTATTATTTGTATACAAGTAATTTTACTTATTACTTGAGGTACTTCTGAAATAAATATTTTTTGTCAGTATGGCCTGTAAAATATTTAACAACACAAAAAGTGGTAAGTAGGATTCAGATGAGAAGTATGAATAGCATAAATATCTGACAGACAAATAATGAAAATATTGTATTTTTTTCCTTTGTGTGTGACTTTTAATGTATTTCATTTATTAATGTAGTCTGAGAGGGACAGGTCTGCTCAGATGATTTATAAACAGCAGCAAACTAATATGAGCTGATTTTTCTGTGAGAACTGTTGTAAAATGGAAGTTGATCCATGAAGAGAAATCAGGTGTCATAATTAACAACAACTGAAGACTGTGTACAGACTGATCAACGTGTCTGATCACATTCAACAGACTGATCACATTTAACAGACTTGTTAACCTGAACAGACTGAAGGCTGCTGGAAAACTGTCCAACTTGATTGCACTTATTCTGCTCTGCCCCCTGCTGCTGCCACCTGATCCCACACTCCTCCAGCCGAGGCGCAGATCATCTCGAATGAGCCAATTGACTGTGTGAGTTAACAACTTGAGTCAAGCATTGAGAAACAAAGCCAACCAATCAGAGGCGGGGTATGTCGGGTCTTATGAGAACAAGTCTTTTTGAGCAGTGTGATTTTGCCCTCTGCTGTTCAAAAAGAACAATACAATGAAAAGGAGAGAGTAGAATGCATTCTTACTGATTTCACTTGAAAGGTCCATGAGCTTTACAAGAAAATAGGATGATAGGTATCATCACAGTCCCACAATGGTATCGGAGCATTTTTGTGTGATATAATGAAATTTGGCATATGGTTACATCCCTAATATTTACTATACATGAAAAAAATTAACTAACCAGAGTTAGGTCTAAGCAGGAAAACTCTGGAGACCATAAACGTGTGGTGGCAGAGGGCCTAAAATGGCAAAGTTGAGGTGAGGTAATGAGAGAGATAAAACAAATCCCTTGTTCTGAAAATAGAGTCAAAAACAGCCCAAATGTCTGGGCCTCAAGGTCATCAATAAACCAGTGCTCATACTCAGGCCTACCATAATACCATGCATAATCACTTGCAGCTGCTCGGTAAATCCCTGGTCAAATCTGGGTGTTCCCACAAAGGGCTGGGCAGGATTTCAAAGAATTGAACATTCATATACCAAAATAAGTCAACAAACAAAGAACAACAGCAGATTACATTGGGATGTCTGTCCTACATTTTCATGTAATATGGCATGTTAAACTGAGTTGAATAATTACATGTAGGTTCTTTTGTATATTGGGTTGTCCAAGGCGTATTTGCATTACAAATCAAAGAGGAACTGTTTTGTAGCGTAAACTGGGCATGTTGAGTCATATTTTTAAGTAGTGTGCAGTGCTATTGAGAAATCTATGTTCTGATCTGATTTTCCTTGAAAACCTGAACTAAGATAGTGCTACCCTTACCTGTCTGTCTAGAGCTTTGTGTTGGAGCTTGTGTCAGGTCTTGGTCATTGTTACTACTGCTAGCGACTAAATAATGATCTGTGCCAGGAGGCCGGAGGAGCGGGAGGCCTCAAACTCCCTTTGTGTGAAATACAGGGAGCCCTGTGTCTTCTCTTATTACATGTCATGTCCAGACCTCCCTGAAAGGAGAAGCAGGTATCGATTAGCTAATGAAAGCTCATTCACACCTCTGGTTAAAGAGGTGCACCACATACAGCACAGTATGTGCTGAGGATTATCAGCACGATTGACAGGATATCTGAGCCAATGCTCAAATGAATAAGAGGACTGACCAAAGATGGAACAATTCACTGCCTCTATAATTAGACCACCTTTATCATAGTATATGACGCTTGTGGTCTTATCCCAAGAGTTAAAAGCAGCCATCTTCACACTGTAATATAGTTCTAATAAAACCAATGCTTGCTACTCTTATTAAATGGTCTAACAACAATGGTCATTTAGTTTATTTGCAGTTAGGCCAATAAGGTTTTAGCCAGGTCTCTATAGGGGAAGGAAATTCTCTGGTACACACAAAGTCATATGCCTTTGCAGCAGCAGCAGCAGCAGCAAAAGTGGTTGTATGGAAAAGTGGCTACTTACCATGAAGAGCACTGATCACCACAAAGAAAGAAAAGGGCACCACATACAGAAATTGAAACCTCAACAACAGAAAACCCAGGGCAGCTGATGTAATCTATCATGGCCACACAAAAGCAAGGAATAAAGTTTAAATAAAGAAAAAATGTACAGCTTCCAAATTAAGCTGTGATCCAATAAAATCCCTATTAGTAATTCATAATTGTAATTTAAAATATTTGTAAAGACTAGCATCATTTCATAGTGAATTATTAATCAAACAGGACCATAAAAACTTACTTAAAACAATCAGTTGAACTAATTTGAAAAACATAAAACTAACATACTGTATCAATAACATAGTGAATAAACAACAATAACAACAACAACAATAGTAACATATAATAATAATAATTAACTTTATTCATATAACACTCTTATAACTGCTTTAAAGTTGACCGAAGAGTAGAGCAGAGGAAACAAAAGATAACAATAAATGAGCCAAAGTGACAGGTTAAATCAGAAAAATATGATATTGATATTGATATTATGAGTAGGTCTCTATTATGGTGTCCTCCAGGACCATGGAGACATGTAGCATATTGCTCCCTCTAAATGTCTGCCCCAGTTTGTATTTCATCAAATGTTTATTTATTAGGACATAAACAAAGCATTTAAATAGTGTCCCCTTTAATGAACAGAAGTTTGACCTGTAAGGTCAGTGTTATCTTCACTTGGTCTTTAGCGGGGGCATGGAATCTCTCACTTCCATTTGGCACCCTGACGCCAGCTGTCAGTAACAGGGCCGGGGAAGTTATCAGAATGGAAATAATCTCAGCACTTGTCAGCAGCTGTTGACCCTTCTTTTATCTCTTGACCTTTGAAGGGGTTGTGATTACTGGTGCTATTGACTGGCTTGGCATTATAGTTGCTTTTCATATATATAATACATGCAATATAAGTTAGCATAGTTTTATTTGTCAAGAATGGTCAAGTGTTGTAAAATAGTGGGTGAGGTCAATAACATCTAAATAAATAAATAAATATGAAAAAAAATGTGTTTTGGGGTATAAGTCAGTACAGTTAATGAGCAGTAGATGGAAGTTGTTTATTTCCTTTTGGAGAAACAGATTTTTGACACATCATGTGAGACAGAGCCCAGTGTAAGGCCATTCCTCTGCTCCAACTGATCCTAGATCCACGCAAAGGCAGGATCCTGAAAGCCTCTATGGCTGCTCTCCACAATCATTGCTGGGTTCTCAGCAAGAATTTCACACAGTTATCTTTGTCCTCAAAGGCACAATGCCATATCTACAGGACTGTAACTGAGGGGACAGCTTTTGCTGGCTGCAGTCTGGTAACTGGAGAAAGCTTCTAGAGTGACCTTGGCATCACATAGGTGCATGTCATGATGGCATAGCCCTCTATTGTGTGTCATTATTACTGCCTTTTAGTAAATCTCAAGCATATCACTTGTGGCAGACCTCTGTCTGTGCCTCTTGTGTGCCTCACACTTGTCGCCTGTTAATTGCACAGACTAATGTTCTTTATTTAGACCAACCCACTCAGAATCTGACGGCTGTCTATGTTACTGCAAAGTCCATTCTATAATAACTAAACACAATATGTTACCAATGAATCACTGCAACTCCACTTAAGCCCTCTGGGTAATTGTAATACTCATACGTGACATGCTTCTCTAAAATATCTTCCCAGATATTTTCTACATCTTCCTTTGTGCTTAGAAAACAATACCAGTGGTTGGCATCTACACAATCCTCTGTTTTATTATAAATCATGTAAAGAATGTAAATGATCCTTTTGATTTTTTTTGTTTTGTTTTGTTTGCTGTTGTTTAAAAATGCATTGATATCAGTTTCTTATTCCTTTCTCAATCTCCAACACATTTATTGTTTAACGTTTACCCAAAAATATACTAACTTAGAATGTAGGAATGTAATGTGATTATATTAAGGACCAGAAATAACTGGCAATTATTCAATAAAAAACAGATATATAATGCATTTGTACTTTTATTTTTTACTTGCTTTGATTCCAATTTAATCATATTATTAAGTTTTGCAAAAAGGACCAATAATGAAATACAAGAGTCTCTAGGCTTGCTAGATGGAGCAAACAGGCCAGCTGTCTGCTGTTACTGCTCCGCTATCTGACGTGTCTCCATCACCTACCAGTCCAGAGACACTGCAGCTGCAGTTTTTAAACATAGATAGGTCATTGTCGGCTACATTTGTTTTGCTATGGAAGGAAAGCAAAAGTACCTCAAGTAAAAAGTAAAAACAAATTGTATATGAATAATAAATGTTGTACACATCACATTTATTGTTAAAGGACAGTGTTCAAGTAATCTTTTTCTTTGTTTTTTAAAATAACGTGATAAATATCGTGGACTATCTATCTTGATGATATCATACCGTGACTTTTTGGTATTGTTACATCCCACATACAGTGCCTATAAAAAGTATTCACCCCCTTTGATGTTTTCCTCTTTTACTGCTTCTATAAATGAAATCATGGTAATATATTTGGACTTTTTTGACAATTGCAAAAAAAAACTTTAATGTCAGAGTGAAAACAGATTTCTACAAAGTAATGTCAATTAATTAAAAATATATAATGTAAAATAAATGATTGCATAAATATGCAACCCCTTTAAAGTGACTGACCTAATTCAACAGAGGTGGAAGACAAAAGAACAATCTAAGCAACTCTGTGAAAAGGTTATTGAAAAGTATAAGTCAGGGGATGGATACAAAAACATTTCCAAGTCACTGAACATCCACCAGAGCTTATTAAATGTGTAAATCTGCCTAGAGCAGGCTGTCCATAAACTGAGTGACTGTGCAAAAAGATGACTAGTGAGGGAGGCCACCAAGATACCTATGACTACTCTGAAGGAGCTTCAGCTTTGGCAGCTGAGATGGAAGAGACTCTGCCTGCATACAACAACTGTTAAAAGCTTTATGGGAGAGTGGCAAAGAGAAAGCCACTGTTGAAGAAAGTTAATTAAATCTCGACTAGAGTTCACCCAAAAGCATGTGGGAGACTCCCAGGTCAGCTGGAAGAAGGTTCACAACAAACACACCATCCCCACCGTGAAGCATGGTGGTGGCAGCATCATGCTGTGGGGATGCTTCTTGGCAGCAGGCCCTAGAAGTCTTGTAAAGGTAGAGAGTAAAATGAATGCAGCAAAGTATATGAAAACACTGGAGGGCAACCTGATTCAGTCTGCAAGAGAACTCCGACTTTGGAGAGATTTATTTTCAAGCAAGACAATGACCCGAAGCACACGGCCAAAGCTACACAGAAATTGTTAAAAGACAACAAGGTGAATGTTCTGGAGTGGCCAAGTCAAAGCCCAGACCTCAATCCAATAGAGAAGTTGTGGCTGGACTTGAAAAGGGCTGTTACGCCCGATCCCTGTGCAACCTGACAGAGTTTGAGCAGTTTTGCAAAGAAGAATGGAGTAAAATTGCAGTGTCCAGATGTGCAAGCCTGACTGAGACCTATCCACACAGACTTGGTGCTGGGATTTGAGAAATTTTCCTTTTTACATTAAAGAGTTTTTTTGTGTGTAAATTCTTGTCCAAGGAACTGCCTGCAGAGCTCAGAGACAGGACTGAGCACAGTGGCCTCCATAATTCTTAAATGGAAGAAGTTTGGAACAACCAGGACTCTTCCTAGAGCTGGCCGCCTGGCCAAACTCAGCGATCCGGGTTGAAGGGCCTTGGTAGGAGAGATGACCAAGAACCTGATAGAAACCTCCAGAAGGACAATCATGACTGAAACACCTGGTCTGAAGAAACTAAGATTGAACCGTTTGGCCTCAATTCTAAGCGTCATGTTTGGAGGAAACCAGGCCGTCACCTTCCACATACCATCCCAAGGGTGAAGCATGGTGGTGGAAGCATCATGCTTTGGGGGTGTTTTTCAGTGGCAGGGAATGGGTGACTGGTCAGGGTTGAGGGAAAGCTGAACGGAGTAAAGTACAGAGATATCCTTAATGAAAACCTGGAAAACCAGAGCGCTCAGGACCTATGAATCACACACACACACATATATACATACATACATACAAAATTAAGTTGGATTAAGTTTTGACGTTCTGAAATTGTGCTTATAACTAGATTTACATCTATTTAACTGATAAACCATTTAAATTAGATTTAAACATTTTTTTCTTAATCAGTATAATTATTGTCCCTGCAACAGAAAGACACTAACTGTAAGGGATGATGAGAAAGGAATTCCTCCCTGTGTCTATTAAAAGACTGAGTTGTGGTCCCCTGGCTGCTTGAGGATACCTATGATTAATCACCACACTGCATGGAGCTCCTAATATGGCCTCGTCAGGAGACGCCATCACTGATAAGACTATGACCCGCTGATTTCTATATTGCTCTCCACCACTCATTAACCCCCTCCCTTCATGTAACCCCAACCCAACTCAGACACAATAACATTCCAGGACCCTGAAACGCTCCTCCATATTTGGCAGAGAGGCTTTGTTTAAAAAGAGAACTCATGGTGAAACCCCCAACAGGTCACCATTCTATCTCAAGGTAAGGTGCAGGAACAATGGCTTACAGGTCAACAACTGTACTTAGATATTACAGCATTACCTGTGTTGCTGTGAGTTGCAGACTTGTCTCATCCATTCTTTCTTTCCACAGGACCATTACACCTCAGTCTCCTCAGCAGGGATTGGTAAGGTAAGTGCATCTGAAAAATGAAAATGTGTTTGATTTTTTGAACATTTTAGGGCAAGGGAAAGGAAATACAACATATTACCAATGTAATAAATTCATTTAAAAGGCTGATTCTACACTGGCATATGAATTGAATTTCAATTGAGATCCCTTTTTTCTGTAGACACGGTGAAAAATGGGTGACGCCGCCATGAGAGAGTTCGGGGCAGCAGCCCCGTACCTGAGAAAGTCAGACAGGGAGCGCCTGGAAGCCCAAACCCGTCCCTTTGACATGAAGAAGGAGTGCTTTGTTACTGACCCTGATGAGGAGTATGTGAAGGCTTCTGTTGTCAGCCGTGAGGGGGACAAAGTCACTGCTGAGACTGCAAAAGGGAAGGTCAGTGAACTGGCAGGCACAGCTGCCCTGGATGTAACTGGTTTCCTAACTAAGACACAGTGGTAATGCAAGGGATTATTCAGGTCCATTTGTCCTTTAGTCATATGTAGCAGGGAAGCAAAAAAAAAGTCAGAGACTCAGAGGCATGACAAACTTGTGCTTCTTCTCAGTGCATTCATAGAAGTAGCTAAAATTCTGAATGATTAATAATTGTATATTAATTCTGACTATTTCCATTTTCAGACTGTCACAGTGAAGGAGTGTGATGTACATCCTCAGAACCCACCAAAGTTTGATAAAATTGAAGACATGGCAATGTTCACCTTCCTCCATGAACCCGCTGTGCTGTTTAACCTCAAAGAGCGTTATGCAGCATGGATGATCTATGTGAGTTGGAAGCTTAAAAAAAAATAACATGATGAGGCAAAAAAAATATAACCTTCATCTATAAACAGCATACTACATTCATATATCAGAGGCTAATGCAATCTTACCTTGAACAGTTAATCTTTCTCATTATCATAGACCTACTCGGGGCTGTTCTGTGTGACTGTCAACCCCTACAAGTGGCTGCCAGTCTACAATCAAGAAGTGGTTGTTGCCTATAGAGGAAAGAAGAGGAGTGAAGCTCCTCCTCATATCTTCTCCATCTCTGACAATGCTTACCAGTATATGCTAACTGGTAATTTACCTTTAATTATCGTATAATCATCGAAATGCAAAGCTGAATTTTGCTAAAGAATCTTCCAATGTCTACTTTCTTCTCTCTCCCAGATAGAGAAAATCAGTCAATTCTCATTACGTAAGTTGTTCCATTTGATTCTTTTATACTTCGACTTGGAATTATTTCATGCTGTGAGAACTTCAGAAAAGTGGCATCCTACAGCCTTTCATGAAAGATGTTGTTTTTGCTAATATGATATGTTAATGTAACTTATTTTTTGTTGATTGATCAAAAGCCTGAAAAGGTGTGTGATATGATGAACTGCATGTTGCCCTTTTGTCTATCTATCAAAACAATACATTTTTGGACTTCAGTGGAGAATCTGGTGCTGGTAAAACTGTCAACACCAAGAGAGTCATCCAGTACTTTGCCAGTATTGCAGCTGCTGGTGGGAAGAAGGATGCAGGATCTGAGAAAAAGGTTAGAATGCATATGAAATAGCTAAATAGACCCTTTAATGGCACAATTTTCTTTTGTGATTACAAGTTTCCATGAATGTTGCACTCCTGTATATTTTAGGGTACTCTGGAAGATCAAATCATCCAGGCTAACCCAGCTTTAGAGGCCTTTGGTAATGCCAAAACCATCAGGAATGACAACTCCTCTAGATTTGTGAGTATCTATCTGTAGTGAAATAGCCCTTTGTGCCATTTCTATTCTAATGTTTTGTTGTCATACATTTTAGGGCAAATTCATCCGAATTCACTTTGCAGCCAGTGGAAAGCTGGCCTCAGCTGATATTGAGACATGTAAGCAGTCTTTTCTCTAAACTTTTCATCTTCATGATAATCACCTTCCCACTTACATGATGCAAATGTCTTTACAGATCTGTTGGAAAAGTCCCGTGTCACCTTTCAGCTTAAGGCTGAGAGAGATTATCACATCTTCTATCAGATCCTTTCTCAGAAGAAACCTGAGCTGCTTGGTAAATTAAATGAATTGATCTTTGGACCATTATTATATTAATGCTAGTTACTTACCACTAACAACTGCTAGTTGTTAGTGGTAAGTAACTAGCATTAATATTGCTGAATCACTAGCATACAAAACCATTACCAAAAACATTTCTGTTTTGCTTTCCAGAGATGTTGCTTATCACCAACAACCCCTATGACTATGCCTTCATCTCCCAAGGAGAGACAACAGTCGCCTCCATCGATGATGCTGAAGAGCTGATGGCCACTGATGTTAGTAGAGATGCAGAATCATGTATTCATATAATCATTTCAACAGCCACTCACATGACAACTTAAAGTAAAATTTGTTAATATATGGCAAATTAAAATCTGTCTAATTTAAAGATTCTAGAGTTAGACCTTGTACAGTTTGCTTAAAAATAAGTGTTTATCAATGCAGTTATTGAAATAGCCAGATCTATTGCTATTGTTCTAGCTTTCCACATGTTATTTTGTATTTGGCTGTTGGTATAGCATTATGAAACTTGATGACATTGATGTCACTTGTGACCCAGTACTGCTGTGTCTCTAGCTGAGAGTGAAAACTATTTGCTTGGACTGGATTAAAGGTCTGATATCAGATTGTCATTTATGGTTTGACGTGGAATCCTGGTGGCTCAGAGAGCACATACTATCTTATTTCTCAGATCTCTCCTGTCACTCAACTCTGTAGCCTCATATGATACAAAAACTTTATGACATAATGTAATACCCCTCTTCTCATTCAGGATGCCTTTGATGTTCTTGGCTTCACTCAAGAGGAGAAGAACGGCATTTATAAGCTGACTGGTGCCATCATGCATCATGGTAACATGAAGTTTAAGCAGAAGCAGCGAGAGGAGCAAGCAGAGGCAGATGGCACTGAAGGTGAGAGAAACTCTGAAGCCCTGGAATATGATG
The DNA here is from genome assembly GCA_039737535.1 of Lagodon rhomboides. NCBI lineage: Eukaryota > Metazoa > Chordata > Actinopteri > Spariformes > Sparidae > Lagodon > Lagodon rhomboides. The sequence goes on from CM077797.1 coordinate 444,798, forward strand.
AATTGGATATAAAACATCAGGATGTAAGGCTTTTACCATGATATTAAGCTTTTTTGAGAGATTTCACATTTACATGTATTTTCTCAGTTGCTGACAAAATCGCATATCTGATGGGGCTGAACTCTGCTGACCTCATCAAAGGTCTCTGTCATCCAAGAGTCAAAGTAGGAAATGAGTGGGTCACCAAGGGACAAAATGTCCAGCAGGTAAGAATAGAACTTGAGAGTTGAATTCATTGCAGGGTGTCAAAGTTCAACTGATGAAGTGGCACAACAAGCGCAATTTACTATAACTTTTACATTTTTATATTTTTCGTTAGGTGTACTATGCTATTGGTGCACTGTCTAAGTCGGTGTACGAGAAGATGTTTCTGTGGATGGTGGTGAGAATCAACCAGTCACTGGACACCAAGCAGCCCCGCCAGTACTTCATCGGTGTGCTGGACATTGCGGGATTTGAGATCTTTGATGTGCGTTTCTTATACTTATGTTTATATAATCTATACATTCTACAGGCAATGATATTTATTCAGCTCCATTGTTTTCAATCTGCAGGTAACAAAGTTTTGACTTTGAAAATGACTTAAACTTTTGTTAATTTACATTACAGTTCAACACCTTTGAGCAGCTTTGCATCAACTTCACCAATGAAAAACTGCAACAGTTTTTCAACCACCACATGTTTGTGTTGGAGCAGGAAGAGTACAAGAAAGAGGGCATTGAATGGACGTTCATTGATTTTGGTATGGACTTGCAGGCCTGTATTGACCTGATTGAGAAGGTGAGAGACTATGTCATGTTCAGCCATACATAAAGATTGATTTAAAATGGTATGATTTTTGTTTTTGTTTTGTTTTTGTTTTTCATTCAAAATACTTTGGCCCTCAGCCCATGGGTATCATGTCCATCCTTGAAGAGGAGTGCATGTTCCCCAAAGCCTCTGATGCCACCTTTAAAGCTAAGCTCTATGACAACCATCTGGGGAAATCAAACAACTTCCAGAAGCCCAGAGTTGTGAAAGGGAAACCAGAGGCCCATTTTGCCCTGATGCACTATGCTGGAACTGTTGATTACAATATCAACAACTGGCTGGTGAAGAACAAGGATCCTCTGAATGAGACCGTTGTAGGGCTATACCAGAAGTCTACTCTTAAGATATTATCTTACCTCTTTTTAAATTATGCTGGAGCAGAATCAGGTAAGAATAAACTGAAAGTACTGCATTCCACCTCCACTGAAAATGTCAATATTTTAGAAAATTTGTAAAAGAATAATGACAATGCGTTATTTCTTCCTGTGTCTGTTAATGCAATCTAATAAGTTATACACTGGTTTATTAGCTGATGGTGGAAAGGGCAAAGGAGGAGGAAGCAAGAAGAAGGGTTCATCCTTCCAAACTGTGTCTGCTTTGCACAGGGTTAGTAAAAACACCAAATTATGTGTGAATCGCTACCTCATAGGGAAACTATAGATTGTGACACAGACTTAATTTTACATTGATATGCATCATAATAATCACCTTAACTGGGTGTTAAACACAGAATTAAATTACTTCCACAGGAGAACCTGAACAAGCTGATGACCAACTTGAGGTCTACTCACCCTCACTTTGTACGCTGCATCATCCCCAATGAGACCAAGACTCCTGGGGCCATGGAGAATCCTCTGGTGATGCACCAGCTGCGCTGTAACGGTGTGCTGGAAGGCATCAGGATCTGCAGAAAGGGCTTCCCCAACAGGATCCTCTATGGAGATTTCAAACAAAGGTACTGTCTCATAAGACACATTTTTTGTCACATACTTAATAATTACAAAAGGAAATGTAAATGCTGTTCTCTAAGATATTGTTTCTTTTTTTATTTTCCAGATATCGAATCCTAAATCCTGCTGCCATCCCTGAGGGCCAATTCATTGACAGTAAGAAAGGAGCTGAGAAACTTCTTGGCTCTCTGGATATTGACCACAACCAGTACAAGTTTGGACACACAAAGGTAAGTAATACAAGATAAATTTCTAGAGCACATTGTATTATGAATTTAAAATCTATATCCAGTATAAAGTGGTAAAACAGTAGCACAAGTAAAAGAGTCATCAAGTCAGTAAAGCTAACTGACTTAAGAAAAATGCCAGTTATACGGCAACATTTATCTTAGGTTATCTAAGATTTGCTAATATTTACCATTATATAAAGTGACTACTTAAACTAGACCAAATAAGCCAGTAGCAACAATTGCACTGAGCAAGGGAACTTTTAAGTCCTCAGGAATTCAACTTTGAATGGATTTTATTATTCCTTTTATTTAGATTGAAGCCAATACCTGGTTTTAACAGTCTTTTCATGTATGACTGAATTGCGAACACTCTGTAAAGTTTCAATATGAGCTTTATAGATTAATCATTGAGCATCCATCTGATATTTAATAATGATGATGAGATGTTACTATGATAATGGTTTACAGGTGTCTTTTATTGTTGCTTTTACTGTAGCACTTTGAGATTTGTTTAAATGTAAGTGCTTTACAAATTAAATGTATTATTATTATTATTTTTTATATGTCTTGAATTAGTGGTACTTTGACAGGTCTAAAAAATGGTGGAGCAGGCACGAGTTTCCATAAGCAATCAGATGTTTACAGGTGTTTTTATATCCATTAATGCATAATTATGGGAATGGAAATGAGGCATGTGCCCATGTTTCCATAATGACTGAGAGAGAGTTTTATTCATCTGGCACTTGGTGGATATTTACATGCCGTTCCATGCTCCTAAAGGTGTTCTTTAAGGCTGGTCTTCTTGGACAACTGGAGGAGATGAGGGATGACCGTTTGTCACTTATCATTACTGGAATCCAAGCTAGAGCAAGAGGTCTGCTAGCAAGAGTGGAATTCCAGAAGATTGTGGAAAGGAGGTCAGATTAATAAAAAAAAAATAATATCAAGTAGATGATATTGATTGTTTGATATGGTTTTGTGTTAAGTGTTAGTAATAACTTTGGTTAATCTCTGACAGAGATGCATTGTTGGTGATCCAGTGGAACATCCGTGCCTTCATGGGGGTCAAGAATTGGCCCTGGATGAAGTTGTTCTTCAAGATAAAACCTCTGTTGAGATCTGCTGAGGCAGAAAAGGAGATGGCCAACATGAAGGAAGAATTCCTGAAGCTGAAAGAGGCTTATGCAAAATCTGAAACTCGTAGAAAGGAGCTAGAGGAGAAAATGGTCTCTCTTCTCCAAGAGAAGAATGACCTGCAGCTCCAAGTCCAGGCTGTACGTCCAACAACAGCATTCTTAATGTTTTGATGTAATTATTTTACCATAAAGTATATGACATAGACATTAATCATGTATATTGCAATATATCATACCTTATCAAATTAGGAGCAAGATAATCTTGCAGATGCTGAAGAAAGATGTGAGGGGCTGATCAAACACAAAATTCAGATGGAGGCAAAAGCCAAAGAGCTGACAGAAAGACTGGAGGACGAGGAGGAGATGAATGCTGAACTAACTGCTAAGAAGAGGAAGCTGGAGGATGAGTGTTCTGAGCTGAAGAAAGATATTGATGACCTAGAGTTAACTCTGGCTAAAGTGGAGAAAGAGAAGCATGCCACTGAGAACAAGGTACGACAACAACTTAGCTATTTACATATTGCATGTTTCTAACCTTTACACTTACATTTTTAACACTTATTACTCATTTCACAGGTAAAAAACATGACTGAGGAGATGGCTGCTCTTGACGAAATCATTGCCAAGCTGACTAAGGAAAAGAAGGCCTTACAAGAAGCTCATCAGCAAACACTGGATGATCTGCAGAGTGAAGAAGACAAAGTCAACACTCTGACCAAGGCCAAGGCCAAGCTGGAGCAGCAAGTGGATGATGTAAGAATTCTACTACTTGTTATTTCCACCCTAGTGTAATATGTCTAGTAAGATCATATGTTTCTTGCATATTGGGAAAGATAGTTTGACTTTATGTAATGGTATTGCCCAGCTTGAAGGTTCACTGGAACAAGAGAAGAAAGTGCGTATGGATCTTGAGAGAGCTAAGAGGAAGCTGGAGGGAGACCTGAAATTAACTCAGGAGAGCGTAATGGACCTGGAGAATGACAAGCAACAACTTGAAGAGCATCTGAAAAAGTAAAAACATTATTCTACTATATACCCAATATGTCTAATACATGACACAGCTGTACAGATACAACACAAACAGATGACCAGCTATTCTAATTCTAACTGCTGTTTTCATCACAGGAAAGATTTTGAACTCAGTCAGCTCAACAGTAAAATAGAAGATGAACAGGCCATAACTATTCAGCTTCAAAAGAAACTGAAAGAGCTCCAGGTAATCTGCATTTATGTTTAATATTGTTTGAAAAATATGAAAAAAAACACCAACAAAACAAAACAAAACTCTACTATAAGTGGCAACTAAACAATTCTGCCTTTAAAGGCCCGCATTGAGGAGCTGGAGGAAGAGCTGGAAGCAGAGCGAGCTGCCCGAGCCAAGGTGGAGAAGCAGAGAGCAGACTTAGCCAGAGAGTTGGAGGAGATCAGTGAGAGGCTGGAGGAGGCTGGTGGAGCAACAGCTGCTCAGATTGAGATGAACAAGAAGAGGGAGGCTGAGTTCCTGAAACTCCGCCGAGACCTTGAAGAGGCCACTCTGCAACATGAAGCCACCGCTGCAACACTCAGGAAGAAACAAGCTGACAGTGTTGCTGACCTGGGAGAGCAGATTGACAACCTGCAGAGAGTTAAACAGAAACTGGAGAAGGAGAAGAGTGAGCTCAGACTGGAGCTGGATGATGTTGTCTCCAATATGGAACATATTGTGAAGATAAAGGTTGGCTAAACAGACAAACTATTTCTTTCTAAGTAGTTAGTAGTATACCAATGTCAGTATTTTGGGTAAAATGGGTGTAATTATATATTTTTTATTTTAAATCTAGACAAATCTAGAGAAGACATGCAGGACTGTGGAAGATCAGATGAATGAATACAAGACCAAATTTGAGGAGGCTCAACGCTGCATCAATGACTATAATATGCAAAAAGCAAAACTCCAAACGGAAAATGGTATATTTCTTCCTTTAATACACTCTGATATCTTCTTATGTGTGTGATAGCTGAAAGTTTCAATGTATAAAATATATGTAAAAAAAATTACATTTTGGAAATATTATAATACTAGGTGAGCTCTCAAGGCAGCTGGAGGAGAAAGATTCTCTGGTTTCTCAACTGACAAGAGGAAAAATGTCATACACTCAACAGATTGAAGACCTAAAGCGACAACTGGAAGAGGAGACCAAGGTGAAATACATTTTCAGTGCAGTGACAGCACTGGATGGTATATTTATAACAGATGTTCAGTTTATTACAGTGTCTTATTCATATACATTTTTTTTTGACAGGCAAAGAGTGCCCTGGCTCATGCAGTGCAGTCTTCACGACATGACTGTGACCTGCTCAGGGAGCAGTATGAGGAGGAGCAGGAGGCAAAGGCTGAACTGCAGCGCAGCATGTCCAAGGCCAACTCTGAGGTGGCTCAGTGGAGAACCAAGTATGAAACTGATGCCATCCAGAGAACCGAGGAACTGGAGGAGGCAAAGTAAGAAAGTTTGAGGTCCAAATTATTGATTTGCTATGTAAAGAGACATTCTACTTCGTTTAGCAGATCAGCTTTTTGTTTGTGTTATGTTCCTACTAAAATGTAAGACGAACAAAAAGTTTGTCTGTTGGATGATCAAGCAGCCAGTCATATTAGTTGAATTTAGAATAATTTATAAAGGAAGACCAACTGCAAGGAAATTAAATCATTTAAATGACTGCTTTCTAAAGGAAAAAGCTGGCTCAGCGTCTGCAGGATGCTGAGGAGGCTGTTGAAGCTGTGAACGCTAAATGTTCCTCTCTGGAAAAGACCAAACACAGGCTGCAGAATGAGATTGAAGATCTCATGGTGGATGTGGAGAGGTCTAATGCTGCTGCTGCTGCTCTGGACAAGAAGCAAAGAAACTTTGACAAGGTGAAGTACTACATTTTAAGTAGTATTTAAGTTGGAAAAATATCAATTGGCATTGCAACCTCTGAACCTTTGGACAGGCAAAAATACCAAGATTTATTTTTTAGTTTGACCTCTTACCCTGATATTTCAATAATTAGGTGTTGTTGGATAGAATTTGAAAAAACTAACCTTGGTGCCACCCAGTGGTAGCACTGGAAATACACTGAGATAGACTGCTGAGAGAAATGGTCTAAAGGGCAACACTTTGCAGCATTTTCACCAGCATTCAAACTTTTCCTCAAACATAAACTAATGTCATTGGTAAAAGATACACATGGCACTATCTTTTACAGGGGAGTATAACTCTCCATTATGCAAACTATGTCTATTTAACACCTATTGAGCTGGCTTAGTGTAAACTTTTGACTGTCTCCACTTCAGAGCACTGTTTTCAATAATAGGAGAAATTCATATAAGGACAACTCCTCCAAGCCTGTAGTACTTTTTTCATTCAGCTGGCGCATGTACACTTATTGCTGGCCTTTCCATTCACTGCAGGTCCTGTCTGAGTGGAAGCAAAAGTATGAGGAGTCTCAGTGTGAGCTGGAGAGCTCCCAGAAGGAGGCTAGGGCTCTGAGCACTGAGCTCTTCAAACTGAAGAACTCTTATGAGGAGTCTCTGGATCATCTGGAGACAATGAAGAGAGAAAATAAGAACTTACAGGGTAAGGTGTACTGACAGTTTATGCAGACACACTTTACAAATTAAATTGTAAACCCATCTTAATCACAGTGCTTGACCTTCCACAGAGGAGATTTCTGACCTCACTGAGCAACTTGGTGAGGGTGGAAAGAGCATCCATGAACTGGAGAAATTACGGAAACAACTGGAACAGGAGAAGAATGAGATCCAATCTGCTCTTGAGGAAGCTGAGGTGCAGGCTTGCTTTGATGAATGAATTTCCTTTTTTAAAAAACTGTCTGCTGTTATCTATAACTGTACCATCCTGCCCACCAGGCCTCCCTGGAGCATGAAGAGGGTAAGATTTTAAGAGCCCAGCTAGAGTTTAATCAAGTTAAAGCTGATATTGAACGCAAACTGGCTGAAAAAGATGAGGAGATGGAGCAGTGCAAGAGGAACCTGCAGAGGACAATTGACACCCTGCAGAGCTCTCTGGAGGCGGAGTGTCGCAGCAGGAATGAGGCCTTGCGTCTGAAGAAGAAGATGGAGGGAGACCTCAATGAGATGGAGATCCAGCTTAGCCAGGCCAACAGGCAGGCAGCTGAGGCCCAGAAACAACTTAAATCTGTTCATGCACATCTGAAGGTAAAGTGGAAAAAAATAGCTTTCTTTGTAAGATGTTTCTAATTCAAACTCATTATCAATATAAATGTGGTTATTGGTCATCCAATTAAGGATTGCCAAATTCAGCTGGATGAATCTGTTCGGGCCAATGATGATATGAAGGAAAACATTGCCATTGTTGAAAGACGCAACAACCTGCTTCAGGCTGAACTGGAGGAACTGAGGTCTGCTCTTGAACAAACTGAGAGAGGTCGTAAACTTGCTGAGCAAGAACTGCTGGATGTTAGTGAGAGGGTGCAGCTACTGCACTCACAGGTAAGACCTAATCATGTATGGCATCCACCACAGAAGACTGACTGGTTTTCTTGGACATTACAAAAATAACTCAAAAGCATGACTATTTCTATTTGTAGTAACAGTGAAATACATTTTATAATTTTCTCAAATCTCACGTTTCAAAAATATGTAGAACACTGGCCTGATAAACCAGAAGAAGAAACTTGAGGCTGATGCATCCCAGCTTCAAACTGAAGTGGAGGAAGCAGTGCAGGAATGCAGAAACGCTGAGGAAAAGGCCAAGAAGGCCATTACTGATGCTGCCATGATGGCAGAGGAGCTGAAGAAAGAGCAGGACACCAGCGCTCACCTGGAGCGTATGAAGAAGAACATGGAGCAAACCATCAAAGACCTGCAGCACCGCCTGGATGAAGCTGAACAGATTGCAATGAAGGGAGGCAAGAAGCAGGTGCAGAAGCTCGAGGCCAGGGTAAGATACATTTTTCAATATACAACCAGCATCACTTTTGTATTTTTAAAGCTGCACTTATTGTACTCCAAAACAAGCTGATAACCCTGCTACATTACTGACTTATACATTTGTTTAAGGTTATTACAGCCTTCTTGTACATCCAGCAGACACCCAACAACATTATTATCCAATCAAAGTTTTGTTTCAAAACGCCTAACAAATACAGTATGTTGAGAGTTTGGGCTCCACCAAATCCTGAGCAAAAACTGATGTTTAATTAATTTGCTAGATGATCCAATTCATCCACCAAGTAGTTGTACTGACTTTGTGTTGATAGCTATAAAACCAAAACGAAAAGTTCAGCAGAACTGCAGAGTTGATTGATAATTTTCTTGGAGTTTGCCCCCTTTCACATCTTACAGTTATTTCAATAACTGTTACAATATATTGAATTTATATTTGGATTGAGTAAGAGATTTGAGCTTAGCTCATTACGGATTGGTGAATTTCTGAAAAATAATCTTTTGATGTACCCAGGTGAGGGAGCTGGAGAATGAGGTGGAGTTGGAGCAGAAGAAGAGCAGTGAAGCAGTAAAAGGAATCCGTAAATATGAGAGACGCATCAAGGAGCTCACATACCAGGTTTATACCAGTATACAGCATATACAGAAATATATAAGCATTATAAATATGCAAATTGAGTAATTGAATAATACTTAATTAAACTTGAGAGTTTCATTCCTATTCCTCTGATTTATTCAGACTGAGGAAGACCGCAAGAATACCGTTCGTCTGCAGGATCTGGTTGACAAGCTTCAGCTGAAAGTTAAAGCCTACAAGAGAGCTGCTGAGGAGGCTGTAAGTGTGGGCTCAAAGTTGTCTCTGGTCTGTTATGGGTGAACAGCCTTCATTCATGGGCTGTAGCTCAGGAGGTAGAGCGGGTTGTCTTGTAATCGGAAGGTTGCTGCTTCAAATCCCAGCTACTCCCCAGCTGCATGTCGAAGTGTCCTTGAGCAAGACACTGAACCCCAAATTGCCATCAGTGTATGAAGGTGAATGTGGCAAGTATTATAAAGCACTTTGAGCGGTCAGTAGACTGGAAAAGCACTATAAAAATGCAAGACCATAATTTTACTTCACTTTGAAGATTGATTAATTGAGGCTTTAAAAAAACAACTTTTTAATCTGTGACAGTTCATAGCAGCAGTTCATATCACATATTAACATTATACAGTCATACTTTGTCTCTGCTATAATACAACCTTACATTAGTGGATTTGAGTTTTACTCAGGAAACATGTCAGCCTCCCCTTTGAATTGTTTAGGCCTAGCAGGTAAACTACAAACCAATGTAGAGTTTTTAAAATAATGCAAAAAGGCTGTGGTTCTACTGTACAGCTGTTGCTGCCCTTTCAATTTCAGACCATGTGGCCTGAAGTCAAATTTCCTTGGTGGGTTGTCTCTGATGTAAATTTGTATCATATTTTGGCCTGTGTTTTTGTTGAATTCTGTAGGAAGAGCAGGCCAATACTCATCTGTCCAAGTTCCGTAAACTGCAGCACGAGCTCGATGAGGCTGAAGAGCGAGCTGACATAGCTGAGTCTCAGGTCAACAAGCTGCGTGCCAAGAGCCGTGATGTGGGCTCAAAGGTAAGAGGCTACTTTAGATTTCAGCACAACAGTTGATATACACTCCTACTGCCTTTAGAAGTATTGCACATTGCATTTATTTTATAAATCTTCATCGTTTTGATATAATTTCAATGTAATTCATTATAATTTGATTTGTAATGCATAGCCAGTAATAACAGAACTGCTCATAATTTTTTGGGAGTAAATAAAACAGACCAGTCTTTGTATAGATCATTTTATTCTGATGTTTTTTTTAATGGATTTGGTAAGTTGTATTAGAGTAATTTAATAGGTTAGTAGAAATGCAATCTTTTTCACTTGGAAGACACCTTGATAACTTAAGTAAGTTGATCTCCAAAATGATTGACATTTTTATAATTTTTATTTTTGTAGTTAATAGTACTGATAAGACAGAAAATGGCAGAAAGAGATCGAGAACAACATGCAACAAAGGTCCCCTCCTTGATCAGATTCAAAGCAAGAATAGTTCATGATTAATGCTTAACCTCTGGCAATTCAGAGACATCAACAAATGCTGTCAACCAGTCCTAGTTTATCTAAACTAAATGTTATTCATAGTTCCAATTATAAAGACACAAACAATTTAGTCAGTTTCTTAGATGATCTTATTAGAGCATTTACTTTGTGTTAGTATCCCGCTTGTGGACAGTTTGTACTGTATTATTAGCCTTTATGCAGTGACTGGAGCATGCTACTGTAACGTTGTGTCTGTATACTGTCTACTCTAAAAGATAAATTATTTCATATGATTTTTGAAAAACAGAAGCTATCAATAAAAGAAAAATAATGCTACATCGTTTGGATTCAGCCAGTCCTAGAAAAAAAATGTATATGAATATAAATATATATCATTAACTTTATCATCAAATTAATGCTGATGATAAAATTAGGCTTATTCATGTACAGTTACTGTCACTATCATTTACTTGTCCCATCTTGAAGGTAAAAAAAGAATGATTTGTAACAAATGAATCATATGCCACTCAATTCAGTTCAAAATGTAGTTCCCATGTATACCTTGTGTGACACTAGTTGAGTCTTGATGGTTCTCTGTCACTGATTTCTCTCTCTTTGTCTTTATCATTCTTCATAACAGAAAGGACTAGAGGAGGAGTGAAACTCACGGACAGCCACCTAAGACCTTTGGGATGACCTGTGCTGTAGTCCTCTTTGTCTTCAAAATACTCTAACTCTGTAGAATAAAGCAAAGTGCATTCAAATTAATGTGTAGATACTTCTTTTATTTCGGGCAAAGGGGGGACCTGTGATATAAATTTTAAGTCAATATGTTAAATTCAAAAGCTTTCACTTTATTACCATTGAAAAATATCAGTACATTAACATGAATCCAACACATTAGCATAGATTAATAAAATACAAAGAACACTTAATTAACACAACAATAACTAAATGATTATAATTAAAATAAATCATTAATAATAATCTACCTATTATTTCTATTATGTGAGCAAGATAACATAGCCATATGCTTAATCACTGTGTGGCACATATCCATAATGGAAAACTTGCCATTTAACTAGGCATTATTGAAACATATTTACCAGTTATTCATATTATAAAAGTGGACAGATATTCTTATGAACTACAATGGATCATAACACAACTTATATATCCCAGGATAAAAAAACACACAGCTTTTGTTCTCTGTAAAACCTCAAATAGTGGATCTAAAGCTATGATACATCAGGTTGATAATATATGGACAAATATTGGCATTTTTCCAGTATTGTTAATCAGTTAGCAAAGGTCCCTTCATGGGGAAACATGAATTCCTTGCTATCTTAAAGACACTGACATTGTGATGCCTTTAAAAACAATCAGTGGATGAATGCAGTCCAAAGTGACTTTACAAAGTCAAAACTGTAGATTAGATTTTAAATTAAAAACATCTTTCCTTTATGGTGTTGTATTAGATACTGCCATTTCCAGAAATTATATTTATAGGTTTTTGCCAAATGTTCTGGGGTGTAATGATAGTCTGTGCAACATGAACAGATTGTTGATATCTAATTTACGAACAAATTTCAAAAAGGCTTAGAAACAACAAAGTATGACATTTCTGAAGGAAGCGCCTATCTCTGTTTTATAGGTTTGAAAAATATCAACTTTTTAGATGTAGCTTTAGCTTTTTAATGACAGTAATATGAAACTAATATGACTAAAATTTCGAAAGATACTGGGTCTGTGTCATCATCCATTCATTCAATTATTCAATTCAATCTGGCAAATGAAAAATGGGTGAGAATTTCATGTTTTCGTCTTTCTTTATCCATCAAAAATTAAAAATTCATTTTAATAATTTTAAGGACCACACTATACAGGTACAGTACAGGTAACACATTCTATCTCTACCTGTGTGTTCGGTTACATATTGGAATGTTAGATTAGACATATACTTTAAAGGCGCAAAGAACGATTCTGAAGAAAGATAGTTAATTGTTTAGTTTCATTCCCAGGTAGTCAGATATTGATGCTTTTGGTTGGTAGGTTGGGCCGGCTAATGTAATCTATCATATTGCCCTTTAATGGTGATACAGTTGAGAAGAGGTTTTGATATAACTCAACATATACATGTTAAGTTATGAGAAGTGGTTTTGGTATAACTCATCATATACATGTTCACCAACACCAATGCTCCAGCCACTTTGGCTGTTGATAATTCAATATTGTTGATTTTCAAATTTCAGCAGTATTTTATCAGAATTATGTAATCTTCCCATGTCATTCTGTCAGCCAAATTATTGATTCAGAACAAGCTGACAATCACTTAAGTTTTAGATTACAAATATGGCCTAATGTAATGCATAACAGTGGAAAATATTTCCAGTGATTTCAACAGTAGCTTTTTAACCATTTGCCATACTGTATTCATATACATATATCAATTACATAAAATAAATAATGACAATTAATTTCAAACCATGCTGCCCAGATGTGTAACATTTAGTAAAACAAAAGAGCGCCGGCTCTTGACTATTGCTTAAGCTAGCACATGCAATCTTAATACACTATAAACATTTTTTTTTATAGTGAAATAGATAGAATTAATTAAACATTTAACAAAATCCAATTCAAAGAAATAAAAAACTGATTTAAGATGTGGCTTTTAATGAAAATAAATGTATTTTAATCAGCATTGTTCACACTAAATATGCCTGCTAAGTGAATCTAGCTGAATTTGGCTTACCATACCTCATTCTTCTGCAGCAGCAGGAGGGACTGATGCTTCAGTTGTGCTACTGGCAAAGGGAGCCTGGTGATGGGTGGATATCAATTTGACACTCATCTCACACTGCATGCTGACCTTGATCTCACATGGACCGTCCTTAAAGGGCTACAGTAATTTACACAGAGATTTTAAGATTATAAATACATTGCAAAGTGTTATTTTTGCTATTCACATAGTTACACATTGACAATAAAGTTGACTTGACTTTGAAAAAAAGAAAAAACACTGACAAAACTACACAAGTTTTATACTCTTCCTGCTGACCCTTTGAGACTTAAAAAACCTTTTATCATTATTACCTTTGTGATATAGGCTCTTGTGTGTCAACTACTTAAAATGAAGGACTGTGATATTTAGAAATACTTTAGGATTAACAGACACCACCAACAATAGCATATCAAGGTGACACCATTTGTTCTTTCCATCAAAGATTTTAGCCGCCAACAAATGGCCTCACCTTAGAGGAGTCTGGTTACAACTCTGTGCCCATACACCAAAAAGGGGATGAAATCCAGGAAGGGAACTCAAGGCAGATGGCAGAAGATTCCTGCAATGATTTAGACAGCTGAAAGTGAAACTGAGTCCAGCAATGTCAAAGCAAATTCTGATCAACTCACGCAAGGTCCATGGTAAAACTGGTCAGCACTCCTTCCCATTTTACAAACAAAATTTGAATTCATGGCCTCATTTGCTAAGGGATGACAATGGATATCTGGCTATCTTCCATCAATCCATTTTCTTTGTTTTCTCCTTGAAGCACTTATATGTATTTTCTATTGATGTCTCATTAATTAGATTAAGTAAAGGCTATGGTCTTTCTACCACAACATTTTCAGATGGAAATCATTTTTAAAAAAAAATCTGCATGGATTCAGACCACAAACAAATTACTATAAATTATCATATAACCCAATTGAATCAAAATGAAATGAAAAAAATTGATATAAACTATGTCCTCTAGAAGAAAGGGGGGTTTCTTTTGGTAAATTTGCACCTGTTACCTCTCATCCATCATGACATTGGTGACTCTGCACTTCAGCTATAATGCTGACCTTCTCAATCAGAGAGAAAAAATCCAGGCAAGAATTTCACAGGGTTATCTTTGTCCTCAAGGCCAAAAGAAAGGGAACAATGCCATGACGACACCATGAGACAAAGGGCGTAGACCTTGCTGGGCAGAACAGTGATGAGTGATAATTTAAAGTCCCTGACCTTAGCTCTCACTCAACAACAGCTGCAACACTTTATTGTCTCAGCAGAGGCTACAGAAATGCTTTCATCACCTTTCACATGACTGACCTTCCCTGAACTTTATCTTTTTGATTAGTAATCTTAACAAAGCCAGAGGTGTTCTCAAAGCAAGAACAAATTAGTGTTATGAAGTCATTAATCTTTCTGTTCTATCAACCCCCTTTGGGATTTAGAACAAACACTAAGTTGACTAGAGCTGTAGAGAGAAAATAAATAATAATGGAAAATAAAGTGGATCCTGTTGATTCTCAGTAATGCTTTACCATTGTATTTTCACATGTAAATATGAATTTAAATAGATCGTTCTAACCCCTTCCATGTTTGAATTTTTCCAGCTTTTCAGTAGTTCCTTCTTAAGTTGAAATATACAGTTTAACCATAATAGGAAATGTATTTGCCATCAGTTCATCAAATCCACCATAAACACAAGACATTCATTTAAAGGGTTTATGGTAAACATATAAATGCCCTTTAAAATGTTGAAATATTAAATGTTGAAAATTAAAGTATTTATTTTGGTAAAAGTAACCAAAACCAAATATATATATATATATATATATATATATATATATATATATATATATATATATATATATATATATATATATATATATATATATATATATATATATGTATATATATATTATAAACCTGTTATGATTTGTATAAAAATAAAATAAAAGTCACTTGATATCAAGCCTGTTCCTGATCCCCACCTCTTGCCCTCCCCTTTCTTTGTCCCATGTATTGTCCTAGCCTTGTTTGTCACAAGGTGAAAGCGACAAATAGCAGCAGGACATTCTGCCCAATTAGAAGAAAGCTTTTTTAACGTGCCACCTTTCTCTAAAAATTCATCCCATATTTGGTGCATAAACAACCTTTATTAATGGAGGGATGGCTGCTGTCAGCTATGGAGCTCATCACTTCACTTGATTAAAGGTTGAGATTGAAAGGTAAGCAAGACATTTATATCAGTGGTATGTAATAGAAATGTGACAAGACATTTGCTGCCTTGGCTGTAACATGTTTTGGGTATATCAAATTATTTGCAATGAAATAATGTTTTGCTTTGTTATTGGGTTTTAATAGCAAGACCTGACTGACTGATTGACCCTAGTCACATTTAGACTTAAAACCTAAGGTAAGAGCCACTTTTGATTCTATCTGAAAAGTCTTGACTATAGCACCTGCTACATCACGACTTACACTAAATTGTTGCTTTTTTATGTACAGTTTTTTTTTTTTATGTACAGCTTATAAGGGATGTAATTTGCATAAAAAAAGAGAGTTTGCACAGATGGTATTGTGACAGTACTAGCTACCTTATCATTATTGCAAGTGTTATCCTAATGGCTTATGTAATGCATGAAAAGTGGTGACAAAAGCATAATAAAAATAATTCTGATATCTATATCTGATATTTATCATCATTAATAGCTCACCATTTGTAAATCCATAACAGGTTGAAAAATGGGTGATGCTGCCATGGCAGAGTTTGGGGCTGCTGCTTCTTATCTGAGAAAGTCAGATAAGGAGCGTTTAGAAGCCCAAACCCGTCCCTTCGACATGAAGAAGGAGTGCTTCGTTCCTGATCCAGAGGTTGAGTACGTCAAAGCTTCCATTACCAGTCGTGATGGTGACAAAGTCACAGCTGATACTGAATTTGGAAAGGTAAATGAATTATAGGATTTGAAGGAGAGTACTAATTTACATGTTTTTACAGGGGCATTTGGTTAATTTTGGTCAAGTGTGACTGTTAAATGTGTATTTTTTTCCCTAGACTGTTACAGTTAAAGAGTGTGATGTACATCCTCAAAATCCACCAAAGTTTGATAAAATTGAAGACATGGCGATGTTCACCTTCCTCCATGAGCCTGCTGTGCTGTTTAACCTCAAAGAGCGTTATGCAGCATGGATGATCTATGTAAGGCAATAAAATGTGTACATAAAACCTTGTCTACGTTGATAAAGCACTTGTAAGCAACATATTTATGACTGAGTAACACATGATGTTATCATCCTATTATCTGTACTCCTCTTACCATGCAGACCTACTCGGGGCTGTTCTGTGTGACTGTCAACCCCTACAAGTGGCTGCCAGTCTACAACCAGGAAGTGGTTGTTGCCTATAGAGGAAAGAAGAGGAGTGAAGCTCCTCCTCATATCTTCTCAATCTCTGACAATGCTTACCAGTACATGCTGTCAGGTATATTATCTATTTCAACCGTTATCTTGTTTAAATATTCAATTCTGACATCATTCTATTTTTTAATTCTTTTTTTATTCTTTTATGTCTTGCTGACAGATAGAGAAAACCAGTCAATCCTTATCACGTAAGTCACAGCCAACAAATACTTCTTCAGTATCTATGGGTTGTAGGTCTTGGCCTAAATATCTCTGTCTTTCTTTTGCTAAGTGGAGAATCCGGTGCTGGAAAGACTGTCAACACCAAGCGTGTAATTCAGTACTTTGCCAGTATTGCAGCTGCCCCTACTGGAAAGAAAGATCTAGCTGCTGAGAAGAAGGTCTGTATTACTGAATATATATCTGAACATTTCACAAAGCACAATTTCACTGCTTTACTTCTACAACTATGCAGTTTTAATCGTATATACTTGGCACTGAACCTGCAGTTGTGTCTGTATTTAACAAAATCAGGGTACCCTGGAGGATCAAATCATTCAGGCTAACCCTGCTCTGGAGGCCTTTGGAAATGCCAAGACCATCAGGAATGATAACTCCTCCAGATTTGTGAGTGTCTGTGGAATTGCAAATGGTAATTTCTAAACTGAAGTGAATCAACTGAACTAGCATCAGCTCTATTCCTCTTAGGGTAAATTTATCCGCATTCATTTTGACAACCGAGGAAAGCTGGCCTCAGCTGATATTGAAACTTGTAAGTACCAAGGTTTATGTAACACATTTAAAGGTTTCACCTGATAACTTATCAGTTTACCACAATAACAACTTTATTTCTCTAACAGACCTTTTGGAAAAGTCTCGTGTGACTTACCAGCTCAAGGCTGAGAGGGACTACCACATTTTCTACCAGATCTTGTCTCAGCAAAAACCTGAACTTCTGGGTATATAGCTGACATAAATGCTTTATTTCTCAAGAGCCATCAACACTGAGAGTTATTACTGTATTTGAATACAGTGGGCTATAACACATTTTTCATTCCCTCCTTAGAAATGTTGCTTATCACCAACAACCCCTATGACTATGCCTTCATTTCCCAAGGAGAGACCACAGTAGCCTCCATCAATGATTCTGAAGAGCTGATGGCCACTGATGTGAGCTGAATTTTCAAATCCCAGTCTGTATAAATCAACTTTCAAACCAAAAATGCATGTTGAGCTTTTATTTCCCAGGATGCCTTTGATGTTCTTGGCTTCACTCAAGAGGAGAAGAACGGCATTTACAAGCTGGTTGGTGCCATCATGCATCATGGTAACATGAAGTTTAAGCAGAAGCAGCGAGAGGAGCAAGCAGAGGCAGATGGCACTGAAGGTGAGAGATGGTTTTTGATTTAAAAAAAAATAAAAATACAGCTAAAGGAATCAGGGATTTAGGAATGACATTGACATTGAAAGGCAGTGATGACACTGATGAATAAATACTACAATGTCAACAGATGCTGACAAAGTTGCATATCTGATGGGGCTAAACTCTGCTGACCTCATCAAAGGTCTCTGTCACCCAAGAGTCAAAGTAGGAAATGAATGGGTCACCAAGGGACAAAATGTTGCTCAGGTAAGATATTTTTTGTATTGATGTTCAAGTTTTAAATAAGTCTAGTAAGATTTACTAGGATGTTTACTTGGATTTTTTTGTTAGGTGAACTATGCTATTGGTGCACTGTCTAAGTCTGTGTATGAGAAGATGTTTCTATGGATGGTAATGAGAATTAACCAATCCCTGGACACCAAGCAGCCGCGCCAGTACTTCATTGGTGTACTGGACATTGCTGGATTTGAAATCTTTGAAGTGAGTTTAAAAATAACACACAATCTGTATGAAATAGTCTTTGTTTGAGGGGAAATTATTAAGCTTTGTCTTATTGTGCACCATTTTATTACAGTTCAACACCTTTGAGCAGCTTTGCATCAACTTCACCAACGAAAAACTGCAACAGTTTTTCAACCACCACATGTTTGTGCTGGAGCAGGAAGAGTACAAGAAAGAGGGCATTGAATGGACTTTTATAGATTTTGGTATGGACTTGCAGGCCTGTATTGACCTGATTGAAAAGGTAAAGTACCTAAAACTACTGTCATTTAAGTATGTTACTGCTTTGTTCATTTCATTTTTAAAACAGTTCCATGACATTTGTCTTTATACTATGATGATCTTACAGCCCATGGGTATCATGTCCATCCTTGAAGAGGAGTGCATGTTCCCCAAAGCCTCTGATGCCACCTTCAAAGCTAAGCTCTATGACAACCATCTGGGGAAATCAAACAACTTCCAGAAGCCCAGGATTGTCAAAGGGAAACCAGAGGCCCATTTTGCCCTGATGCACTATGCTGGAACTGTTGATTACAATATCAACAACTGGCTGGTGAAGAACAAGGATCCTCTGAATGAGACCGTTGTTGCACTGTATCAAAAATCTACTGTTAAGCTACTTGCTACACTCTTTGCAAATTATGCTGGAGCTGATTCAGGTTTGTATTTAGAAAGGGGTTAGAATCTTAGTTTGAAAGGATTATCAATGTAACATGTAGAAGAGTTATAGAAAAGGTAAAGGTTAAACCGTAAAATGAAGAAGCTTTTAAGGTAAAAGCTAAATTTGACATGTATCCTTGTCATTTGTTTTTCTGAGTGTAATCTGCACAGTTTAAAACATTCTTAAACATATATTCAATATATATTTTATCTTTATATTCTTCATATTGTATTTAGTTCAAGAGTCTGGTGGGAAGGGCAAAGGTGGGGGCACCAAGAAGAAAGGCTCATCCTTCCAAACTGTATCAGCCTTACATAGGGTGAGATCAATATCATTTACAGTGTGTGACACCTTAGCGAATTGACAGGTTCTTCTCAGACTTAAGACAATGTCCTCAACCATATGACATTGTACTGTTTATACTGATAATGGTAAACCTAATGCAAATGGCAAATGGCAACAAATTCTGTTATCTTGGGTGCACTTACAGGAGAACTTGAACAAGCTGATGACCAACTTGAGGTCTACTCACCCTCACTTTGTACGCTGCATCATCCCCAATGAGACCAAGACTCCTGGGGCCATGGAGAATCCTCTGGTGATGCACCAGCTGCGCTGTAACGGTGTGCTGGAGGGCATCAGGATTTGCAGGAAGGGCTTCCCCAACAGGATCCTCTATGGAGATTTTAAACAGAGGTTTGCATGTGATGAAAAAAACCCACGCATTTAAAAATAACAGTGGGGGCAAACGATTGTCAGATAGAGATGGGTGACAAATTAGAGGAAAATACATCAAGTCTCCAAGACTGGGGGCAACCATGACTGGCTAAAGCAAGTTCAAGCTGACATGTCATAGATGTCCAAGTTTCGGGCACTCTACTGATGGGATGGACACCATTCTGCCTCATTTAGAGTTTGACAGTGAAGACAAGACCACTGTCTAACATGTTGTTCAAAAATCTCCAAAAGGGGTTCAATTGGGTCTAGATCTGATAACTTTGAAGTCCATAGCATATGATTCACATCATTTTTATATTGACCAAACCATTCACTTAATCTTCATGCCCTGCATGCATTTGATATGTTTCCACTGATTTTTATTTTTTAAATTTTTTTAAATAGTTTGAGTTTGCTATTTTATATAACATGAAACTAAAATCATTTCTTATCTGTGTTACAAAGGTACCGAATTTTGAACCCAACTGCTATCCCTGAGGGACAGTTCATCGATAACAAAAAAGCTGCAGAGAAGCTTTTGGGCTCCTTGGATTTAGACCATAGCCAGTACAGACTGGGGCACACCAAGGTAAGTATTGGTGAAATACATGTAATGTATATAGTATAAACAAATATATTTCTGCCTCAATGTGCTATGGAATTGCACAGGGTGAAAGTGTACTTTTGGTTGTAGTGGTTTTCTATTGACCATAATTCTATAAGTACAGAAAAATGCTGGATATCAGTTTGTTCAACTAATCCTGCTGCCATTCACAATATCTTTGTGATAGTTCAGAAAAATGTGGCTGTCTTAAGTAAGGCATCAGTCTTCAGTCTTCAACATACATACTCACACCTGTCTTCACCTGTGTGTGTTGTGCTTGCAAATGTTGATCTAAACTGTTGTCAAAAATCAGGTATTCTTTAAAGCTGGGCTGCTTGGTCTCCTGGAGGAGATGCGAGATGACCGTTTAGCTCTAATCATAACCAGGATCCAGGCGAGGTCAAGAGGTGTTTTGGCAAGAATTGAATTCCAGAAGATTGTTGAACGCAGGTACATGCACTATCTAATGCCTGAGGCATACAGTAGGACATAAAGATTCAACATGTGCATTAAATAACAAGCAGAGTACCATGAAAAAAATGACTCAAAATGCAGACTTAGTGTCAAGGAAATACATACTTGTATTACTTCAATATCTTTATCAATCAATACCCATAGGGATGCACTACTAGTGATCCAGTGGAACATCCGTGCCTTCATGGGGGTCAAGAATTGGCCCTGGATGAAGATGTATTTCAAGATTAAACCTCTATTGAAGTCAGCAGAAACTGAGAAGGAGATGGCCAACATGAAGGAAGAGTTTACCAAGCTAAAAGAGGCTTATGCAAAATCTGAAGCCCGCAGGAAGGAACTAGAAGAAAAAATGGTCACTCTGCTCCAAGAGAAGAATGATCTGCAGCTCCAAGTCCAGGCTGCAAGTCTAAGCATTGTTATTTTAATGTCATAATATTAAAGTACATACTTTATGAATATGTATAAATAACAGAGACATTAATCGTGTATATTGCTGCTGATGATATGTTATCAAATTAATGACCATTTCAATTTAGGAGCAAGATAATCTTGCAGATGCTGAGGAAAGATGTGAAGGGCTGATCAAGAGCAAGATTCAGATGGAGGCAAAAGCCAAAGAGCTGACAGAAAGACTGGAGGACGAGGAGGAGATGAATGCTGAACTAACTGCTAAGAAGAGGAAGCTGGAGGATGAGTGTTCTGAGCTGAAGAAAGATATTGATGACTTAGAGTTAACTCTGGCTAAAGTGGAGAAAGAGAAGCATGCCACTGAAAATAAGGTAACAAAACACTAAATATGTGAAATCACTCCAATGTGTCCCAATGACCATTTGTCCTTGGTAAAAAAAAACAAAAAAACTCTGCTGACCATAGGTTAAGAACCTGACTGAGGAGTTGGCAGCTTTGGAAGAAATCATTGCTAAGTTGACTAAGGAAAAGAAGGCCTTACAAGAAGCTCATCAGCAAACACTGGATGATCTGCAGAGTGAAGAAGACAAAGTCAACACTCTGACCAAGGCCAAGGCCAAGCTGGAGCAGCAAGTGGATGATGTAAGAACAAAGTATCAAAATTTTGGCAGTTTAAAAAAAAAAAAAAAAAAAAAAGTAAAAAAATGTTACATACTGAATGTGAATGTGAATAAATTCAACTTAAATGCTGGAAATCACACCCACCACAGCTTGAAGGATCTCTCGAGCAAGAGAAGAAAGTGCGTATGGACCTTGAGAGAGCAAAGCGGAAGCTTGAGGGAGACCTAAAGTTAGCTCAAGAGAGTATCATGGACCTGGAAAATGACAAGCAGCAACTTGAAGAGAGGCTGAAAAAGTAAAATTAAAACTGCTCTGCACATATGTTATTCAAAACTTTGGGTCAGTTGATACATTTTACATCTTTCTATCCACAGAAAAGATTTTGAAATCAGCCAACTCAATGGCAAAATAGAAGATGAACAAGCAATGAGTGCCCAGCTCCAGAAAAAATTGAAGGAGTTGCAGGTAATGAAAATAAGAAAAAGATGTAGGGATGTGACATTAAGATAATACAACAACTCAATGCAACAAATGCAGAACTGAAAGGTTCGCAAAAAGTCCTCTTTTATTTCATAGGCCCGCATTGAGGAGCTGGAGGAAGAGCTGGAAGCAGAGCGAGCTGCCCGAGCCAAGGTGGAGAAGCAGAGAGCAGACTTAGCCAGAGAGTTGGAGGAGATCAGTGAGAGGCTGGAGGAGGCTGGTGGAGCAACAGCTGCTCAGATTGAGATGAACAAGAAGAGGGAGGCTGAGTTCCAGAAACTCCGCGAGACCTTGAAGAGGCCACTCTGCAACATGAAGCCACCGCTGCAACACTCAGGAAGAAACAAGCTGACAGTGTTGCTGACCTGGGAGAGCAGATTGACAACCTGCAGAGAGTTAAACAGAAACTGGAGAAGGAGAAGAGTGAGCTCAGACTGGAGCTGGATGATGTTGTCTCCAATATGGAACAAATTGTGAAAGCTAAGGTAAAATATTTAATGCATGATATCTTTTTTTTGACTCAATGGTTGATTAATATCTTGTGTTGTTTGTCTCAGACATATTTAATTCATTCGAAAGTAGTTTATGTGCCATTATTAATGCTTTTTGTTTTCAGAACAATTTGGAGAAAATGTGCAGGTCTCTGGAAGACCACATGAATGAATATAAAACAAAGTCGGAGGAGGGACAGCGTACTATCAATGACTTCACCATGCAGAAAGCAAAGCTTCAAACTGAGAATGGTATGCATTTGATTAGAAAAGTATATTTTGTCTGGGACATACGAAAATACTATTTTTATTATTTCATCAAAACTAGGTGAACTTGCAAGACAGCTTGAGGAAAAGGAATCTCTGGTGTCTCAACTCACCAGAGGAAAACAATCCTACACTCAACAAATTGAAGACCTTAAGAGACAACTGGAGGAGGAAGTCAAGGTAGCACACAAATTCCAATAAGATGCTCATTAAGTGCAGATGAAATGTTGATACATGAGAGGCATTGAGATATGCTTACATTTCAGGCCAAGAATGCATTAGCCCATGCAGTGCAGTCTTCACGACATGACTGTGACCTGCTCAGGGAGCAGTATGAGGAGGAGCAGGAGGCAAAGGCTGAACTGCAGCGCAGCATGTCCAAGGCCAACTCTGAGGTGGCTCAGTGGAGAACCAAGTATGAAACTGATGCCATCCAGAGAACCGAGGAACTGGAGGAGGCAAAGTGAGTAAAACATATTTTCACAACAGCAACTCTGCAAAATTAAGAACAATGAATTTCCTAATAAATTCACCGTAATTCAATCTTAGAAAACAACAAAATTATCATTATTTCATACTCAAAATCCAGAAAGAAGCTGGCTCAGCGTCTGCAGGAGGCTGAGGAGGCTGTTGAAGCTGTGAACGCTAAATGTTCCTCTCTGGAAAAGACCAAACACAGGCTGCAGAATGAGATTGAAGATCTCATGGTGGATGTGGAGAGGTCTAATGCTGCTGCTGCTGCTCTGGACAAGAAGCAAAGAAACTTTGACAAGGTTGGATTTAAAATGCAGACTGTATGGTGATTTCCATCTTTTAGATATAAAGCAGATACTTTATATAAAATGTGAACTGTTTCTTAGATTTTGGCAGAATGGAAACAGAAGTATGAGGAGTCTCAATCAGAGCTGGAAAGTTCTCAGAAAGAAGCCAGGTCTCTGAGCACTGAGCTCTTCAAACTGAAGAATTCTTATGAAGAATCTCTGGAACATCTGGAGACCATGAAGAGAGAGAACAAGAATCTGCAGGGTAGGGGTAACATCACCTTTACAGTATACTGTAGAATTTGCTCTAACCTAACCATTGATAATGTTGCCTTTTTTGTTCTTCAGAGGAAATTTCTGACCTCACTGAGCAAATTGGTGAGAGTGGAAAGAGTATTCATGAGCTTGAGAAGATTCGAAAACAGTTGGAGCAGGAGAAATCTGAGATACAACAAGCCCTGGAGGAAGCAGAGGTATGGTGAATGTTCTCATGCTGGACTCAAATCTGCTTTTGTTATGTGGAAATAACTAGTTACTTATTTGATTTTTAAATTTCATGATAGGCCTCACTGGAACATGAGGAAGGGAAGATTCTCAGAGTTCAGCTTGAGTTCAGCCAGGTTAAGGCTGATATTGAGCGCAAGCTGGCTGAGAAAGATGAAGAGATGGAGCAAGCGAAGAGAAACCAACAGCGAACTGTGGACACTCTTCAGAGCTCTCTTGAGGCTGAGACTCGTAGCAGGAATGAGGCCTTGCGTCTGAAGAAGAAGATGGAGGGAGACCTCAATGAGATGGAGATCCAGCTTAGCCAGGCCAACAGGCAGGCAGCTGAGGCCCAGAAACAACTTAAATCTGTTCATGCACATCTGAAGGTATATATTTCATTCAAGAAGATACCTTGGACATATTAGGTTATCAGTTGGTTTAACGTGGTTTGAAATGAATGTCACACTCTTCTTCAGGATGCTCAGCTCCAGCTTGATGACTCTCTGCGAGCCAATGATGATATGAAGGAAAACATTGCCATTGTTGAAAGGCGCAACAACCTGCTTCAGGCTGAAGTGGAGGAGCTCAGGACTGCTCTGGAGCAAACTGAGAGAAGTCGCAAACTTGCTGAGCAAGAACTGCTGGATGTTAGTGAAAGGGTGCAGCTACTGCACTCACAGGTAAGACGCAGTAATTATCGATAAATTCTTTGTTTTAGACTCACTTTTTTACAGTTAAAATTCTTCTTTATTCATGTCAAACTAGAATACTAGCCTGTTAAACCAAAAGAAGAAGCTGGAAGCTGACACTTCCCAGCTTCAAACTGAAGTGGAGGAAGCAGTGCAGGAATGCAGAAACGCTGAGGAAAAGGCCAAGAAGGCCATTACTGATGCTGCCATGATGGCAGAGGAGCTGAAGAAAGAGCAGGACACCAGCGCTCACCTGGAGCGTATGAAGAAGAACATGGAGCAAACCATCAAAGACCTGCAGCACCGCCTGGATGAAGCTGAACAGATTGCAATGAAGGGAGGCAAGAAGCAGCTGCAGAAGCTCGAGGCCAGGGTGGGTATAAATTGGCTCTTTGCATGATTTAAACAACAATAAATAGCTGTTTGATATCAAGTTAGCTGAATTTTGTTGTGACTGCATCCTTCATCCTGCAGGTCAGGGAACTTGAAAGTGAGGTGGAAGGTGAACAAAAAAAGGCCAGTGATGCTGTTAAGGGAGTAAAAAAGTACGAAAGACGAATCAAGGAGCTTACGTATCAGGTAACTACTACATCACAAATCTGGCAAAATAGGCCAGATTCACAACAAATGTGACACTCTTTCAGGATGATCTCCTCAAGCTTGTTGAGATCAAGTATCTGTAGATTACCTTTGGCTAGAGTTAAAGGTCAAAATATTACATTCAGAATCAAGACACATATGCATTTTTTATTTTGTTGTTTTTACACGATTTAGACTGAAGAAGACCGTAAAAATCTAGCACGTCTTCAAGATTTGGTGGACAAGCTGCAGCTAAAGGTCAAATCGTATAAGAGGGCTGCTGAAGAGGCTGTAAGTACTGTTAAATTCAAATGCCAATCTTGTATCTCACCAGTGAAAATAAGCATTTTCTGGGCAGATGTAATTTGTAACACGTATGGTGTGATTGTTCTACAGGAAGAACAGGCTAACGGCAATCTTACAAAGTTCCGTAAGCTTCAACATGAGCTTGATGAAGCTGAAGAGAGAGCTGATATTGCAGAGTCTCAGGTCAACAAGCTTCGTGCCAAGAGCCGTGATGTGGGGTCAAAGGTCAGTATACACACATACTGCACATACATTTAAAAACAAAAGATCATCTGATTCTTTGCTGTTTCCACACACAGAAAAAAACTGTTGCCTAGCAGTGCGAATCATCTTGCTTATATACTGTTCAACAATGTGGCACTGGTCTTACACTGATATCTCCGTTGTCCTCTCGCATCTTTTATTACCACATTTACAATGCTCCTATCGAGGGGCCTAAAGGGTAAAATATGACACAAGGGTTGAAATAAAATACATGATAAAACATTATTGCATTTTCTGTCTTTTTATGTTTCAGAAAGGACTTGATGAAGAGTGACGCTCCTTCAAAAATGGTCATTTCTGAGGCACCTGTTGCCTGTGTAATGGTTGTCTCCCTAAACATGTTTTTTTTGTTGATTAGAATAAATGTATGTGCATCTGAAACCTTTCTAGACTTATTGTGTTTTTATTCTCTGTATTGACAATTACACAGAAATAACTTTACTTATTTCTAAAATGAATAAAATCAGGAAATTACTTTGGTTGTGATTGAATAATTATATAATAATAAAAATAATAATATTTGCCTAAGCACTTTAAAACATTTCAATGCAAATGGATTTTGGTAAACAAGTGAATCAATGAATAAATGGACATTCTCAACTATAAAAGGAGATGGGTTGCACAAAGTTGCACAAACTGGTGCTACTGTCAACAGTTCCTTAATTCAGCTTAGATTTTTGCTTAAACTTTTAAGAAAATGGAATCCAGGACTTTAATGTCATCCACCAAGCTTGGCCTCTGGTGTCTTAAGAGTGAAGTAGTTCCCTTAAGAACAGGGCAGTTTGTAGAGACACTGGCTGGCTGGAGTGGGACTTTTCCATTCAGTCAGCTCAGCAGCGTTGAGTTATCTGCCTCCATCATGTTTACAAAGCTGCTGTGGAACTAGCTCAGTGATGTAAGGTTAAGGGGTGTAATAAAGCGCGATAAATCTGCATTATTTGGTCTGTAATTAATTTGTAATTAATTTATTACTGAATTAATTCAGCTGCAAAGTCTTTTTCTTCTAATATGCAAAATATAGTAGTATACTTTATTGATAGGACAGCTTCTGAGAGATGACAGGATGAGAGAGAGGGGGGTGACACACAGCAAAGAGCCCCAGTCCGGGACTTGAACCCGGGGCTGCTGCAGCGAGGACAAAGCCTCTGTACATGGGAAGCCTGCTCTACCGACTGAGCTAATGGGTGCCCCTATTCACCTTATTTTTTAACAGAAATTCAAAGTCCAAGATGAGCACAGCCAGCTTCCATTGTTCTGTTTGAAACTTCCTGTCAAGAATTTCTGCCCACTGGCTAGCTAGTAGTTTACCATCTTTTCATCACCGCAGGTCCTCGAAATCACATAATAACATACTGCCTACTACACACTGAATCAGTATGTACCGCACGCTGCTACTAAATGAACGATAAATATGTTATTACCAGCAGACTGTTCACACTGAAGTTTATTGAAGCTTATGTCTTCTCTGCATCACAGGACTGCTTTCACAAATATAAATCAACATTATGTCCCCCACTCAATGTAATATTTCCCAAAATTATTTTAAGACAAACTAGAGAAAAAGGGGGGGATCCGGTTAAGGCTATTGTTATTGGTTCACGTTTGATTTAAAGAATAAAGAACTAAGATAAATAATAAGTGTCAAGATCCAAGATGGACAGAGCAATGTTAGCAGCTACTGTCTATATGCTTTAATGAGCAGCAAAAGAACAGGCTGCTGAGCTAGGGAGGCAACTGCAAGTGAAAAGAGCCAGGCAGACGAGGAGGAGGATTTGTCTGCCCTTGCACTCCAATCATCTTATAATTTACCTAAAGCAGAAATTGACTTTAATAATGGAAAATAAACAGAATAAATGGGATACGGTATGGTCTGTGTGAATGGATGATAGAGGGGTCTGTAAGCCGACTAGCGAGGCAGTTAGCCGGCTGTCTAGCTAGCTACCCCTGTAGACACTTGTAGAGCCACTCAACTACAAAAACAGTGGAGCATATTTCCATATGTGCAGTAAGCTGACTCAGAAATTCTTCTCACATACAGAAAATTCAGGTTCTTTGCAGTTGAAACACATTACATACAAAATTTGACATCATCGTTACTACAAATAGTACGTAAGTATGCAATTTTCAGCTATAGGCCAACTTTTCACATCACTTTCCGCGTTCAAAAATAAGGTCGCTTGGGATTCGAAAATTAACAAATCAGTGTCCCTTCATCTAATTGAATTGCTTACTAATGTGTTTAATAATTCTAACAATATATGTGGTAATTTTATGTATAAAACAGAAAAAAAACTATGAATTATAAATTCTGCTAAATAATTAAACCTGATCCTAAAATCTAAAAAAAGGGGGTCTTCATGTATATAGCTAATTAATTAATTTAGTCATTCATGTATTTTTGTTTATTTATTTCCAAAAACATAATTTGTGGGACTGGATAACCCATAACCTGAGAATGGAACAACCTTGTCAAATATGCTGAACTGCTTCAAATGCTAGGTTCAAAACAATAAGAGATGGGGAAAGACATTTTTAAAATGTATCATTTGCACGTTTATTATTTAATTCTGTATGTTTGCCAGGGACTGACTACTGATGTATTTCTATTTGTAATGTATTTAAACCATGTTCACTTACTTCATCAACTACATCATAAGGTTCAGGTGAACTCCCAGGTACTTGTAAGATGGTGATATCTTACAAGTACCTTGGAGTTCACCTGAACAATAAACTTGACTGGACTGATCACACTGCAGCAACCTATAAGAAAGGTCAGGGCAGACTCCATCTGCTGAGGAAGCTCAGGTCCTTTGGAGCGCAGGGGGCACTCCTGAGGACTTTCTATGACTCTGTGGTGGCATCAGCCATTTTTTAAGGAGTAGTCTGCTGGAGTAGCAGCATCTCGGCAGCAGATAGGAATATACTTGATAAACTTATAAAAGAAGGCCAGCTACATCCTGGGATACCCTCTTGAACCAGTGCAGGTGGTGGGAGAGAGCAGGATGATGGATAAGCTGTCATCACTGCTGGTAAAGGTGTCCCACCCCCTGCAGGTCACTATCACTGCGCTGGGCAGCTCCTTCGGCAATAGACTGATACGGAGAGGAGAGGTATTGCAGGTCCTTCCTTCCTGCAGCTGCAGACTCTACAATCAGCACTGCTTTTCTCTAAATTAGTTAAAATAAAGTTTTAGGAAGAGACATTCTCAATCCATCCCTGAAAAAGATGGCAGAGTAGTCTGCTTGCTTGTACAGCTGAGAGAAGATCAACATTTTCAGTATTAAACCCACAAACCAAGAAACTTGAAAGTAATTTTTTCTAGTTGACTATTTACCAAATTACATAACCTGAGTACCTTGAGTTCGCATTGGCACTTAAACTCAACATCTGGGATCATTCGATAAGGATCTGGTGTAGCTAGCATTGGCAACATGGCTGCCTACAGAACAGTACTGGACACACTGTTTGTGTATGAGAAGAATTATCAGAAGTTTCAGAAAAAAACACAGCAAAAGGCCTGAACACATACACGAGATACTTAACACAATAGAATAAGAATCTTACCAATTACCTCTTTAAAATGGATAAAATAAAGCTTTAAAAAATGCTTTCGTGTGATCTAATGATAAACAAAATGTTGAATTACAGTTTTGCAAGGAAGTTTCAATGGTAACATAACCATCTATGGACATTATCCTGGTGTGAGCCAACCTATGCTTTTAATATAAATGTATCTGATAATGCTTCCCTTCATTTTGATACCATTAAAGACTAAAACATCTAGAGATCTATACAAGTAAAGTTGAAACTACTAACCTTCATATTAGTAGTGGAAGTCAGTCTTACTCTAGTAACAAGCATCTTCTTTTCAAAGCCAGCCGAGGGAGGGCAATCTGGAACACAGAAAACAGGCAGTCTTGGCGAAGATGTTTTATTGACAGCAAATAATCTGGATTTGGTGTATTCAGGGGTGAAGTCCTCTAAGATAGACCTAGACATAAAGAAACACAATTTCTTATCAAAATGGGACACTGATTGAGTACTTTTGTATTTTAACTGAATTAAGTCTTTATAATTTTTCAAAATAAGCAGATTTTTCTATAGATCTGAAGTTTTGCATCCAAAAAAGTAGACAATAAAAGCTTGAAATCGTCAACTGTACCTTTCCATCATTTTGCCATGTCCTGGTCATATCCTCATCAGAAGACAAGCAGTACTCAGTACAAGTGTCCTGATAGAGGTTCACAGTCTGAATAAGAGGGGAGAAGACAATGCAAGAGAACAATCAGCTCCAAGCCTCCACCATAGATCAACACCCACTTAGATGTGACCTTTCACAAAAGCAAAGAACAAATACTAACTATAGCTATGTTGGCTCTAGTGTCAAACTTAAGTGAGGCAAGGTGCCTCAAACCTTCTCTTGTGTGTTCACGTGATTGTAAAAGTCAGAGACACAAGCGCTGTGGACAGCTGGGAATGAGACCTTTGATGAACGACTGAGTGCCCTGCTAGAGCATTGAATACACTGAGGGATAAGAAAGGGAGATGAGAATTGTAGTACAAGGGCAAGCAGGGACAAGACCCGATGAGCTGGAATCTCATACAAAAGACAACAGCTGAGGTTATGGTTGTATCACTGATGAGCATGTTTTGTAAGGTTTCATTTGTACCATAGAATTTCACCGGACCTGGGTTAAACGTCTATGTCACAGCAAAAATAAATTAATGAATAATATATATCTATATATATATATATATATATATATATATATATATATATATATATATATATATATATATATATATATATATATATATATAATTTTGAACAGAGTATGACACATCTGAGATGTTTTAAAATTTGCTCTGAATACAGATTAATTTACCCTATTCTTTTATATAGATGATTGAGTATCAACATTACACTACATAGAGTAGAGTACATAATTGGGGGTTCTAGTGGGCTTTTTCACCTGTTGCTGTGGGTCAAAGAATAAATAAAAAACTGACTACCTGCGTCACAAGCTGTCCCCAAGCTGTCCTCTGAACCATCAAGCCCCCAAAGGCAGCCAGCAGGAATTTCACAAGTTATCTTTGTGCTCAAGGATAAAGAGAAGAAAACAATGCCATGCCAATAAAAGCAGGCCAAGGGCACCCGCAGCAGGCAACATTTGGATAGAAGCCAAGAGTATAGGTTACAACATCCAAGTCGGCACCTTGCATGGCTGTCTCTGTCATCAGTGTATGAATGTGTGTGTGAATGAGTGAATGTGACTGGTCAGTAGACTGGAAAAGCGCTATAGAAATGCAAGTCTATTTACCATTTTACCATTTACACACACACACACACACACCACACACACCACACACCACACACCACACACACACACACACACACACACAAAATTTGTCCCAATAACATTTACTGTTCTATTTCTGTCCTTACGTGAGGTTCAGGGGCCATCATATTGTTGAAAGCATTGGAACAGAACAGGTAAACCTTCATAAATGACAGCATATTTTGAGGTATAAATACAACAGCTAAACTTCCATCAATGACACATTACATACTGTCCAATTACAAAAGGCAAGATGATTTTTCTGACTCAGATCCAACCCAACATGGATTAAGAATCAAAATAATACCTGTGTAAATAAATACACAGGTACAACTAAACTTGTGTAGTTAAACTTACTTGATACATCAAAGCTAATAACTCATCCAAAGGCAGAATGCTAGGAGAATTAAAATACTCATGTCTTTTTTACTACTAAACAGTGGTAACCATTAGTACCCGCCTTTTATCAATTCTCAGGATAAAGGATATGTTTAGTTTTACCCCAGGTTTTTTTCTATTGACATTTTCTACCTTTTTTTTTTTGTTGTTTTAAGCACTATTTGCCAATTATATGTAATGAAAAAAAGCCTTAACCACAATGCTACAGTCTACCTAAACAAGAAAGAGAGGGTAATGGTGCTCTACTCCTTGCCACATCCAATTACCTCAGTTAGTGCGAGGGCTGCAGGTACCTTGAGCCTTGCTGATGGCATCTGTATTGACATTCTAGGAGTACATTATCAGTGAAAGGTCCTACAGATTTATGATCTTTAATTATTTGAGCTGTCTCACTACCAATCTGTATTGGTTATTGAGCACTTGTGCTTTTTATTTGAAAATTAAAGAAAATAGTTAAAGCTAAATGGGTGAGCTTAGGTAAATATGAACATACGTTAGATTGCATAGTCTCTGAACATTTTATTATCATTAAAGAAAAAACGGAAAATATGCCAGGTGACTAGGGTTAGAACAAGGGCATATATCTGTGAAAAGTGGTGAGTGATAATAAAGGGATTTCACAGCTGTGACCTTGGCCTTGTCTTGCTTCTCTGTAGACAACAGCTGCAGCTCTTTTTGCTCCCTCTTGAAATGTATTTCACACCCTATCACTTGACAAGCTATTGTTGAACTTTAGACGTGAGATAGTTGATGTCCCATAAATCTGGCTTGCCTTCTATCCTACTTTATTTAGTTCGAGTAGAGAGACAGTCTATGGTATAGTGTGTCCGCCTTGAGTATGACAGACATCATCATAAAGCACAGTAGATCTATCTTCTTAGCAAAAAAAAGGGCATTATTCATTCGGATTAATGTGTTTCCTCTTGAGATTTTCAGTGCCAAGAAAATAAAGAATACATGTTGTTATACAGCATACAGTATAGTAGGTCAATCCTATCATATGTTGATATGGATGACTAATTTATTAAATCAGGTTTGATTTAAGCTTATCACCAAGTGTTAGTAGTTGGAAAGAACATTCTCTTTTCTATAATCCCGCCCAACAAGGTTTGTCCTTCATGGATTTATGTACTACACTCACCAGACAAATAAACTTAAGATAATTAGATTTCCAGCATTATGTTAGCTAATGCTACATTGATAGTTTTTTTTTTTTTTTTTTTTTTTAATCTAAAAAGTACTTCATATAACTTGGACCAAAGAGCATTACTTGATAGACTGTTGCCTGTCCCTGCTCCCCCACCTCTTGCCTTCCCCTTTCTTTGTCATGTCCTGTCTGGCGTATTCGTCAAGGTGAGAGCAACAAATAGCAGCACTAGGCTCTACCCAATTTGGAGAATGCTTTTGTGATAGGCAACATGGATGCCATTTCTCTGATATTCATCCCCATATTTGGTTGACTTACAACCTTTATTAATAGAGAGGCAGCCTGGTGTTGGCCACTGGATCCATCATCTCACTTGACAGAGGTTGACAATCAAAGGTAAGAAAAACATCCACTTTCCAAACTTTGTTCATTAAATAATGACATAATATGATATTTGGTTTACTTCTGTCCACTTAAAATAAATAGCACCGATTCCAATTTCCTGCGGAGTGAAACATCTCTGGTAAAATTCTTAGCTAAATTACGTGAAAGTGATTTCTTGTTCCTTTTTTTAATTATTAAGTTAAGCTATTTATTATTGACAGCATTTTGCTTTTTGGTTGTTACATGCATATGTGTGCTGCTAATGAATGCCTTTTCTGATTCTGTCTTTTTTATGTTCATGCTCATGCAAATAACCTCTGCATGTCTCTAGAACTCTAGATAATAAACAATAATTTAAATAATACAGGTATGTTAACCAATCAAACAACCTTCAGTCAATCTTTATTTGTATAGTGCCAATTCACAGAAATAGTCATCTCATGACACTTTCCAAATTGTACAGTCTAGACCATACTCCTTGGTAAATGTACTTACAGAGACCAATTCCCTGAATGTGCAAGCACTTGGCGACAGTGGAGAGAAAAAAATGCCTTTTAACAGGCAGAGACCTCAAGCAGAACCGGACTCAGTGGTGGCCAGTCATCTGCCCCGACCTGTTGGGTTGAGAGAGAGAGAGAGAGAGAGAGAGAGAGAGAGAGAGAGAGAGAGAGAGAGAGAGAGAGAGAGGAAGTTAGAGGGGGAGAGGGAGGAAGGGGTGAGGGAGGGTGAGAGAAACTGTGGTAGAGACAGGAGGAGGGGGTGATATAGCAGCCACATTAGTAAAAACAGCTTTACTAATTGATATATGAATATAATTCTCCAAGTATAATAATGATAATAATTATAATAATAATAATGATGATGATGATCAAGCAGAACCACAGCAGCAGGACCACCATCCATGGGAAACTGCAAGACGAGTTTATAGAAACATGTATTAATAAGACATGAATGTGTACAGATAGAGAGAAAGAGAGAGGAGCTCAATGCATCATGGGAAATCCCCCGGCAGTCTATACCTATGGCAGCATAGCTAAGAGCCTGTGCAGGCCCTAACTACTGTATAGACTTTATCAAAAAGGAAAGTTTGAAGTCTACTCTTAAACATAGAGAGGCTGTCTGCCTCCTAAACCTACATTAGAAGATGGTTCCACAAGAGAGGAGCTTGATGGCTGAAGGGTCTGCCTCCCAGTCTACTTTTGGAGACTTTAGAAACCACAAGCAACCCTGCATCCTGGGAGTGCAGTCTTCTAGTAGGGTAAAAGGGTACCATTAGGTCTTTAAGACATGTTGGTGCCTGGCCATTAAGGACTGTGAGGAGGACTTTATCTTGTGTGTGTTTTGCTTGAATCCTAATTGAATGATCAGTGGATCAAATGCATGTGTGCAAAGACGGCTACAGGCTATAAAAGATGTTCTATTCTTAAAAGGTTAAAAAATGGGTGATGCCGCCATGGCAGAGTTTGGACCCGCTGCTCCTTATCTTAGGAAGTCAGATAAGGAGCGTCTAGAAGCACAAACTCGTACATTTGACATGAAGAAGGAGTGCTTTGTTCCTGATCCGGAGGTTGAGTACGTCAAGGCATCTATCACTAGTCGTGACGGTGATAAAGTTACTGCTGAGACTGAATTTGGAAAGGTATGTTCATCATATCAGTTCAGGTCAGTTCAAATTAATTCTAATGAATTCTAATACAAATCTTGACCTTTTTTTTAAGAGTGTTATCTCTTTCTGCAGACTGTCACAGTGAAGGAGTGTGATGTACATCCTCAGAACCCGCCAAAGTTTGATAAAATTGAGGACATGGCAATGTTCACCTTCCTCCATGAGCCCGCTGTGCTGTTTAACCTCAAAGAGCGTTATGCAGCATGGATGATTTACGTAAGACAACTCACTGATCTATGAATAAATCACCTTGAATCATAGGACATTTCAGCTTCTGAAACCACTATACTCTATTCCTCAATATGGCAGACCTACTCGGGGCTGTTCTGTGTGACTGTCAACCCCTACAAGTGGCTGCCAGTCTACAACCAGGAAGTGGTTGTTGCCTATAGAGGAAAGAAGAGGAGTGAAGCTCCTCCTCATATCTTCTCCATCTCTGACAATGCCTACCAGTACATGCTGTCAGGTATTATCTATTATCTATCTAATTATCTAATTATCTATTGCAGCCTTCTTCTTGTTTGAATATTCATCATTCTATTTTTCACTGATAATTTGAAAAATCACTCTTGCTAACAGATAGAGAGAACCAGTCAATCCTTATCACGTAAGTCACACAGACAATGAAAACTTCTTCAGTATCTATGGGTTATAGGCCTTGGCCTAAATATCTCTGTCTTTCTTCTGCTCAGTGGAGAATCCGGTGCTGGAAAGACTGTCAACACCAAGCGTGTAATTCAGTACTTTGCCAGTATTGCAGCTGTCCCTGGTGGGAAAAAAGATCCATCAGCTGAGAAGAAGGTCTGTAAACCTATTTCTTCATAAGGTACAACTAATATATCAAGATAAGTCAAAGTTGTTGTTGGTTCTTAATTTGTCCTTATGTCCTTATTTAACAAAATCAGGGTACCCTGGAGGATCAAATCATTCAGGCTAACCCTGCTCTGGAGGCCTTTGGAAATGCCAAGACCATCAGGAATGATAACTCCTCCAGATTTGTGAGTATCTCTGACTGCAGTGAGGCTACTTGATTTTTATTCATTGAGAGTTCCTTTTTTATACATTAGACATACAAATTAATTCTGCTTTTTTTTCTTAGGGGAAATTCATCAGAATTCATTTTGACAACAGAGGAAAGCTAGCCTCTGCTGACATTGAGACTTGTAAGTAAAGCTAAATCCATCTATACATCGAATTTTGAGGGAGACAAACAGACTTCACAAAAAAAGCCCTTGCAAATTTTAACACAGAGGCTAACTGCTGTAATGTACCACCTATGTATTAAAAAAATGTAGAAGAAAATTGGCTCAGCATTTTGATTTAGAAATGTGTTATTCTTATATAAAAATCAAAGAGTAATAATGTACCAAAAATTATAGCTAAACCTACATTGACAGTAAATTATTTCATATTTTTACTTTATAACATAACATGAGTTATACCTCCAACAGACCTTTTGGAAAAGTCTCGTGTGACCTATCAGCTCAAAGCTGAGAGGGACTACCACATTTTCTACCAGATCTTGTCTCAGCAAAAGCCTGAACTTCTGGGTAAGTGTATGATATACATGTGATATATGTTTATTACTGTACTGTATCATGAATTGTAACATAAAATAAATATTTTCTATTTTGTAAATGTGTTTTTAGAAATGTTGCTTATCACCAACAACCCCTATGACTACGCCTTCATCTCCCAAGGAGAGACAACAGTAGCCTCTATCAATGATGCTGAAGAGCTGATGGCCACTGATGTGAGATGAATCTTAACTTATAACAGAAAACAATGTTTAGTCAAACTCAATTTATAACAAAATAAGAAAATACTAGCATAACATCCTATAATTGTATTCAGGATGCCTTTGATGTGCTGGGCTTCACTCAAGAGGAGAAGAACAGCATTTACAAGCTGACCGGTGCCATCATGCACTATGGTAACATGAAGTTTAAACAGAAGCAGCGAGAAGAGCAAGCAGAGGCCGATGGCACTGAAGGTAATGTAGGCTGGTATATATATATATTTTTAGAATAGACATTTTATTGTCATTGTATAAAAAGAACACAATGAAACTGTGTTTGTAGCAATCTCGTTCAGTAGCATTTTAAAATTTCGGTATTCTAAAATCTTCAAAAGTAAAAGTATATCCACAATACAAATAAAAATGTGTCCATAGACAAGCCAATAGACA
Source organism: Lagodon rhomboides (assembly GCA_039737535.1). Classification (NCBI taxonomy): domain Eukaryota; kingdom Metazoa; phylum Chordata; class Actinopteri; order Spariformes; family Sparidae; genus Lagodon; species Lagodon rhomboides. The sequence continues at coordinate 481,942 of CM077797.1, forward strand.
GACAAACAGCTGTTGTGCAGTCTGTGCATATTATCATTATTATTATTTTCATTTCTATTATTAATAATAGTATTAGTAGTCGTAGTAGTAGTCTTAGTAGTAGACGTGATATGAATCAGATACAGCATTCTTAGCAGTTATAAGCTGTGTAAATAAAACAAAAATTGTGAAAAATGCGCAAATTACTTTCACCTATCATTTTCAGTATGGCAAACGCTGAAATAGAAGACAAGGTGTTATGCTTTTTGAAACGTTATAATGATTTAGATTATTTGATTTAGATTGATTTTTAACTGTCTGTTTTCAGGATACCAAATGCAGTTACCAGGTTATTGGATACACCTAGCAAAAACCGACATAGTCTAATGTATAAGTCCTGCAAAAAAAATGCTACTTTTATGAATGTTTCAATTTTCTGTTGAAACCTGTTGAAAATAATTACTGAAAATAATCATTGATTCCACACCAGGCTAATATTGTTGCTAACACATTTACTTTTTCAGATGCTGACAAAGTTGCATATCTGATGGGCCTGAACTCTGCTGACCTCATCAAAGGTCTCTGTCACCCAAGAGTCAAAGTAGGAAATGAATGGGTCACCAAGGGTCAAAATGTTGCCCAGGTAATGAGTTGAAGGTAACCTTCTCAGAAAAGTTGGATTTAAATTAAAAGTTCAGTTTTAAAGATATTACAAGCTATTTTCTTTCTAGGTGTACTATGCTATTGGTGCACTGTCTAAATCAGTGTATGAGAAGATGTTTCTGTGGATGGTAATGAGAATTAACCAATCACTGGACACCAAGCAGCCCCGCCAGTACTTCATTGGTGTGCTGGACATTGCTGGATTTGAGATTTTTGATGTGAGTTTGGAATGGAAGGAAAACTCATGAACAAGAGTTACATATCTGCTTAACATTTTAATGCATGCATGAGGTAATTTCTGCTTACTATTATTGTTTTTACAGTTCAACACCTTTGAGCAGCTTTGCATCAACTTCACCAATGAAAAACTGCAACAGTTTTTCAACCACCACATGTTTGTGCTGGAACAGGAAGAGTACAAGAAGGAAGGCATTGAATGGGAGTTCATTGACTTTGGTATGGATTTGCAGGCCTGTATTGACCTGATTGAAAAGGTGAGTTTTTGAGTTCTGAAATCTAAATTCCAAAAATTGAAAAAACATAGCTTTATTTTGTATATTTTATATATTCATTTTATTTTACTTAGCCTATGGGTATCATGTCCATCCTTGAGGAGGAGTGCATGTTCCCCAAAGCCTCTGATACCACCTTTAAAGCTAAGCTCTATGACAACCATCTGGGGAAATCAAACAACTTCCAGAAGCCCAGAGTTGTGAAAGGGAAACCAGAGGCACATTTCTCCCTGGTTCACTATGCTGGAACTGTTGATTACAATATTAACAACTGGCTGGTGAAGAACAAGGATCCTCTGAATGAGACCGTTGTAGGGCTATTCCAGAAGTCTACTCTCAAGCTATTATCTTTCCTCTTTGCAAATTATGCTGGAGCAGAATCAGGTAAGAATAAACTGAAAGTACTGCATTCCACCTCCACTGAAAATGTCAATATTTTAGAAAATTTGTAACAGAATGATGACACTGAGTGATTTCTTCCTGTGTCTGTTAATGCAATCTAATAAGTTATACACTGGTTTATTAGCTGATGGTGGAAAGGGCAAAGGAGGAGGAAGCAAGAAGAAGGGTTCATCCTTCCAAACTGTGTCTGCTTTGCACAGGGTTAGTAAAAACACCAAATTATGTGTGAATCGCTACCTCATAGGGAAACTATAGATTGTGACACAGACTTAATTTTACATTGATATGCATCATAATAATCACCTTAACTGGGTGTTAAACACAGAATTAAATTACTTCCACAGGAGAACCTGAACAAGCTGATGACCAACTTGAGGTCTACTCACCCTCACTTTGTACGCTGCATCATCCCCAATGAGACCAAGACTCCTGGGGCCATGGAGAATCCTCTGGTGATGCACCAGCTGCGCTGTAACGGTGTGCTGGAAGGCATCAGGATCTGCAGAAAGGGCTTCCCCAACAGGATCCTCTATGGAGATTTTAAACAGAGGTTTGCATGTGATGAAAAAAAGCACACAGTCATAAACTAACAATGGGAAGAAACGATTGACTTGAGAATGTGTTGTTCTCACAGCAAGTAAAACATTTTATCTTTTGTATCTGTGCCAAAGATACCGTATTTTGAACCCTAATGCAATTCCTGAGGGACAGTTCATTGACAACAAGAAGGCTGCCGAGAAACTGCTGGGTTCTCTGGATATTGACCACAACCAGTACAAACTGGGGCACACCAAGGTCTGTAAATCCAATGTAATTTAAGAAAAAGGATTTAAACATAATAAATATATTATAACTGACTATCCAACCTATCCCAAGGTGTTTTTCAAAGCTGGACTTCTAGGTCAGCTCGAGGAGATGCGAGATGACCGACTAGCCCTAATTATCACTGGCATTCAAGCCCGGTCACGAGGCCTTCTGGCACGAATTGAATTCCAGAAGATTGTTGAACGCAGGTACCTGCTCACAGCATGGACAAATTCTGTTTGTCTACTATTATCCATATACCCCCTGAATGGGTTTTACAATCAGCACAACATACACCCTTGACATAGAAAAGAAAAACTCCACAAACAAAGAAAAAGACTATCAAACTGTCATAAATGGAACACTTCACAGTAAAAAAAAAAAAACATTTTTCCAAGCAGATTACAGTTGGATTTCCCCTGCAAGAGCAGGATTTAACGACAATGATGATCTGTTGGTTGCAGGGATGCATTACTTGTGATCCAGTGGAACATCCGTGCCTTCATGGGGGTCAAGAATTGGCCCTGGATGAAAATGTATTTTAAGATTAAACCTCTGTTAAAATCAGCAGAGACTGAGAAGGAGATGGCCAACATGAAGGAAGAGTTTACCAAGCTAAAAGAGGCTTATGCAAAATCTGAAGCCCGCAGGAAGGAACTAGAAGAAAAAATGGTCACTCTGCTCCAAGAGAAGAATGATCTGCAGCTCCAAGTTCAATCTGTATGTTTAAGATATGCAAGCATTAAAAAAATGTCAAATCAGACAGTGTCTGACAATAAGTAAAAATGTGCCTTTTCAATAACAACAGGAGCAAGATAATCTTTGTGATGCTGAGGAAAGATGTGAAGGGCTAATCAAGAGCAAGATTCAGCTGGAGGCAAAAATCAAAGAGTTAACAGAAAGGCTGGAAGATGAGGAGGAGATGAATGCTGAACTCACTGGTAAAAAGAGGAAACTGGAAGATGAGTGTTCTGAGCTGAAGAAAGATATTGATGACTTAGAGTTGACTCTGGCTAAAGTGGAGAAAGAGAAGCATGCCACTGAGAACAAGGTAACAAAACACTAAATATTGTGTAATCACTTTGTGGTTCCTAAATAGGATCTGTGCCTGAGTCCTTTATATCTTTTTCTGCTGATATAAGGTAAAGAACCTGACTGAGGAAATGGCTGCCATGGATGAAATCATTGCTAAGTTGACTAAGGAAAAGAAGGCCTTACAAGAAGCTCATCAGCAAACACTGGATGATCTGCAGAGTGAAGAAGACAAAGTCAACACTCTGACCAAGGCCAAGGCCAAGCTGGAGCAGCAAGTGGATGATGTAAGAACAAAGTATCAAAATTTTGGCAGTTTTAAAAAAAAAAAAAAAAAAAAAGTAAAAAAATGTTACATACTGAATGTGAATGTGAATAAATTCAACTTAAATGCTGGAAATCACACCCACCACAGCTTGAAGGATCTCTCGAGCAAGAGAAGAAAGTGCGTATGGACCTTGAGAGAGCAAAGCGGAAGCTTGAGGGAGACCTAAAGTTAGCTCAAGAGAGTATCATGGACCTGGAAAATGACAAGCAGCAACTTGAAGAGAGGCTGAAAAAGTAAAATTAAAACTGCTCTGCACATATGTTATTCAAAACTTTGGGTCAGTTGATACATTTTACATCTTTCTATCCACAGAAAAGATTTTGAAATCAGCCAACTCAATGGCAAAATAGAAGATGAACAAGCAATGAGTGCCCAGCTCCAGAAAAAATTGAAGGAGTTGCAGGTAATGAAAATAAGAAAAAGATGTAGGGATGTGACATTAAGATAATACAACAACTCAATGCAACAAATGCAGAACTGAAAGGTTCGCAAAAAGTCCTCTTTTATTTCATAGGCCCGCATTGAGGAGCTGGAGGAAGAGCTGGAAGCAGAGCGAGCTGCCCGAGCCAAGGTGGAGAAGCAGAGAGCAGACTTAGCCAGAGAGTTGGAGGAGATCAGTGAGAGGCTGGAGGAGGCTGGTGGAGCAACAGCTGCTCAGATTGAGATGAACAAGAAGAGGGAGGCTGAGTTCCAGAAACTCCGCCGAGACCTTGAAGAGGCCACTCTGCAACATGAAGCCACGGCTGCAACACTCAGGAAGAAACAAGCTGACAGTGTTGCTGACCTGGGAGAGCAGATTGACAACCTGCAGAGAGTTAAACAGAAACTGGAGAAGGAGAAGAGTGAGCTCAGACTGGAGCTGGATGATGTTGTCTCCAATATGGAACAAATTGTGAAAGCTAAGGTAAAATATTTAATGCATGATATCTTTTTTTTGACTCAATGGTTGATTAATATCTTGTGTTGTTTGTCTCAGACATATTTAATTCATTCGAAAGTAGTTTATGTGCCATTATTAATGCTTTTTGTTTTCAGAACAATTTGGAGAAAATGTGCAGGTCTCTGGAAGACCACATGAATGAATATAAAACAAAGTCGGAGGAGGGACAGCGTACTATCAATGACTTCACCATGCAGAAAGCAAAGCTTCAAACTGAGAATGGTATGCATTTGATTAGAAAAGTATATTTTGTCTGGGACATACGAAAATACTATTTTTATTATTTCATCAAAACTAGGTGAACTTGCAAGACAGCTTGAGGAAAAGGATTCTCTGGTGTCTCAACTCACCAGAGGAAAACAATCCTACACTCAACAAATTGAAGACCTTAAGAGACAACTGGAGGAGGAAGTCAAGGTAGCACACAAATTCCAATAAGATGCTCATTAAGTGCAGATGAAATGTTGATACATGAGAGGCATTGAGATATGCTTACATTTCAGGCCAAGAATGCATTAGCCCATGGAGTGCAGTCTTCACGACATGACTGTGACCTGCTCAGGGAGCAGTATGAGGAGGAGCAGGAGGCAAAGGCTGAACTGCAGCGCAGCATGTCCAAGGCCAACTCTGAGGTGGCTCAGTGGAGAACCAAGTATGAAACTGATGCCATCCAGAGAACCGAGGAACTGGAGGAGGCAAAGTGAGTAAAACATATTTTCACAACAGCAACTCTGCAAAATTAAGAACAATGAATTTCCTAATAAATTCACCGTAATTCAATCTTAGAAAACAACAAAATTATCATTATTTCATACTCAAAATCCAGAAAGAAGCTGGCTCAGCGTCTGCAGGAGGCTGAGGAGGCTGTTGAAGCTGTGAACGCTAAATGTTCCTCTCTGGAAAAGACCAAACACAGGCTGCAGAATGAGATTGAAGATCTCATGGTGGATGTGGAGAGGTCTAATGCTGCTGCTGCTGCTCTGGACAAGAAGCAAAGAAACTTTGACAAGGTTGGATTTAAAATGCAGACTGTATGGTGATTTCCATCTTTTAGATATAAAGCAGATACTTTATATAAAATGTGAACTGTTTCTTAGATTTTGGCAGAATGGAAACAGAAGTATGAGGAGTCTCAATCAGAGCTGGAAAGTTCTCAGAAAGAAGCCAGGTCTCTGAGCACTGAGCTCTTCAAACTGAAGAATTCTTATGAAGAATCTCTGGAACATCTGGAGACCATGAAGAGAGAGAACAAGAATCTGCAGGGTAGGGGTAACATCACCTTTACAGTATACTGTAGAATTTGCTCTAACCTAACCATTGATAATGTTGCCTTTTTTGTTCTTCAGAGGAAATTTCTGACCTCACTGAGCAAATTGGTGAGAGTGGAAAGAGTATTCATGAGCTTGAGAAGATTCGAAAACAGTTGGAGCAGGAGAAATCTGAGATACAACAAGCCCTGGAGGAAGCAGAGGTATGGTGAATGTTCTCATGCTGGACTCAAATCTGCTTTTGTTATGTGGAAATAACTAGTTACTTATTTGATTTTTAAATGTCATGATAGGCCTCACTGGAACATGAGGAAGGGAAGATTCTCAGAGTTCAGCTTGAGTTCAGCCAGGTTAAGGCTGATATTGAGCGCAAGCTGGCTGAGAAAGATGAAGAGATGGAGCAAGCGAAGAGAAACCAACAGCGAACTGTGGACACTCTTCAGAGCTCTCTTGAGGCTGAGACTCGTAGCAGGAATGAGGCCTTGCGTCTGAAGAAGAAGATGGAGGGAGACCTCAATGAGATGGAGATCCAGCTTAGCCAGGCCAACAGGCAGGCAGCTGAGGCCCAGAAACAACTTAAATCTGTTCATGCACATCTGAAGGTATATATTTCATTCAAGAAGATACCTTGGACATATTAGGTTATCAGTTGGTTTAACGTGGTTTGAAATGAATGTCACACTCTTCTTCAGGATGCTCAGCTCCAGCTTGATGACTCTCTGCGAGCCAATGATGATATGAAGGAAAACATTGCCATTGTTGAAAGGCGCAACAACCTGCTTCAGGCTGAAGTGGAGGAGCTCAGGACTGCTCTGGAGCAAACTGAGAGAAGTCGCAAACTTGCTGAGCAAGAACTGCTGGATGTTAGTGAAAGGGTGCAGCTACTGCACTCACAGGTAAGATGCAGCCATTGCATCTGGCACTGTCCTTTTCTATAATTGTGAATTTACTTGGAATATCTATAATGAAATGTTATATTCAATGCATTCAACCAGAACACCAGTTTGCTAAACCAAAAGAAGAAGCTGGAAGCTGATGCATCCCAGCTTCAAACTGAAGTGGAGGAAGCAGTGCAGGAATGCAGAAACGCTGAGGAAAAGGCCAAGAAGGCCATTACTGATGCTGCCATGATGGCAGAGGAGCTGAAGAAAGAGCAGGACACCAGCGCTCACCTGGAGCGTATGAAGAAGAACATGGAGCAAACCATCAAAGACCTGCAGCACCGCCTGGATGAAGCTGAACAGATTGCAATGAAGGGAGGCAAGAAGCAGCTGCAGAAGCTCGAGGCCAGGGTGAGTGCAAATATTTTGAGAAATCAAATGAAGAATCTAATGATATCACTCACGATCAAAAGCTGACAATATATTAAAATTCTGTACCCATAAAGGTTGCTTACAACCTAAAGCCTAAACAAAATATAAACACAAAAAAATCTATATTTACATCATTCTCTCAACAGATCAGAGAACTGGAAACTGAGGTAGAAGCTGAACAAAGAAGGTCCAGTGAGTCCGTCAAGGGAATACGGAAATATGAAAGACGAATCAAAGAGCTGACCTATCAGGCAAATTTCAATTCATTTACAAAATTGCGAGACACAGAGTGTAATTTTTACTAAAAATCACAATAATCTTGTTCTCTGTTTTCAGACAGAGGAGGATCGTAAAAATCTTGCCCGTCTGCAAGATCTGGCAGACAAACTGCAGCTAAAGGTCAAATCCTACAAGAAAGCTGCAGAAGAGGCAGTAAGTACTCTAAGTATTTTAGAGAAACATATATTACAACAATGTATATAACCTGTCCAAGAACACACCACGTGTCTGCACATTCAATACCATGGCTCTTCTCAACGCAGTAAAAGCTATGCAGTAGAGCTGGGAAATATGGGCAAAAGTAATATCATGCCATAAAGACATAATGACAACCTGGATGACTGAGAACCTTCATCAACACCTTAATGACATTACTTTACAACCAGATTTTTCTTCAGCACAAAAATTTGGAGTCAACCAACCAGCCATTGAGAAATTGTATTTGATTTGCAGCCGAGTGGTGGTATTGAATCAATTAACATTAGTGAAATATTTTACACCAAAATGGTAAATTTCACATTAAATGGAATTGAAAAATATATTACCAGACCTGTCAGCTGGCTCCATGCTTTTAAATATATGTTTTATTACATAAGCTGCAATATAAATACAAAAATACAAGTGAGGCACCGATGACGATATTGTGTTTTTATTCTACAGGAAGAACAGGCCAACAGTAATCTGACCAAGTTCCGTAAACTTCAACATGAGCTTGATGAGGCTGAAGAGAGAGCTGACATCGCTGAATCTCAGGTCAACAAGCTACGCGCCAAGAGTCGTGATGTGGGTTCAAAGGTCATTTATTAAATGTTTTTCTTTTTCTTGTGTAGGGCATACTACATGCACATGTTTTCAGGCAATTTGTATTATAGTAAAAGTAGCATAATCCTGCTGCAACGCAGATGATGTTTTATGATTAAAACATTTAACAAAAATTACAATATATAATGCTCCTTTCTCTTGTCTGATCAGAAGAATACAATTACAGAGAAAACACTAAAGAACTGTTAATGAGCATGTTGGTATATTGCAACGAGAACCCATTAATGCCACCACTTAGTGCACAGAACTTTTATAACTAATATGTAGGACAGTAAAACTACAGAATATTACGGTTTTGATCACAAACGATAATGCATTTTAAAACAATATTTTAACAAACAATGAAATTTGTTTGATTACTTGCTTTTCTCATTTCAGAAAGGACACAATGAAGAGTGAAGCTCAAGGAATGAATTTCTGTTTGTCTGACACACTTGAATAGTGTCTCCCTAAGCATGTCAGTTCAGTAGAATAAAATTAATCTGCATCTCAAATTGTGCCTTGGTGTTCCTTTGTCACATCCCCAAATATTAGTAAAGAATGGATACTGATGACACTTAAGTTAATCATTACCATTTCGTAATTAAAATGCATTTCCCAATTCAAATTGTAGGTTTAATACCACAATTATAAGCTGAAGATAAAACATTAAAATGTAGCAACATACACCTGTTCATATCATCCCATCATCGCACATTTCAAGCACTTTTTAAGACAAACCGGATTTTTGAGGAGACCATAGGCCAGTTTGTTAATGATTGCCACATCCAACACTCTATATAATTAACAATACATTATTTTGCTAAATTAATTGAAATGTAATTTAATTCAAACCCTACCTTTTTGCCCTGTAATGTGCAATGTTCAGTCCTCATCAACAGAGCCTGGCCCAATACATAGGAGTCTTCCAGTTCTCAGGGCAAACACACCAACCACTAACTTCACTGTCTGAATGGTGTCCAGGAAAAAGGGCACGACAAGAGAAGGACAAATGGAGGAGGGTCTAATACTCAACACCTCCTCAAGTGACCCTCAGAAAATAACAAGCATTCTATCAATAGCAGCCCCATCTGAAACTGCTGCTGGATCAGATTTCAAACTTAAGAGACACAAGGTGCTTCACACCTACCCTTGTGTGTACATATGATTGCATAAGTCAGAGGTACAAGGACTGTGGAGAGCTGGGAAGGGGACCTTTGATGGAGGAATGACTGCTCCTCAAATGCCAGGAATAGATGAGGGCAAAGTAAGCGAGTTCAGAATTCTGGTATGAAGGCAAACACCTTGTTAACATTCTGTAGGTTCACTGTATAGAGGACAAACTGTTACCCAGGCTAAACAAGGTTCGCTGATAAGGTAGTGGTATATCAGGGCTTGCCTAGAGTATATCGTCCTTCTGAATGTCCATGGTTTACCAAGGAAAATGTTTGCTAATGGAAAGTACAAGTAATACTTAAAAGAGGTCATATTATGCCTTTGGGGTTTTTGCCTTTCCTTTATTGTGGTATGTAGCATTTTCTATGCATGTAAAGGGTCTCCAAAGTGTGAAAGCCCAAAGTACAAACCAAAGGGAGTTGCTCTCTCCCACAGAAAACACTGCCCCTGCACTGCCAGAAATGCCTGGTTTGAAGTCGAGCCTTTACTTTTGTAAATTATGTGCATAACAGGCATGCGCGGATTAATGCACAGGCTTCCCTAGGCTGCAGCCTAGGGGCCCCACATGTGGAAGGGTCCTTGAATTGGTCAGATTGTTTTTTTAGAAATTTAAATAGGCTACACTTTAATGGAAAAATTCATTGACCTCTATTGGTCCATTGGGTAAAAAACACACAAAACAGCACTGATTGGGCAGACATGGGTCGTCATCTTCTCAAGCTAGTGAGGAGGATGAGACAGGGGCACATACAGAGCCAGCGGACACATCGGCTTTGACCTCTAGTGTCCCAGGAGTTAGCCACCCGTGTTTCCCCTGTAAGCATTCTGCCGCGGCGCTGCCACTGCTGGATTTTCAGCGCCGCCGCAAACAAAAAAAAAAAAAAACAAAAAACCCCCAAAAACATCTGTTTGAATTCGGGGATCCTCTGCCAATTCCCCGCCTCCATTGAATCTCTCGGAGGCGGTGACAGGTGAAATTTCGCTCCGGCGCTGATGGAGGTAGTTTCAGAGGCGCAGTAGGCTATTGGCGAACAGAACCAAACCAGTGTGAACGGATAAGCCGGCTGCGTGTATCGAGGGCATGTTGATCGGACAGTAGGCGCGTTTCCAATCACGCATGCGCATGCATTTGCCTCGCATAACCGTGCATTCTGGGATTAAAAACGTCACAAATGCTGGTGATAACTTCCCTTTGCGACATGTCACATGGCTTTAAAAACTCGCGGAATCTCCAGGGTACCTCTGTTGCTTTTCTGTGCAGATGGAAACGTGATTGGAAACGCACCTACTGTCTGATCGACATGCCCTCGATACACGCAGCCGGCTTCTCCGTTCACACTGGTTTGGTTCTGTTCGCCAATAGCCTACTGCGCCTCTGAAACTACCTCCATCAGTGCCGGAGCGAAATTTCACCCATTGCCGCCTCCGAGAGATTCAATGGAGGCGGGGAATTGGCAGAGGATCCCCGCATCCAAACGGATGTTTTTTTTTTGTCTTTTTTGTTGGTGGTCTCAAATAAGTGCGGACATAAGACACTCCCCTCAACATTGCCCTAGTTGGTTAGAATTACCACGCGGAATTTCCCACGTGAGAAATGAAATAACTCCTTCCAAAGAGGCGTGCCCTCTCCGAAACTATGCTTAATAAAATTACACGACTTTGTGAACTTTCACTTCATCACCCAATTTGTTATGAGGGAAAGGGGCTTCAGACTGTTTTCAATGAAACTACAGTTGGCAAACAAAATCCCCAGGTTGCCAAAAAGTTGACTTCCATTGTGATTACTTATCGATCTACACACCATTCGGTAGTGACTCTGGCGTTAGTGTAATGGGTTGGCAGCCGAGCTAGCAATAGAATAGCGATGGAGCTCCTGGTTTGAATCCAGGGAAATACATGTTTTCATAGGTTGTTTTGATATCTGGCCATCTTACACTGTGCCTTTCAATATATCTATTTGGTCGTTGACAGCGTTTGGCACATATCCAGGCAATACCTTTACTATTACCGTAACATTAATTGTATATTCCCAAACGTCTGCCATGTTTACAATGGTTTAGAAACATGTTTTACAACATTATTACTTGAATGATTTTCTTCATGTGTTGTGCAAGTTTACATGAACTACTTCAAAGTTCAGTTCATACAAAAGAAAATGAATAAATTCACGTTCATAGTTCACCAATTCAGTTTTGAACTAGTTCATGTTCAGTTCATTAACAGTTTTTGAACTTGAACTACCGGTAGTTCAAGTTCTTTAGTTAAAAATATGTTAAGTTCTGTTCAGAGTTCATAGAAAAATTAACTTGTTCAATGAACTAGTTATTTTGAACTAGTTCATGCACAACACTGCATGTAGCCTATATTGGTATGGAAGGTTTTAATCTACATTGCCAGTTACCATGGGTAAACAAAACAGCTGAGTATTGGTTTCCACAATGAGTTGATGGAACTGGTCACCTTATTGCTGATGGGACACAGGTATACTGAATTACCTGAGAGTTTTGGATTGGTCATGGAACAGGTTTTGCATGTTTCCCTGTCAGAGAAGTCTTATAAATAAGGCAATAATCAGTGCTAACTACTAGTATTACTACTAGTAACTATTAAGTATTATTGAAAGACCAAAGAAAAAGAACAATGGACAAGAAGAAAGAAAGCCAGAACAAGGGTGAGTGAACTACATTTTTTAATGTTTACATTTGGTCAAACATAAATAACAGTTATTTGTCAAAGTAACCTTTATCATCAATTATACCATGTAACAGTAATAACACAGAGGATTGAAATTGTGTTTCCCCAAACTCCAAATGTGCAAGTATTAAATCTTACACGCAACAGAAACATAATAGTGCACATAGACATCAACAGATAGACAACTTAACAAAATATATACAGACAGACAGTGGGCATTCAGTTTGCAGAATATTCACAGTGTTCCATAATTGTAGTGAAGTTTAAGGTATACTGGAGTGCAATTTGATGGGAAATGTTAGTGAGTAGGGCAACATTTCTTATCTATACAACTGGTGGGCAACCTGTACTGAATTGAGGTGTCAATTTCCAAAATTCTTTAAAAACTGTCACAATTAATGCTTTGCTATGAATTGTTTCATTTAATCAGCAGGGTCTGTACCCAAAATAGTGATACCACAACGCCAGCAGCCTCCGGCCCCCACATCCCTCCCCTCAGGTCCCTGGTACATTCATATACCTACCCAACAACTCCAGCAACAGCAGCAGCAGCCTCCGGCCCCCACATCCCTCCCCTCAGGTCCCTGGTACATTCATATACCTACCCAACAACTCCAGCAACAGCAGCAGCAGCAGCAGCCTCCGGCCCCCACATCCCTCCCCTCAGGTCCCTGGTACATTCATATACCTACCCAACAACTCCAGCAGCAGCAGCCGCCAGCCCCCACATTCCCTCCCCTTAGATACCCGGTTCATCCAAATACCCATCGACCAAATCATATCACAACTCAGACAGTAGCAGCCTCCAGCCCCCACATCCCTCCCCTCAGGTCTCCGGATCATCCATATCCCTACCCAACAACTCCAGCAGCAGCAGCCTCTGGCCCCTACATCCCTCCCCTCAGGTTCCCGGATCATCCATATCCCTACCCAACAACTCCAGCAGTAGCAGCCTCCGACCCCCACATCCCTCCCCTCAGGTCCCCGGTACATCCATATACCTACCCAACAACTCCAGCAGCAGCAGCAGCAGCAGCCTCCAGCCCCCACATCCCTCCCCTCAGGTCCCCGGTACATCCATATACCTACCCAACAACTCCAGCAGCAGCAGCCTCCAGCCCCCATATCCCTCTCCTCAGGTTCTCATCCCACAGCTCCAGATCCAAATCAAATACCCTCAACAAGCACTGATCCTCGGTCATCTGTATCCTTGGGTTCAACACCATCATCTCCATCTCCACCATCTCTGACTCCATCTCCACCTCCATCCAAAAAAGGTATCGTACCTAAAAAGAAAATGGAGAAAGTACACTGAAATGTATGGAGCAAAATTAAATTTCTTGTAATATATGTATAATCTACAATTCTTGTAATATATTCACAGAACATGAACACCGGAAAAACCTGTTTTTACTCTCATCAATGCACAAGCACCATCACCTCTACTGTTCCAATAAACCATCATATCACTCCAAAATACGCACAGACATGGAGAACAAAGGATACAGTATGACTGGGGATCAGTGCCGTACCAAGATAAACAACATGCTCACCACATACAAAAGAACAAACGACCGGAGTCGACAAACAATCTGAATCTCATGGGAATACTACGCTAAAAACTGTCACAATTAATGCTTTGCTATGAATTGTTTCATTTAATCAGCAGGGTCTGTACCCAAAATAGTGATACCACAACGCCAGCAGCCTCCGGCCCCCACATCCCTCCCCTCAGGTCCCTGGTACATTCATATACCTACCCAACAACTCCAGCAACAGCAGCAGCAGCAGCAGCCTCCGGCCCCCACATCCCTCCCCTCAGGTCCCTGGTACATTCATATACCTACCCAACAACTCCAGCAGCAGCAGCCGCCAGCCCCCACATTCCCTCCCCTTAGATACCCGGTTCATCCAAATACCCATCGACCAAATCATATCACAACTCAGACAGTAGCAGCCTCCAGCCCCCACATCCCTCCCCTCAGGTCCCCGGATCATCCATATCCCTACCCAACAACTCCAGCAGCAGCAGCCTCTACTGTTCCAATAAACCATCATATCACTCCAAAATACGCACAGACATGGAGAACAAAGGATACAGTATGACTGGGGATCAGTGCCGTACCAAGATAAACAACATGCTCACCACATACAAAAGAACAAAAGACCGGAGTCGACAAACAATCTGAATCTCATGGGAATACTACGCTAAAAACTGTCACAATTAATGCTTTGCTATGAATTGTTTCATTTAATCAGCAGGGTCTGTACCCAAAATACAAAAGAACAAAAGAACAAAAGACCGGAGTCGACAAACAATCTGAATCTCATGGGAATACTATGCGGTAAGAAGTGTATCTGTTTCCTGATAGACAATTTAAATGTGTGCAAGATCTTCTATATGATTGAAAGTTTGCACTTAATTTACATTTATATTTCATCCATACTTCAGATCGTTGTCTTATTTTCAGCTACAACATTTACTATGGTAACAAGAGCATACAGACAGCACCAGCCTTAATACAAATATGCCTTCATGTGTCTGCAGGAAATGGATGACCTTTTTGGCTGTTCAGATGTGGGGAGTGCACCAGAGGGCGCTCCACTGCACTTTTCCCACACCAAAGTCAGGAAGGGTCCGGGTCCCATGGTCCAGACACACAACAAGCACCTTCAGACCGGCCTTCAAGCAGGAGACCAGCCAGACATGCCTCCCTCCTCAATGTGTGTGAAGATCATGCAGAGCGGAGGACCAGTGCGCTGGAGGCAATGGCAAGGGTTTTTGAGAAAAAAGTTTTGGCAACACTGAGCCAAATCAGTGAACGCCTTGGGCAAATTACAGAGACGCAGCAACAAATGGTGAATTTGTTAAATAAATGAGTTTGGAACAATTTATGCCTTCTGTTGTCTTTGGGTAGGCCAGGGGTGTGCAACCTTTTTTTGGCCATGAAGTGACCATTTGAGAATTTCTAAGCGGGTATGCTGTTGGAATGTAATGTTTTCAATGGTTTTTCAGAACTTTTAAATCCATTGGTTTGTGTGGTAGAAAAACCAAAATCTCTGATTAAGACAAAACCTTCTTGAAACTGTATATTTGCAATCCGGCTTTCCATGTTTCAAGAGAAACGCCAAAGCTTGCGTCAGTCCTAAGGTTTTTAGAAGTTACAGTTGGCTGGCTTTCCATACTTGGACAATTTACTTGATCCCTGAATGCTTTGCTTATTTATTGCAAAATTATATGGTAGGGGCAAATATGTTAGGAGAAAAAGCACATTGTGCTTCTCAAAATTGACCCATTTATTTTGCTTCTGAATGGTCTGCCATAGGTTGCTGACCCCTCATGTAGGCAATTCTTTGGAGTTTGTGAAGTATTTTTGGACTATAACACTGTATAACTCCATATTGAATGAGAATTATGCAGAAATGTATCTATATTTACAGCAAGAATTGTCTGTGGCTCGCATATCGCTCTGACTGTCAGATTGACCTAAGCTTTCGGATATGGCTTGCACATGCCACGATGGTGTGCATCCTTGATTTTGAAGTTTTTTGGATTAATTCTAATTTTTGGATAAATGTTCACGCTACGGGCATGCACTAGTATTAATAATGACAAAGTTCAATATAAGAAATTTAGTCACTTCGAGAGTAGGGGTTAAAGTTTTCCATCGCTGTGACGGAAATCCGTCAACTCGGCTCTCGTAAGGTCCCGTGGTCCCACCAGAAAGGCAGAGTGAGAACCGCATATAAAAAAAATAAATATTTCGAGAGCCTTTGAAAATTCCAACAGTAGTACAGACCATGAATGCAACACTCCGCGTATCCTAGCAACATTCAACCCATAAGTCCGTGCGTTTTTGTTGACAAAAGTGGTAGCTCGAGTCGTTGCCGGCAGTAGAAAACTACATGGCTGTATTCGAAACCACATACTACCGTACTGCCTGCTACATACTGCGCAGTATGTACTGTATACTGCATACTGAATGTGGGATTCAGTATGCAGTATACAGCAGACCGACGCCGTCCACACCGCAGTATACAGTATGCAAATTTCCCAGAATGCATTTCGCGGCAACCGGCAGCGGTAGCGGTAAAGCTGCTAAAAGCTGTTTTAATTCTCGCTTTAGTGCTGTTAATACATCACTTTCTTAAGTATTAATATTTTTTTATGCGAGAAAGTATCTATTTAGATCCTTAATATACGATTAGTTTAGTCAAATGACGCCTGTTTGTAAATTTGTTCCGAAGTTTTCGGAGATGTGAAGAGCCACCTGTGGGACCAGCGCTCCGGGAGGTCTCAGAGACAGCAGCCCGTCTCCTGATGTGATGGGCCGGTCAACCTTCGTCGTCATCCCGGGTGTGACAGCGAGCCAGTCATCTTAACCGCAGCTCTTTGAAGATTAACCGCTGGCTGGTTAAATTATTTTTGTATGATAAATATTGGTATCATAGATGAAATCTAAAGATGTGGCAGCTACGTTAGTTTGTTTGAATTAAAAGTGAAGCTTCATGTTTGTTGTGGACAAAAGAGCAGCGCTGCCCCAGCAGCCCTGTATGTACAGAAATCACCACATTTTATTGAATACATTTTTAAAAATGAGCAGATTATATTTTCTCATTTCGTTACATTTTATTGAAATGCACTCTCTCTCCCACTCCAGCGCGTTGCATTGTGGGAAACAGCACGCAATGTAGACAATGTAGGGTATCAAAGGAGCACACACTTTGCTTCGGTTTTGGCAGTATGGACACGTCTCTACTGAAGGAAGGTGCCGATGTGTCGGAAATCGAAAAAACAGTAAAAAATAAGTGGAGGTGGGCTTGGCTGTGTGAAAAGGGTGATAATGGCAAGCCATTTAGTTCGTGGTGCAAAAAAATGAAAATGCCAGGCGTTTGCTTTTGTGTTGTTAGCCATAAAAAAATTGTTTATGGGAGCAATGGCAAGAAAGTCCTCACTCGCCACCAATCCGAAGCTAGCCATAAGGCTAATGTTAGAGCTCTTCGGCACACATCCTCATTGCCTGGTGCCACAGTCACCACAACAGAGGTGGGTCCCTCCATGGCTGACCGTGTCTGCGCACAGAAAGTACGCATTTGCTCCTTCATAGCAGAGCATGACCTGTCCCTAACCATATCGCAGCCCCTAGTCAACCTGATTCGATCAGTTGCAGAAGACCAGAGCGCACTCTCCAGGCTGTCAATATCCAGTGCACACGCATCTTACTTATGCACACATGGCATTGCAGCCTATTGTAAATCAGAGTTGTCCAAGAAGCTGCAACCAAAGATGTTCTCATTGAATGCAGATGAGGCTACTGATGTCAATATGGACAAGATTTTAAATGTGCTTGTATGCTTCTTTGATGAGGATATGGGGAAGTTGTCACCCAGCATTTAGGCTCAAAGAAAGTAAACTTTCCAGATGCCTCAACCCTGACAAATGCAATAGTAGAAATCCTCCTCTCATACAATTTGAACTGGGATCAGGTCGTGTCTATTTTGCTGGACAACTGCAGCGTCATGAGAGGGAAGAGATCTGGAGTGGATACCCAGATCAGACAGCAAAATAAATCACTGCTTGAAATCAGTGGAGACACAGTGCACATGGTGTCAAATTCTGCCAAGGCCCTTTTGAGTCCGTTCAAGAATTTTATTGAAGAATTCTGTATGGATGTTTATTATGACATCGAAAAGTTTCCAAAGCAGAAGGAATTGTTTGGAGAGTTTCAATCTCTTCTACACATGAAGAACAAGAGCCTGATCCGCCCCATCAGCAGCAGGTTCCTGCAGATGCTGGAGGTGTGCAACAGGCTAAGGGAGCTACTGGATCCACTGGTTGTACACTATTTCTGCTTCCTGTCACCCCATGATCAGCACAAATACAGGTGAGATGGCAGTCTAGTCTTTCCTTTCAATATTTTCTCTATCACATTTGTTAAATTAAATTTATAGTCAGATCAAATGCAATAATTATCGTTACTCTGTTTACTCTTCTTAATTTTATGTATGGCCTGTGTCTTTCTTTCTTCTTTTTTAACAAATGGCTGCTCAACCAGGTACTGCAGAAGCATGGGGTTACAGCTGATGAAAAGGCTAGGATGGATGTACTACATCAACAACTTGCAAAATCAACAAAGGGTCAAACCGATGTAAATAATGACAGGAAGACAAGAATCTGTGTACTTTTCACAGAGTTCAGTAAGCTCACAGCCATGATCGACTTATACAGAGGTGTACTCCCATCCTTCCAGGTCTTCCTCAAAAGACTGCAGTGTGAAAAGCCTATACTACATGTCTTGCATGTTGAAATGGTGCTGCTGGTGAGAGACGTTCTCTCTAAGTTTATGAAGCCTGATACCATCCCCTTGGATGTGAAGGGCTTGTTGAACCTGGATATAGAGAACAAAGACCTGCAGTATCCAGACAAATTGTTGTCGGTTGGTAAATTCAGCCATTTTGCAGTCAACAAGGCCAGAGTGGAGAAGAAACCTTGGGTGCAGGAGCTGTACACCTTACTAAGAGAGGGCTACACCAAGGCAGCTGCATTCCTGATAAAAAAACCTCCCCTTGAGCAACGTCATAATTTAAAAACATAACACAGTAAACATAACATACGACGTGACGTACACTCAATCAAAGGCAGAAGCGCTAACTGCTATAACTAGCTTAAACAGTGACCACATGGCAAGTGGTAAAGCTACACATCAAAACAACAGAAATAGTCTACAGCTGCAGCAACATAAATACAGTGCTAGTAAATCAACAATATGTATACAGACATACTCACTTTCATCCACGCACAGACCACTTGCCGTGATGTTAATTACCCTCTCAACATTTATCCCTCACTCTACCGTCTCACCGGAGCACACACATTTCTGACCGAGTGCCGTCAGATATGCTACTGAACCAGCAGGGGGAGCCGCTCCTATATGAGCTGACCAACACTACCTCTATGAACATCACACCATGAACCTACTATGTCCCAACTTTGGGGCCTTTTCTACAGTTAGTCTTCTTTTCCTTTAGTCTCTATTGTCATCAAACATGACCAAAGCACTATGCATCACTCAAGCTAAATAACTGTAGTTCTTACATGCCTAAATGAATTAAGACAAATCATTTCTGTCATGTTGTTTATATGGTCAAACAGCAGAACAGATAAGCAGCAGAACAGATAAGCAGCAGAACTCACACAACTCAATCTGTACCAAATAACAGAAAAAGGGCAGGCTACCATTGAGAACATCAAATGTCCAAACCGCCAATCAGTGCATTTGTCTCTATATGCCACCAAACATTACAAAAACACTTCCTTATACAAGCATAACTGTAGTTGATTGCCTGCTGATGTTATGCTTCTCTCTGCATTACCTCTCTCCATGCATTCATACCGATGCATGAACGACCAGAAGTGAACCTCACTAAGTCCATGAAAAAAGAAAGCTCTTCAAGAACAAAATAAAGAACGGTATTAACCGGTTAGTCCGGCAGATTAGTGAGATAATCGTTCACTTTGTGATACAAGCATCAAACTTGACACAAATATTCTCTGGGACCCACTTTTTCCAAAAAGCCTGTTAGCCACGCAAAAAATCCAATATGGCTGCCAATTTCCAATATGGCTGCCATTGAAAGCCATTAGACTTGGTATTTGACCTGGATTGAGATTGGATAATCACATTTTGATGATCTTGGTATCAAAATATAGGTGAAAGGATCTGAGCTTTCCAATTCTGTGATAAAAAGTCCAAAAAACTTTTAAATTGTGAAGATAGACGGCAATGAATGGAAAAAAATAACACCTTTTTGTACTAATTTCCGTTAGTTTCGCTAAGTAAGTGCAGGTTTTCTTGACATTGATTTTGCTATTTTTTTTTTTTTGATGCATCAATAGAACATTGAAAATAAATGGGAAATGATCACTGGTTTGAACTGAACTTCACCAGGGCACACCTCCCAGGTTAAGTAAGTGCATGTTTTTTTTTTATTTGACAGAAAATGGATGGGAAAATGAGACAGGGCTGGATTGGGAAATGATCACTGGTTTGAATTGTACCTAGGTCTTCATGGGCACTTTGACAAATGGTAGGTACGGGCACTGTAGCCAGCCATATCAGAATGTATTACAAACAGGGACAGATTAAGGAAGCGTCCATTCCACACCTATACAGCACCTATACCTACTATATACAGCATGCAAAAGACAAATATATTTGGCCTGGGCCTGGTTAGCCCATTTGGTAATTCACCCCGATTACAAATTCACTTAATCATTACGTTTGCAGGCACACAAGTGAGTACACTCAAGACTAAAGCGGTAGCATTTACATCTTCCAAGACATTCAGTCTTGCACCCACATTTAGTCAATTGTTGACAGCTCTCTGTAATTGGTGGGAGTGTTGTCCACACTACTTGCCAAATATCACCTTCTTTCCTCCAACCCCAGCTGGCAGGACTCTCCATGTACATTTGACATGCAGTTGCCTGGCCCCAGATACAGGCAGCTTGATAGGTTGCACGTTTGATGTGCTGTGCTAGAGATGCGCTT
Source organism: Lagodon rhomboides (assembly GCA_039737535.1). Taxonomy (NCBI): domain Eukaryota; kingdom Metazoa; phylum Chordata; class Actinopteri; order Spariformes; family Sparidae; genus Lagodon; species Lagodon rhomboides. Next base: position 502,685 of record CM077797.1, read on the forward strand.
GTTGGTGGAATGGCATCATGGGACCTCTGCTTCCGAGCAAACAGGTCCAGCCTTGGCAGTTTCAGATGCAGAGCTCAGTGGATTAGAAGCAGCCATTATGTGTAATAGTTGAGGCCAGGGGCTATCCTTTTTACCACCTGACCATACAAAATACAAAAGCACATTCAGATATGGGATAAAACTAGGTTCAAACATCAGAGTACCCTACACCTAGCCCGATCTTTCATCCAGTGCCATTTAAGTCCTGTGCGATCTGTACACCATCCAGGTAATAAAAGCCCCCTTACCCTTGGCTCAGCTTTCCCACGCTGGCACATCCTGTCAATTCAAGTGCGGCTATCTAATTATACTACAACCATCTAAACTACTAGTTGGTGTATTAAAAGGGCTAATTAGATAGCATTTGAGACACTAAACTATACTTTCTATAACTACAGTTAGTAGCTGAGTCTCACAGCAATGATGCCACCAATGTGCCCTGGTTGTGCTTTGACATCACTCTCTTATGGCGTGGGCACACCAGCAAGATTATTGGCCATAGGGGAACAATAAGCTTAATCGGCAGTGATACTGGCCATTCCTGATTTGTTGTCTGAGGTGTATTGTGGTGTTCTGGGATGCATATGAGTAGAAATAAAGCCATGGACTGAATGGAATAACTTTACTAGCAACCATGCTAACTAATCGATTACGTGCAATGTAATGGCTAGCAGCTAACGAACTAACATCAAATAGATTACAGCCTGATCTTTGAGTTGATCCAAGCTCACAAACAGTATTTCTGGTATGTGACAAAGGTATTGCACTTACTTTTCAGCTGACTACATGTGCTGCAATATCTAAATATCCAAGTGTCCCAAATTTGACTAGTCAGAGCCATATTTTCCGCTAGCGGGAGCTAGCTAGGAATAAGATGGATAAGCGCTGTCTGTATGGACAGGTCACTAACTGTGCGCCGCTGTGGCTGCCGTGTGACTGCCTCTTGCTCTTCTCAGACCCGCTCCCGAGGTCACTTTTATCAAGTTTTATCGTGTTTTTACTCGCAGTTTTACAGTGCAGTTTTACAGTGCAGTTTTAGATACGGGTTGTTTTATTGGTGTGCTCTACTGTCGCCAGAGTTTTTAATAATCCAACGCTTGGATTGTTACTTTAAGACCCAGGGTCTCACCTGCCACATACCATCGGGTACGGGCTGCTGCTTGTTTTTAGCAGTGTGGCTAACCGGGAAGCTACCGGAGACCCACTAAACACACCATGCCTCCATTCACCTCTCCGACCGGCTGTGGCAGCTGCCTCCGTTTGACCCAACAAATATCAGAACTGCAAGAGAGAATGTCCATCCTCTACCAGATCCGCGACGAGGAGCGGATTATGGACTCTCTGGTCACGGTAGGTCGTGCTACCACAAACGTAGCTGCTGGTGAGCTGGACTCGACTGTCCCGTGCCTGGACGCGGCTGCTGCCCTGACCACGGACCACTGGGCCAAGCTGGGAGCTAGGCCCAAATCCCTGGCCAGCTCCACACCGAACCGGAGGGAGTCGTGGGTCGCAGCTGGCAGAGGTAACCATGGTGGGAAGCTCCTTTCTCGCCCAACCCCGCCTCAGGATCTTCTGCTCTCCAACACGTTTGCCGTCCTGGACGAGAGGGAGTTTCTGTCAGAACCCCTCCATCGTCCCCGGAGCCTGACCGGGTGGGGCCGCCTGCAGCTGTTGTGTTGCGGCCGAGTAGGTCACCTGCCAACCGGCGCCCCCCCGGCTCCTCTCGTCCTCGTCCTGGTATTATGCACTTCACCCTGTTTCCTGCAAAGAGCCTCCCAGCCAACATCTCTCAACCAGGGAGAGCAGATACTCGGCACCACGCCCCCTCCACCGGCTTCACACAGTCTACTCCTCCAGCTTCCTCAGCACAGCCTGACGAACCTCCCCCTGTCACACTGGTGATCGGCGACTCCATCGTCAGGCACATCAAATCCAGGAACTCCATCACACACTGCTACCCAGGTGCCAAGGTTGTGGACATCATCCAGAAGATCCCAGCTCTTGTGAGTAAACACCCAGATGCCAAGAACCTTGTTGTACACATTTGTACAAACAACATGGCGGATTGTGAGAGTGAGATTTTAAAACGTGATTTTATCAGTCTTTTTAACCTTCTTGAGGACTGCAATAAATCCGTTTTTATCTCCGGAGTGATCCCTACCTACCGCCGAGGCATTGGACGTTTTAGCAGGCTGCTTTCTTTTAATACCTGGCTACAGTCAGTCTGCTCCTCCCACAAAACAGTGTTTATTGACAATTTTAATCTCTTCTGGGAACATGCGCCGTTTTTTAACAGAGATGGAATTCACCCCAGTAGACAGGGCACCCATGCACTTGCTGCAAACATCTTTCACACTGTTTCCATACATGCATGACAACCCGTCCCAGTTATACACGAGGACACAACATCAACACAAACCACCGATGTTTCCCCTCTGTCATCATTATCTCCCAGGTCACCAACCCTTACCCCCTACAGTCAATACATGGATTCATCAAGCCCTGCCCTGTCAATCCCTGTTATTATCACCACCAGACAAATCTGCAGAAGGACCCTTGGAGTTAATTTTCATAACCTTAAACCAATCCAGCTATGCAAACCAACCACTCATCCACCTCATAACAGAACTCTGAACATGGCCCTTTTAAACGTCAGGTCGCTTTTAAATAAGACATTTATTATTAATGACCTGATTTTAGATAACAATATTGACTGCATGTTTTTAACTGAGACTTGGCTTAGCACTGATGGACCAGCTACACTCCTGGAAGCATCACCACCTAACTACAAGTTTTCATTTTCATCATGGACTGGTAAAAGAGGAGGAGGCACAGCAACCATCATTTCAGCAGCTTTTAGTTTTAAAAATATCACATTTGAGGAATATACATCTTTTGAATATCACTGCCTTGTTTTTAACAGTCCTCAGATTTTATGTTTGACTGTCTACAGGCCACCTAAAAGATGTTCAGCTTTTATTTCGGATTTCTCAGAGCTGCTGTCAATCATCCATGCCAATTTTAACAGAATTATCATCTTAGGTGATTTTAATTTACACATTGATAATCAATCTGACTCACTTGCTTCAGAATTTTTAAATATGCTGAATTGTATGAATTTTATCCAACACGTAAGTCAACCTACTCACAACAAAGGTCGCATTTTAGATTTAATCATAACTCATGGCCTTAATGCTAGTATCTCTTCTGTTGTTGATGTAGGCATCTCTGATCACTCTTGTATCTTTTTCACTGTTAATGGTTTTAATCACGAAAACATCCAAGAGGGAACGGTAAGGAAGCGCTATCTTACTCCTGAAGTGACTGCAAATTTTATTAATCTTTTAAGAACTAACCTATCCCACATTTTACCTTTTTCCTGTGATCTTATGGTAAATAATTTTAACAGTAAACTCAAATCAATAATTGACACTGTTGCCCCACTAAAATTTAAAAAGATTAAAACAAATCCAACACCTCCGTGGAAAGATCACACAATTAAACAACTAAAGAGGAAATGCCGTGTAGCAGAGCGGAAATGGAGAAAGACCAACCTAACCATTCATCATCAAATTTTCCGTGAACAGCTAACCATCTATAAACAAAGCACTCAAACATGCAAGACAGTCCTACTTTTCTAGCTTGATCAATGATAACAAGAACAACCCAAAAATTCTGTTTTCAACTATGGACCATCTTGTTAACCCTGTTTTTAATAATTTAAATAATTTCTCAACCGGTGAGAGGTGTGAGGAATTTGCAGTTCACTTCAGAGACAAAATCAACATTATCAGATCAGATCTCGTTCAACGGCAGTCAGCAAACGCAGTGCAGAACCTGGTCTCAGAGCATGCGTCTGTATGTGAGGAAACACTTGAAAGTTTTGTTCTGGTTGATACTGACATGTTAAGTAAAGTTGTTTCTCAGCTAAAACCATCAACCTGCTTTTTAGATCCCATTCGAACCTCCCTTTTTAAATCAGCTTATGGCTCTTTAGATGGAGATTTATTGACCATCGTAAATTCTTCCCTTCAGATGGGTGTTTTTCCTTCTGCTTTCAAGACAGCGCTGGTTAAGCCCCTTCTGAAGAGAAATGGTTTGGATGTTTTAGACCCCAATAATTACAGACCAGTATCCAATCTACCTTTTTTAAGTAAGATTTTAGAGAAGCTTATTTTTAATCAACTGAATGATTTTATCAACTCCAAAAACATCCATGAGATATTCCAGTCTGGTTTTAGATCTAAACATAGTACAGAGACTGCACTAGTTAAAGTTGTGAATGACCTTAGATATGACCTTGACAAAAGAAAACTTGCAGTCCTGGTTCTATTAGACTTAAGTGCAGCTTTCGATACCGTTGATCATAGAATACTTTTAAATCGACTTCACAATCTGATTGGTATATCTGGTACTGTTTTTAAGTGGTTTCAATCCTATCTTGCTGATAGAGAGTTTTTTTTATCAGTTTGAATGAGTGTTCATCTATGAGCTATAAACTGAATTGTGGTGTCCCCCAAGGTTCAATTTTAGGCCCACTTCTTTTTAATCTCTACATGCTGCCACTTGGTGATGTCATCAGGAGACAATGCATAAATTTCCACAGTTATGCTGATGATACACAGCTTTATATTGCCGTGTCTCCTGACGACACAGGGCCAATTGATGCCCTTTTTAACTGTATTTTAGAAATTGAGTATTGGATGGCACAAAACTTCTTGCAGCTCAACCAGGACAAAACAGAAATACTGGTTATTGGTCCTGAAGCACTGAGGGAAAAACTGAATTTTAAACTGGACGCACTACAACTAAAACCATCTGACAAAATTAAAAATCTCGGTGTGGTCTTCGATTCAGACCTATCCTTTGAACACCACATCAGACAGATCACTAAGACTGGTTTTTATCATCTTAAAAACATTGCTAAAGTGCGTCCATTACTCTCTAAAGCGAACACAGAGACACTAATTCATGCTTTTATTACCTGTCGAATTGACTATTGCAATGCTCTCTTTTCTGGTCTTCCAAAAAAGAACATTGCACCTCTGCAACTACTACAGAACTCAGCTGCAAGAGTACTGACGAAGACCAGAAAGAGAGCTCACATTACACCAATTTTAAAGTCTTTGCATTGGTTACCTGTATGCTTCAGGATTGATTTTAAGATTCTTTTACTGGTTTTCAAAGCTCTTAATGGTCTTAGTCCTTCTTATTTATCAGATTTGCTTTTAAACTATGAGCCATCCAGAACCCTCCGGTCTTCAGATAGAGGTCTTTTATTAATTCCGAAAATTAGATCTAAAACCCATTGGGAAGCAGCTTTTTATTATTATGCTCCACGCCTGTGGAACAGCCTCCCTGAAGACCTGAGAGCAGCTGCAAGTGTGGACATTTTTAAAAGCAAACTTAAGACCCACCTTTTTAGCCTAGGTTTTGATTAAATTTTATTCATAGTTTTTTATTATTATATTCTATTCTTTTATTGATATGTTTTAATTTTTTATCTGTGTATTTAGCTTATTTATTTTATAATTTTATTCCTTGTAACAAGGCAAATTTTAATTCGGATTTGAATTGATTTCTGTTTTATTAACATCTTTTAACCTTTACGTCAACTTATCACTGTTATTATTTTTAATGAATAGTATTTATCAATTTCTTATCTTTTATTTATTTATTCATTTTACTTATTTTTAGCTCCTTTGATTTATTTGGTTTTATCCAGGTTCTGGTGTTTCCTCACTGCAACATGTCAACAGTAAGATAGCGCTTCAGTTACCGTCCTCCCACTATGTGTGGCGTGTATGTTTATGTGTGTGCATATGTCTGTCTGTCTGTCTGTATTTGGTCTTGTGTTTCACTGTTTTATTTTATTTGTTTTTATCAGGTAAAGCACTTTGTGCTGCATTTTTATTTGTATGAAAAGTGCTATATAAATAAAGTCTGATTGATTGATTGATGGAGACTTATTATGATTCATGCAAATGCAGAACATATGGTCAAGTTGGTGGTTGTTCAGGTGTGTTCGAGACACTTTTTTGACCGCCTCGGAGAGACAGGAGTCGACTGATCTAGCGACGGTCGGAAGTCAGATAGTTGTGTCAAGGCCTTTATGGAGACATTTTTCAACATTTTGAGATTGATGAAAACATTTTGATGTGGATCAAATGATTTTTGCATAATTGAAACTTCATGTGTGATAAAATTTGACAGAAAACTGCGAATTTGAGTCGAAAAAATGGACCCCATTTAAATAGTTTTTTATTTGCATCGTTGGATTTGTCTGCTCAAAATACATACAATTTGATGCTTTTGATGAAAAAGGGTTTTGGTACGTTTTATGTGTCAGCCATCTTGAAAAATGGCCGCCATGTTGGATTTTCAGGTGGCTAACGGGCTTTTCTCAAAAAGTAGGGTCTCGGCATTATTCATGCCAAATTTGGTGCTTGTATCGCAAAGTGAACGATTGTCCTGGAATTTGGACTTAATCTGCCGGACTAGTTACCATTATTTTGGATAAACGATTCTGTTCCGGAACATAGAAAAAGATAAAGTTTCTGGTTTCGGTTTCATTCCGAGCAAAACATCAAAAGTTTGTGGCTTTCGTTTCCGTTCCGTGAATGGGTTCAAAGCCTTGATTTGAAGAAGATTAAAAAATAAAACAAGACAATAAATAAATATCAAATAGGAAGGCCCGTGGCCCCCTTGGAACACAAATACAGCCAACAATGGACTACTGCAAAATGAAAAGGGGTACAAAAAATGAAGGAAATGAAAATAACATTCACAACCGGCTAAATATGGCATCCCTCTGAATGGATGCCTCTTCATGCGGCCTGGGAACTCTAGGATGGGGATCATCATCCATGACCTCTTGAATGTCATCACCCAAATACTGGTCTTCAGGATCATAGCCAAGATTGTACAAAATACAACAAGCAGACACAGCTGAGCTGATCCGCTCTACTATGCCCATCTGCATGTATCTCAGTCTCCTGAACTTCCCTTTGAGGATGCCGAAAGTGTGCTCAATGACCACTCGTGCAGAACTGAGCCTCTGCCTCACAGTCAGATGCCCATTGTCACGATAGGGCTTCATGAGCTGAGGCAGAAGCGGGTATGCTGAGTCGCTGATGATGAATATCCCCTCTGGAATGAGGGTTTGTGGGGCTCTTTGGAGCGTTTCTGCAACTGCACTTTGACGAAATGCCATAGAATCGTGCCAGCTGCCAGGGTGGCCCACAAACGCCTAGTGCTGTCGCAGAACGCAGTTAAAATGACTGAGTAAAACTGTTTCCGGTTAAGATAGACTATTGGATTTATGAAATGTGGTTTTTGGAATGGGATGTGGCACCCGTCCACCGCGCACACTGCTCCGGGGAATCCCATCTGCGCAAAGCCCAATTCACTTCGCTGGAGGGCTTCCCCCAGCTGATTAAATGGGCAAAGTGATTGTTAATCAACATACAGAAATGATGAAGATGTGTCATCAACATGGATTTACTCATGTTGAAGCGGTCTGCCACACCCCTGTAAGACTCCTGGTTCGCCAGAGTCCACAGACAGGCCAACACACTGTCTCTGATGGGGATTATTGTGTGTTGGGGATTTTGATGATGTGGGCCAAGAGTTATAATAATGTCCTGGATAAGACAGAAAAAGGTAATGAATACAAGGAAACTGGTTAGAATAGATTCATGTACACTCCACATCACATACTCAGCTCCACTTGTGTTTTGGGGTGGGGGGGGTACCATGATAATTGTTTGGTATTTCAGTGTGTGGCCAAAAAAAGGTGAATTCTCTAAAAGTAGCCTATGATTCACAACAGATTGCTGGCAAATCCTAATTAAACCTTAATAGCGAAATCATGCAGCACATAAATGACTTATGAAAAATGGACCAAAAATGAGTATTATTGAGGCCTCACATATATAATAAAAATCCTTGAGGGATGAAAAAATTAACTTAGTCAAGACATGACTAGACATTACATGTCATAACATATTGTTCCTATTCAATTGTATTGTTTTTATTCAAACCTAGGCCCATGTCACAACATACATACATGCATACACACTATCTGGCCATAAACTAAAATTACAAAAGTTCAGCCAGCTTCACAGACTGTCTGAACTGTGTATCCTGGAAGGAAATTATGATGTAACATTATACATTTTGTTTATGCACAAGAATGGCCAAATATTCATATGAGAAGGATTCCTGTGCAAAATTCCATTGCATTTGCTAGACTGCTAGTGATTAATAGTGTGTAATGATTCAAATGTTTGTTAGGTATAGCCTACTTCTCAGGCTAGGCCTACTTGATCTGAGCGGTTAATAATTAACAAACAGAAATGAATGAAAATAATGTTTTCTCTGTAAGCTACACTTAAGTACTGCACTGCATATGTCCAACATACAACAACATCAGACGTGAAAACATACGAATAGTTTCAAATAGAGTTATTCCAATCCATGCATGTCAATTGAGGGTTCATAACATGCACTTGAAATGCCACACATAGCAGTGAGTTGCACATGATAAATTTCATGACTACAAAAGCAATTCTGATGGTAGTTTTCATTACGCTACTACAACAATACTCATGACGCACGCACCTAACACGCACACGCCAGGACTCGAACCCACGCAACCACACTCCACCTTGGTGAGTGAGCCATAAGCCCTGACAATCAAACTTCAGACCAGCGCAAATCTTACTGCATCAGGGAGTGCGATTTACTTAAGCTAATGCTTTATCGAACAGATAGGCCAGCTGGCATCCGTCAAGCCTACACTAAATTATGCACTAGCAATATGGTGTGTGATGTCGGGACAACATTACACCTTTCTCCATATAGCCAAGCCTTATGCATGCAGAAAATTCCTCACCTTTGCTCCTCAGCCTCCATCAACAAGGGGAGTTCCAATGCCTCGAATTCGTCCGCGATGAAAAAAGCCAGCGCCACTGGGTAGGCCATCTTATTTGTGCAAAGTCCGTGAAGTGCACCTGTGTCCGACTTGAGGTGGTGGGAACTTGACGTGTTTATGATGAGTTCTGGCGGATCCTCTCAAGTCTCATGCATGCATAGGCGCAAATGCATGCGATCAAAAACGCAACCAGTCTGATAACTACTACTAGGCTACCTTCACTCAACTAAATACAGAAAAATGTCCCACAAAGCAACGTTACATGACCAAACAAAAGTAACGTAGTAACTATAACTGTCTGTGGCAACTTATATGAGGAAAACAATACTGCAGATATACGTGGAGAAGCGTCTGTCCTACCGACTCTTCTCACATTTCTGCCCGAAAAACAGTGTCTTTCACCAGCAAAAAACTTTTACTCACCGTTTGTGTCGAAAAAAATCACCACGATGGTCCGCCCTCCAGACCGAGACTTCAGAGAACTTTGCCCGAGAAAACAGCCTCCCTCCCTGTGAGTGACAGAGTCAGACAGCGTCCAGTTTACTGATGGTGATTATGTAATAAGCCTATGTAATTTAGAGCGAAAAACTTAACTTTGACACTATCCAGGATGTTTGATGGGTCAGGATCTCAATCACAACATGTTATAACAGCATCCATAGGAACTGTCCGCGGGTTTAGATTGACAGGGGGACACCAGGGAGACACCTTGAAAACACACCGACATCATCATCATGACATGTAGCCTACCGTCATTTGTAAGAATGAGGCTCATTTTGTGTGTCTCAATCTGTCATTTTTTTTTCATAAATCTCACCAGTAGTCACCATTTAAAGGGCTATTTATCAAAATTCTCTTCTAGGGGGGCATGCCCCCAGCCCCACCTAGTGTTGCTAGGTTACCAACCAAAAAATCTAGGGGAAACACTGTAGCCACAATATGCTAGCCTCTGCTAATCCCTCCATGAATGCATCACCTGTTGCTGCAGGGAGTGCACAAGAGCAGCAATCCTGCTAATATTACCTGGAGCTCAGATCCTGCATGCTGGGACAAAATGTGAATGAGAAAATAAATGTGTGCTAACTGGAGTGTGTGTGGATCATGTTATTCTCCAAATATTCTCCTGCATTGTTACACATGGTGCAAAATAAAACATTTTCTCTCTCTCTCAGCTCTCAGCGAAGGCGGTCGCATTTTTCTTCCCTGCTCTCCCTTATCTTCCCTGCTTTGCTCCTCTCGTCTCGTCTAGTCTATTGTCTATACTTCTGAGAGACTCTCTCCGCACTGCTCTCCTAAACTAAAAATCATGGATTTGATTAACTGGTCTCTCAGCGCAATTGACACCATCTTCTCAACGAGAAGCCTGGGTTCGGGGGAACCGACCTGCCCTGCCGGAACGTTCGCAGCTGGCTACACGATGGATGCGTGGGCGAGGTGGCGGGTCGTGTGCCATGATAACCCTAACCCTAAACCATGATAATGGGTCTTTTGCTGATTGGATCAGGCATTGCCCTGGTTTATCGGAAAATTCAGAAAACGGTGACAGCTGTCCAAAGCCCCATAAAGCTGCCCGACATGATTGAAGCGATGGGCAGAGCTGTCGGCGCTCAGACCGCAGCTATGAACCGACACATGGATAACATCACGGAGAAGCTTTCGGGTTTGCAAAGGAAAATGGATCGATTCGGAGACCAGAATGGACAAAACGAGTAGTTGAGTAAATTGGAATGCAGCTACTCGCCCTAAGACCAAACAACCCTAATCTTATCTACTTCGGCCCCCCCTCAACCGGCACTGGCCTTGGCCAAGGCTGCTGCTGGAACAACTTTCCCTGGAGAACGCTGCAGTGAGACGCTCTTGTATTTCCTTACCCCACTTCCTCACGGACACCTGTTGATTGTTGACTTGTCTGGGACCCGATCAGGGTCGTCTCCATGGCAATTTGCTGTGTTATCGCTATGACATCATGCGGACTGAGGCTCCTAGATTGTGATGCCAGGTGGTCGACTCTCCAGGCCTACACACACACGAACTCCTACAGATATACAGATATGCAACGGACCCCCAATCCCCCATCCCCACGCCTTTGCCGCTTTTTACCCCCCCAGCATGGCAGCCGGGTCTGTTGACCAGCGCCGTGATAGCTGCTGTCTGTGCTGGGCCACCTCCACCCCCCCACCCCCTACCCTGTTGCAAGTCCTGAGTTAATGTTGTAAAGTGTTCTATGTGTGCTTAAGTTGCTGAGGTGTTTTTTTTATGCCCACACACTGTGCTCCACAGGAACATAGTCTGGGGGGATGCTTTTTTCTCCTCCCTCTCCTAATGTTACTGTATTCTGTATTTTCTTTCATCCCTGTCTTCCTGTCCTGTCTGCCCCCCTTGGGGGGGGCGGCATAAAAAATAGCCGCTCCAGCTGCAGTGGCGTTTTTTTTAGATCACACTTCTAAGTGTATCGTAGGCAACTGGACTTGTTTCAGTTTCTTAAAGACGTTTCACCTCTCATCCAAGAGGCTTCTTCAGTTCTAACTAACTGGAGGGGATCCTTACGAGTCGTTAAGGACGGGTGTTAGCCTTGAGTTTCAGAGTCTTTAGGGCCACTTGTGGGTCATTGACCCAGCCAGCCTTCATGTGGGTTGCTAGGGCTAGGTGAGCCTAGGTATGAGGGGTTGTTAAGCTGTCTGCAGAGGGAACTCAGTACTGCATTGTAGATGGGTGATAAGTAATGCGGTAGGTTACCTACTCTGTTCAAAGACAGTTGTTCCAGTTTGACATAGATGAATTATTTTGTTCCTCTTTCAGACCATCTGTTTTTTCTGGCCAAGATGTATACATTGTTGTCCTCAAAGGAATGATTTTTCTCCTTCAGATGTAAGTGGACAGCAGAGTCTTGACCTGAGAAGTTGGCCCTCCTGTGTTTCACTAGAAAAATTGCATTTCCTGTGAAAATACAATGTGAATGCTAACAGCTGAAAGGATTTCCTGAATTGAAGCGGAATTTTTCAAAAGCTGAAAAGGCAGAAAGGCTGAAAAGTAGCAGCTTGAAAAAAGTTGAACAAAGCTGAATGTTTGAAAAAGCTGAAAATTAACAGGCTGAATTGGCTATAAAAGTTGAACATTTTGAAAGCTGTATGTTTGAAAAAGCTGAAAAGGCTGAAAAGCTGAAAAGTAATAGGCTGAATGGGCTAAAAAAGTTGAACATTTTGATAGCTGAACATAAAGCTTATATTTGAAAAGGCTGAAAAGGCAGAAAGGCTGAAAAGTAGTGGACTGAATGGGCTAAAAAAGTCGAACATTTTGATAGCTGAACATGAAGCTGAATATTTGAAAAGGCTGGAAAGCTGAAAAGTAAGAGGGATAAAAGGGCTTAAAAAGGTGAATGGTTTGATAGCTGTGCAGTTTATCTAGCTGATTATAATGCTGAATGTCTGAAAAAGCTGAAAAGGCAGAATCTGAATACTCGACAAAGCTGAAATTGCTTGAAAGCTGAAAAGATATAGGATACACATGAAGCTGAATGCATGAAAAAGCTGAAAAGGCAGAAAGGCTGAAAAGTAATAGGCTGAATTAGTTAAAAAGTTGAACATTTTGATAGCTGAACATAAAGCTGAATATTTGAAAAGCTGAAAAGTAAGAGGGCTGAAAGAGCTTAAAAAGGTGAATGGTTTGATAACTGAACAGTTTATCTAGCTGAATATGAAGCTGAAAAGGCAGAAAGGCTGAAAAGGCAGAAAGCAGAATATTGGAAAAAGCTGAAGAAGCAGGAAGCTGAATGTTTTAAAAACCTGAAAAGGCTGAAAAGTTATAGGCTGAATGGGCTAAAAAAGTTGAACATTTTGATAGCTGAACATAAAGCTGAATGTATGAAAAGCTGAAAAGGCTGAAATGCTGAATCTCTGAAAAAGCTGGAAAGGGAGAAGCTGAATACTCGCCAAAGCTGAAAAGGCTTGAAAGCTGAAAAGATAAAGGATGCACATGAAGCTTTCTGCATGAAAGAGCTGAAAAGGCGGAAAGGCTGAAAAGTAATAGGCTGAATGAGCTAAAAAAGTTGAACATTTTGATAGCTGAACATAAAGCTGAATATTTGAAAAGGCTGAAAAGTAAGAGGGCTGAAAGAGCTTAAAAAGGTGAATGGTTTGATAACTGAACAGTTTATCTAGCTGAATATAAAGCTGAAAAGGCAGAAAGGCTGAAAATGCAGAAAGCTGAATATTTTAAAAACCTGAAAAGGCTGAAAAGCTGAAAAGTTATAGGCTGAATGGGCTAAACTGTCATAGTCCAGTAGGTGCCTCCTCATTTCCTTGTTGTTCCCACTGTTTTCCCCTCCCCTTTTGTGTCTTGTGTGTCTGGTCTGTCCTCTCTGACTGGGAGTGGCCATCCTCCTAATCACCAGCTGCCAATCTGACTCACCTGCAACCAATCCACTAATGAACTCAAGCAGTATATCTACCCCGGCTCTTCATCCAGTCTTCGCCAGATCGTTGTCTCTGCTACAGTGGTAGTTACGTTCAGGCCTCCTAAAAATCTGTGAATCTGCAAGTTTGTCTTGCTCTCTGTGCTAACCTGTTTCTTTGTGCTCAGGACCATTGTCACCACCACCTGCCAGTAATCTGCCTGCCTGCTCGTCCACCTGTTCTCCAGCCAGCTCACCTCGCTTGCCCTTAGCCATCTCATCACCCTCTGCTTCAGCTCCACCATTTCCTCCTCGTCAGCCATTCCCAGTCCCTGTCTACATTTAAATAAAACTGTTAAATTTGAACATCTTGAGTCTGCCTTTGGGTCTCCTCTGTTGAAGCCTAACATTTACATTTTGATAGCTGAACATAAAGCTGAATGTATGAAAAAGCTGAAAAGGCAGAAAGTTTAATATTTGGAAAAGCTGAAAAGGCAGAAAAGCTGAACAGTAAGAGGGCTGAAAGAGCTTAAAAAGGTGAACAGTTTCTCTGGCTGCACATATGCTGGAGCAGTAGCAGAGCCAAAGTTGAAAATGTCCCCATAAGAATTAATGGAATAACGCCTCCCAAACGTCTGTGATTTTTGAAAAAAATGTACTGGGTATGGCCCAGCTATTCATATAGAGAGTAACAGGAGACATTGCTGGATCCTGTGATGTCTTTTTTTTCTGTAGAGTGAAAAATGAGGGTAACAGAGCAAGAGACAAGATGGGCACCGTCTGCTCCCCTCAAGAAATGAAGGCTCAAAATTAACATTACGGCTTATGGGGGAGCTGCTGGAGTGCTTGTTGCTCTAGGGCTTCTACAGCCAAAACCGTAAGTCCTACATCTGAAATAACACCATCAGCTGAAAACCAATAAGATTTTTTACATTTCTATGTATACATTGTCTATATGAAGTAAAAGATGTGGGATCCAAATCAAGCTCAATATATTTTTTTTTCTCCACTTTTTCCAGGTGCTCTCCACTCTATCGATGATGTCACGCTCTCTAGCTCACGCAATACACATCCATTATAAAATCAGAAGAGGAGCTAAACATTCTTAAAACTAAAACTGTGATCATTTCAAAACCGTAAAATATTTTAAAAATCTGAATACAAGCCCAATAGTTCAAGGTCTTCTGGTCTTCTTTTAAAGTTGGAATGGTGTCTCTAGCTCAAAGTATGAGGGACAAGAAGAGGTTGAAAGTTGAGGAGTTTTGAAGACGATTTGAAGATTTTCCCATTTACTTCCATATTCATTTTATTTTTGAAAAAGCTGAATATTTTAAATAGCTGAAAAGTTAAAAAGCTGAAAAATGCAAGGCTGAAAGAGCTGAACATTTTGATAGTTGAACGGTTTCTATAGCTGAACGTACGTATTTTTGAAAAATTCTGTCATACTTTTGGAATTATTCAGCTTTTTCTGCAAAATTTTTCCCATTCATCCTTATGGGGAATTTTTCAAATTTCATTCTGCTACTACTTCAGCATACGTTCAGCTATAGAAATAGTTCAACTATCAAAATGTTCAGCTTTTTAAGTTCTTTCAGCCATGTACTTTAGCTTTTTAACATTTGTTTAGCTTTTTCACTTCCTGTATCTGCTTGGGTGCGACGCTTTTCTGCTTGCTCCCGCTTCTGCTTGGCTTATTTTTTTTCTTTTCCACTTTTCACTGAGAGATTACAGGCAGCGACTCCTGGGACTATTATTCATTGGAGATAGAGTAGGCTGCTGCTTAGATTCACCATTTTTATTTATTTATTTTTCTTTCAAAACTCTTCGGTACTTTCAGAACAAGGCCTATGAAGTAGCACAAGCCTAATAGCAGCTAAAGCTACCTAGCATCAAGATGCCTCCCTTTACCGTGGACGACTTTCAGAAGATCCTTCAGAAAATTGCTGTGCTGGAAACAAAGGTCCACCAAATAGCAGTAAATGTAGAATTGAATGGACTATGTGGGAATTAAACAACTCTCCCATGGAATCAAAACAGCAGACAAGAGCCTGCTAACACACGGCTAATTAGCCCCAACAATGACTTGACGAAACAGGAGTACTGTGGACTGGATAACAAATCCAGGAATATTCTTCCTTGCTGGAGCACTCTTGGCGCAAAGCCTAAAGATAAATCGTTTCCCTCGGATATGGGAGAACGAGTAACAGGCAGAACCCAGCGCCCTGAGATTTGTGATGCAACTGGTTGGCCTGCACTGTCCTCCGAAAGAAGTGCCTCCTCAACCCCCGTACCAAGGAAGCAACAGCCGTGGACAACAGCAAAAACAAAATGTAAGAGCACACCTGCTGAAATAACAAAAATACATCTGAAGAACAGATTTACTCCACTTTATCAAGACCTCACAAGCTCTTCATCAATGAACAAGGAAAGATATGAGACCAAATCCAAAAGTAAAAGGCCACAGAGAGAGCTTATGACTGGGCCTCAAACACTGATTGTGGGTGATGTTGCTGTGAAGGAGGTAAACAGCTTTTGCAGCAAGAAGAACACCAAAGTACTCTGTTTTACCAACAATATGGTCTCTGACATCTCAGAAAAAATTCTGGACATCGTTGCTGAACATCCAACAGTGAAATCTCTCATCTTACACACAGGGGCCTGTGATGCTGTGAAGCAACAATCTGAGGTACTGAAACTAGACTTTATTGATCTGTTGAACAAAGTCAGAGCTCTCGATACTGTGGTGTTTGTCAGTGGTCCTCTACCGACTGTCCGAAGAGGTGATGAGAGATTCAGAAGGTTGTTGATGTTAAACAGATGGCTCAAAGCTACATGTGCTGCTCAATCGGTGAACTTTATTGACAACTTTAACTTTTTCTGGGAACGCAGACACCTCTTTAAGGCAGATGGATTTTGCCTTAACAAGTCAGGGGTAAGGTTGTTAACCTCCAACATTTTTTACTCAGTGCACCACACATCAGCTTCCCCTTCCAAGGACGACAGGCTGGGCAAACCAAAACAAGTGATAAGACAGTCCTCGGGAGGAGAACTGCTACTGCCTGAGATAAGCTTCGAACAGAGTAAACAGCTGTGCCAGGAGGAGGAGTCTTCATCGCCACCATCTTCGCCCCCCAAAGAGGAGTGCCCCCAGTCCCAACAAGAGGGAACTTCCACTCTCCACCAACCCCAACCAACTCTCTGCCCTCTCCACTCAGCCTCTCCCCCTCCTCCCCGCTCATGGATTTCACTGAAGAGATGAAAAAACTTGTCAATGTTGGACTCAAACTCACACCACGCCCAAATCCCATATTCTCTCCCCTAAATCTCTCTCACCACCCAGCCCCCATCCCACCGCCATGCTTGAAACCACCATCACCAAAACGTTATCATGCCCCTCTACCTCCTCCGAATCATCCTTCTGCAAACAGCAGAGCACATCCTGTCCATGTAGACAATACAACTAGCTCTAAGTGATATGTGATGGGCCCAGGCTCTGAAGTTGATATCACTAATGTCTCCCCCCCAGAAAAGCCGGGGCCCCTTGGAGCTCAGGTTGCCTCTTCAATTCCTGTGTTTACAGGTAACAGAAAAATGGTGAATCTGCTGAGAAACAGGAAATGCCTAACTAAACCTGCCAATCTATTGAATTTAGCTCCCATTCCTCGTCAGCCACCTGTCGCAAAAAAATGCACAGTACGTTCTGACTCTCTAAATTTAGCTCTATTAAACATCAGGTCTCTGGCAGGAAAACCTTTTTTAATACATGATTTTATCATCAAACACAATCTTAACTTTATGTTTTTAACTGAAACTTTTTAACTGAAACAGTGCAGCTGTTCACATTGAGTCAAGCCCTCCAAACTTCTCCTTCATAAGTGAGACTAGAATGCATAAAAAAAGGAGAAGGTGTAAGTGTTGGGAATCGATATTAATTATTGATTATTAATTAATATATTATTATTAATTAATTAAAATTATTAAAGTTAATTAATGAAACCTAGGTAACTATGAGTCATTAACGAAAACGGGGCACCACCCTAAAATCAGGGATCAATAATCAAAACGATATACCTCTAGTCTCAAATCTCAAATTAATCAAATTATTAATATTGTGAAAATATCAGTAATTAGATAAGTGGGAAGGTGTGAATCTGAGCACTGACCATCTCAACCAGCAAATATTATAATATTGTGCAAAATAATCACAGACACTGCTCACTTAAAATCAACGGTATTTATTAAAACTTTCCTCCAAAATCAAACCACCTACTTTAACAAACCACAGTTGCTTTCAACAGCTAGCAACATCAAAACATAAACAAGCCAAACATATAAATGAGGGAAGGTCTGTGTATGTATGTGTGTGTGTGTGTGTGTGTGTGTGTGTGTGTGTGTGTGTGTGTGTGTGTGTGTAGGTATGTGTGTATGTGTGCGTAACAGGAAGTCCCTTTTAAAAACTACAAAGATGGCCGAACGTGGCTTGTGAGGTCACGTCCGCCGGACTACAAGTTTCTGACGTCAATAAAAGGGGTATCACTAAACACAGCCCCGTGGTCTATAGCGGTGTTATTAGCTTGAATCACAGATTATAACAGATCGCTTATAAGACGATGGGTCTCTGTGTGTATATGTATGTATATGTTGTGACGGTTTAGGTGCAGGTGACTGTGTGTGGGGGGGTCATAGGTGGGGTGCCAGCCAGGTCTCTCTCCTGGCATGTAAGATGTCTGTCTCAGTCTGTCACACTTTTTAACCACACAAAGGTAATACTTTAAGTATCCCTTTATATAAATATATATATATATATATATATATATATAACCAGAACCTCAGAGTTTCACAAACAACCAAACAATAAAGCAACAAAACATTTGCATTCAAGGAACTGTATTAATTCGAGTCCAACACAAAAGTCAGTTCATCCTTTAGTTTTGCAGTTTATTTGAAAAAAATGGGAAAAGAAAGCGAGAGGGGAAAAAACCCTCTGTACCTTTTAAATGAAAAAAAACTCCTCAAGAGAAGAAGAAAAAAAAACCTTCTCCGGAAACACAAAACCACAGAAGAAGAAAACTCCGTCAACGTAAAAGGAAGACCGCGGTACCTGAGATCAAAGTCAGCAATATGTCAGTCAGGGAGAGAATCCGCTCCGGAAGAACAAAGGTATCCAGTATTAGCTGTTTTACGGCGCAGTTTTCCCGTTGGTGGAACGAGCACTTGAGGTTTTTACTACTCACTGTCTCTAGCCTACCAAGCATGGGAGCTCCGACGCATTCGACACTCTGCTGCAACCGCCATGACAGCGGGGGAGGCGGAGATTTAGCCTTTCCGCCATTGACGACCGGGCGAATCGGCGCCGCACAGCGCACCTAGGGGGTGGATAGGAGGGCGTGGACAGGCTGACTGTCACACTCCTTCCCCCGTGAGAAAAGCGTTTACGTGGTCTTACTTCCTCTTCTCCCCCTCGTGCACCGCTGAGGTGGAAAAGCCAAGGAAGTCCTCCTCATCACTGTCCTGCTGAAATATTTCCAGGAGCCTTTGACGCTGCTTCCTGTCCACCTCTTCAGCCGTGGGATAACAAGGCTTTATCTGGGCCACATTAAGGACACGGAGGTCCTCCCCAGTATCCTCCAAAACCACCTCGTACGTCAAAGGTCCAACTCTCCTGATGACACGGTAGGGGCCTTTCCAACGAGGGGCCAGTTTGGCTGTGAAAGACTTGTCAGCCTTTGAGTATGGGTGTGTCCGGACCCACACACGGTCTTTGCAGGAAAAATTTCCATCTCTCCTCCCTTTATCATAATTTTTCTTTTGTCTTTTCCTGGCTTTATCAAGGTTTTGTTTCACAAATCCTCTGAACTCCTCTATCCGGTCAGCAGTGCCGTATGCAGGCGTGTCAGGGTCACATAGCTGGGGACGTAGCTCGGCATCTAAAGGTCCCTTTAAGGTTCGACCGAGGTTGAGCTCCGCAGGGGTGACTCCAGTGGATTCATGCACTGCTGTGTTCAGCGCAAACCGGAATTCAGGCAGGTATTTGTCCCAAGTTTTGTGTCTGTCCTCAACATAGGAGGCAATCATTGTCTTAATGTTGCGATTTATCCGCTCGGTCATGTTTGTCTGCGGATTGTTATAATGATGTCCTTTTTTGCTGCAGAGTCCACCGGGCACAGGTCTCCTCAAAGATGGCTGACACAAACTGGGGACCTTGATCCGAGAGGATGTAGACCGGGACACCCCAGCGTGTCAGAATTTCCTTTATCAGGATCTGGGAGACCGTCTCAGCGGTGGCTTTGCGGAGAGGAAACATCTCTACCCACCTTGTGGAGTAGTCAACAAAGACGAGGAGGTAAAGGTTCCTATTCACACTCTGAGGAAAAGGTCCCATGAGGTCAACTCCCAGCATCTCCCACGGTCCAGTTACCACAGTTTGCTGTAGTTTCCCAGGCGGTTTGCGGGTCTCAGGTTTGTATAACTGACAAACTGCACAGCAGCGCACATGTTCTCTCACCTCCATGCTCATCTTCGGCCAATACACAAGAGCTTGCAACCGTTTATAGGTTTTATATCTTCCCAGGTGGCCAGATAGGGGGTCATTGTGGTAGTGATGGAGTAGCTGTGGGCGGAGTGAAGGAGGGATGTATACCTGGTACAGGGTTTTGTGAGGTAATTGCACTACTCGGTACACTTTATCCTCCAGAATGGTGAACTTGGTGGTCAGTGTTTCGTGCACTTCTCCAGTGTCTGTAATTTTCTCGTACAGGCTGTGGATTTCCGTATCCTCCTGCTGGGCCTTCCACATAGCTTCATCCGTAACCTGGAGGTGTTTGTTTGTGTCCCTCTTGGAGCGCAGCACAACAGCACAGGTGGCAGATGACTGTTGAAAATCATCTACAGGTGCTCGGGACAGAGCGTCAGGTACAGTGTTGTATTTTCCTTTGCGATATTCCACAGTGAAGGAAAATTCTTGGAGGCGAAGTGCCCACCGGATCAGCCGAGTACTGGGTTTATTAGTTTTAAAAACCCAGACAAGAGAGGAATGATCGGTCACCACTGTGAAAGGTCTGCCATCTAAATAATATCTCCACTTCTCCAGGGCCCAGATGACAGCGAGACATTCCTGCTCGGTCGTGGAGTAGTTCCTCTCAGCCTGATTTAAGGTCCGGCTGGCAAAGGCAATCACTTGTTCTGTGCCCAGCCCAGTCTGCTGAGCTAGCACGGCTCCCAATCCTATATCGCTAGCGTCGGTATAGATGATGAAAGGGAGAGTGAAGTCAGGATGTCCTAGGATTGGGGAAGAAATCAGGAGTTGCTTCAGGGCCTCAAAAGCTGCCTGACATGACGCAGTCCAGATAAACTTGGCTCCTTTACGTTTGAGAGCATTGAGTGGCTCGGTCAGCTGGGAAAAATTTGGCACAAACCGGTGATACCAGCCTGCCATCCCAAGAAACCTTTGGAGCTCTTTAATGTTTTGAGGAATTGGAAAGTCTTGCACGGCCTTCGTTTTTTCCGCATCCACCTCAGCCCCAGCAGCTGAAACAACATGGCCAAGGAATTTCAGAGAAGTGCGGAAGAACTGACTCTTCTTCATGTTGACGGTGAGATTAGCTTCTCCCAGCTTGTCAAGAACGGCCTGGAGGTCGTAACTGTGTTGTTCGAATGTTGTTGAATATATGATGATATCATCCAGATATACAAAACAGATTTTTCCTCGCAGATCAGCCAGAACGAGCTCCATCAGTCGTTGGAAGGTTGCCGGGGCGTTCTTAAGGCCGAACGGCATCACTTTAAACTGGAAAAGTCCGACAGGGCAGACGAATGCTGTTTTTTCTCTGCTGTCCAGTTCCATCTCCACCTGCCAGTAACCACTGTTGAGGTCCAAGGTGGTGAAAACAGCAGCTCCTGCCAGGGATTCCAGAATCTCCTGGATGTTGGGTAAAGGATATGCATCGGTCTGTGTAGCAGTGTTCAGCTCTCTATAGTCCACGCAGAATCTTGGTTTCGGGTCATTCTTTTTTGGCACTAAAACAACTGGAGCTGCATATGCTGAAGTGGATGGCTCGATGATGTCCTTCTCCAACATCTCCTCCACTTGTTCTTTTATGATTTGAAGCTTGGTTGGTGATACACGATAGGGCTTCTGCTTGATGGGCACGTCCTGTGTGAGGTAAATTCTGTGTGTGAGCACGTTAGTACTGCCTAGTGCTGTGGTACAGACATCAGAGTTTTTCTGTATTTGACACCTTAACTGAGTCTTTCCAAACTCATCCAGGGAAGCTTTGCTGACTGCGGCCTCCAGAAGGTCATGACATGGCGGCAGAGGTAGCAGATTTACGGGAGCTACAGCAGAGAAAAAGGCAAGTTGATATGGCTGCTCTACATTTGGTCTCACTGTAGAGTCTCTCAAAAACTGATATTGCCGCTTCTTATTAGTCTTAAACCAGTAGCGACTGTCAGAGACATCAAACTGCAGGCCGGAAAAGTAAATGAAGTTGAGTCCAATTACAGCAGGAAAGGCGAGGCTGTGAACAGGCAGGATAACACAGGGTAAGGTCACTGATTGAGACTGGACTGTGAGAGTCATTTCACTCCATCCTAAAGGTTGTCGTCCCTCTCCATCCGCCAGATACAAAGGTCCCCTCGTCCAGGGCTTCATCACATCCTGTGGCCCTTTTACTCCTGACCACACACTCTCATTGATCAGAGTGTAGGATGATCCGGTGTCCAGGATGGCAGTCCCTTTCCATGGTCCGATGCTCAAGGGCACCATCAGCTGGCAGGGTAAGGTACTGTCAGGGGGAAATGCAGAGGTGGCTGCTTCAGAGTTGCTGTGGGTTACAAGGGAGCCAAGAGTAGCATGAGCTCCGTGGTCATAGGAGGGTTTGTCTGGTTGCTGTTGCTGGGGCCTAGGTGAAGAAGAAACTCTGTTTGAGTTAATTTGTGGACAGGAGGCTGGGGCATGGCTTCCTTTACAGCGCCAACAGTACACTTGGGGGGGTCGATTATGGCTGGGTTGGTTTTGCCTCAAAGGATTCTCTCTGGAAGAGGTCAGTGCAGCAGGTTCAGCTGCAGCAGGTTTAGATGGTGGGTTTTTTAATGTCTTCCTCTGTTCGTATTGCAGCTGATTCTCCCGGTCCTTCTCCAGTTGCTGGCCCAAACGGACAAGCTCATCAACAGAGGTGACTCGGCTGCTCCTCAGCTGACTGGCAAGCTGCGGGTTTATGTTTTTCAAAATCAGTTTAATGATCTCCTCCTCTTCAATGTGTGTTTTCCAGCGTTTACACAGGGCCTGATACATGTAGGCAAAATCCCGGACACTTTCTCCTTCTTTTTGAACTCTGTTACGTACCCTCTCTGCCAATTCATCTTCGTAGTCTTCAGACAGAAATGCAGCACGAAACTGTGCCTGAAATTCCCTCCAGGTTTGAATTTTAAGGCGGGCCACATCCCACCAATCTCTCGCAGTCCCATGGAGCACATTTCTCAGAGTGGCAATGAGCTCCTCATCAGTGAGTGGGTTTAGGGCCAGAAAATCCTCACATCGCTCCAGGTACTGAAGTGGGTCTGGTGGGTCACTCAATCCTCCAAAAGTAGGGAATTGTAGCCTGACAGGACATGTTCCTATAAACCTGCTCTTTATTTCTCCCTGAATGGTGGATCCTCCAGGTGACCCAAAATTGACCTCTTGCATGTCTGGATGTGCGGTGGAGTGTAACCTGTGTTGAGTGTCGGTGGGCAGTGAGGCTGGAGGATGGGTCTGAACGCTTGCATGCCCAGAGGTGGTGGAAATTTTTACTGTGCTCACTTCCTCCGACAGAGTTTTCATCGCCTCTTTGCAACAGAACAGCTCCTCCTGTAGGTGAGTTATGGCTTCTGCCACTGGGGTAAAAGTAGAATGAAGATCCTTTAGCAGTTCTGTGTGATGGTGTTTTAACCTCCAGCCAAGTGCTGCATTAAATTGTGTCCGCATTTATTCAAACTGTTGCTCCAGATGTTTAGAAATATCTTTTTGTTGTTCATGTATCAGATCCGTCAGTGCTTTGGTTACTTTTTCATGATGGGTGGTGATTTGTTTTGTCATTTGTTTCATGTTTTCCTTTAGCTCCTGTTGGTGGTGGTTTTCATTCTCAGCCAGTTTTTGCAGCTGCTGCTGAATCCTGAAGCCAGAGGCTTGGTCCAGAAGAGTGGGAATGATAGGCTGAGGCCCCTCCTCTTTCCCTTCAGCAGTGTGTTCCGTAGTTTGAGGAGTTAAGGGGGTTGTAAGGTCCGGATATATGGTGCGGTCCATGTCCAACAACGAATAAGAAGTGAGGGACGTCTCCTGTGCGTCTTTAGTCTCCACTGATCCCTCTATTCCTTCCAGGGTTTCAGATGGAGCAGCCATTTTGTTTTCCTTTGTTCCTTGGTTTCTGAATTAAATTTGTTCTTACACCGAAACAGTTGCTTGTAGTTGCTTCGGTTTGGTTGATCCTTTACGTTCTCCAAAAGGTTTTCTGGTTTTATTGTTTTATTTTGAAGGTCCCATCTGGGGTGCCACTTTTTATGTGACGGTTTAGGTGCAGGTGACTGTGTGTGGAGGGGGGGTCATAGGTGGGGTGCCAGCCAGGTCTCTCTCCTGGCATGTAAGATGTCTGTCTCAGTCTGTCACACTTTTTAACCACACAAAGGTAATACTTTAAGTATCCCTTTATATAAATATATATATATATATATATATATATATATACACATATAACCAGAACCTCAGAGTTTCACAAACAACCAAACAATAAAGCAACAAAACATTTGCATTCAAGGAACTGTATTAATTCGAGTCCAACACAAAAGTCAGTTCATCCTTTAGTTTTGCAGTTTATTTGAAAAAAATGGGAAAAGAAAGCGAGAGGGGAAAAAACCCTCTGTACCTTTAAATGAAAAAAAACTCCTCAAGAGGAGAAGAAAAAAAAAACCTTCTCCGGAAACGCAAAACCACAGAAGAAGAAAACTCCGTCAACGTAAAAGGAAGACCGCGGTACCTGAGATCAAAGTCAGCAATATGTCAGTCAGGGAGAGAATCCGCTCCGGAAGAACAAAGGTATCCAGTATTAGCCGTTTTACGGCGCAGTTTTCCCGTTGGTGGAACGAGCACTTGAGGTTTTTACTACTCACTTTCTCTAGCCTACCGAGCATGGGAGCTCCGACGCATTCGACACTCTGCTGCAACCGCCATGACAGTGGGGGAGGCGGAGATTTAGCCTTTCCGCCATTGACGACCAGGCGAATCGGCGCCGCACAGCGCACCTAGGGGGTGGATAGGAGGGCGTGGACAGGCTGACTGTCACAATGTGTGTGTGTGTGTGTGTGTGTGTGTGTGTTAGTAGGAAGAGGGAAAGGAAGCTAAGCTAGCGCTTAGCGAGCAACAAAGGAAAATACAATGATGACCATGTGGTATACAGCGGTCGTCTCTCCCTCAAACAGTGGCCGACAAACGAATCGAGGTTCGTTTATAGTCCGCTGATCGAGCCGGATTGTGGTCACCCATGGCGGCAACGACTGTGCAGGCTGGGTTAGCCTGTATGAGTTACTATGTAATACACAGTTAACACACAGTACAGCAAAATCGGACTCGGCGGTCCTTTCACAATAAAACAAACACAACAAAGAAAAACCACGCTATATACTATCTGTTTCTGCCCAAACAAAAGCCTCTTACTTGTAGCCGCTCGTGGCAGATAGCGGGGATGCCCGTCTGGCCCGATGCTCCAATCCGTTCGGGAGCGCGAGAGCGGGGTCAAGCTTTAGCTAATTAAAAGCTGACGGCAGGTTGTTCACAGCGATATGTCGACTCGGTGGAAGGGACGGAGTTTTCGTCTCCTTCTGAAATTAATCTCTCCCTTCTGTAGGCGATGAGGAGACGCTGGTTTGTGCAGCGTTCCTGGATCCAAACAATACTTACTGATATCCGAACAAAAACGAAAGTAAAACAAAAACAAAAAAAACAGTCTCTGTCTCGTCCAGCGAGGAGGGAGCTGAAAATTTAGGCCAAAGGAAAAATGGAAAACGTTCACCAAAGATACACCCTTACGGCGGCGTTGTGTGAAACTTCAGTCTCTCCACAATTGTGCTACCTGGGAAATGCGATGTGCAGAGGGGTCTCCTGACCTTTAAGCTCTCCGTGACGTCATCGTGATCCCGGTGGAGCTTCCGGGTTCACAGCCAATGGGGATCGGGTGAATGCTTGTGGGCATGTCGTAACACTGTCGTCACCATTTTCACACCTTTTGGGTCCTGGTTTCGTTCCTTTGTTGTAGTTCCTCATGGCAATAGGTAGTACTAGTAGTGCAGGCTTTGGTTTCCCTCACAGGCCTTTCTTTGTTTGAGACATATGGTTGGAGAAGGTCCAGGCCCAACAGTCCCCCTTTTGGTCCGAAGGGCGAGGTGCTGGCCACGGCCTTAGGAGCAACCCAAGGGCCTAACCGTTCTTGTGTCCAGAAAATACGGGCGGTTGTATAATCCACATGTCCTTGAGACGAGAGAGTAGTTATGGTTTCACAGTTCATTTCAGTTCAGTTCGGTACAAAGTAGTTCAGAGGAGTTCAGAGGCTAATGTCTGGGCATTGACAGAGAGGCAAAGTTTGGGCAGAAAGTTCTTAATTTTCCCTAGCTTATTCTAAACATTTAAACAACACATCAGCATTTCCTTTAAGCAAAAACAACAACAAAAAAACAAAACAATTGAAAACAAGGAAGGCAAAGAAAGATAGGTAAATGAGAGGAAATGTGGTTGTTAGGAAACGGTTAGTGTGCTTTCTTCAGTCCTCCTGAATGACTGAAAACAGCTATAGGCATGGTGTCAGTCTGTCGTTGGAAGCGTGGGGTTACTATGAGGGCAGAGTCTAGTCTTGTCTGGAGCTTCTGAATGTATCTGTACATGATATGTGCAATTATTGCCGTGATGATCCATCCACTAAGCAGCAGCCCAATAGCAGCAACGCTAATGGTATGTGCCCCATCAGAAAATCTGCCTGTATGTCCAGATACTGTTGTTGTAAGTCCATTTGGTCTCAAATTGAATTTTACTGTTTTGGTACCTTCAGCTAAGAGTTGTTGCTGAATACCATCTTCAGTGGTGAAATTCTGACCGACAAAAGCGTCCATGATCTCAATCTCTACATCATGTCTGTCTGGATCGAGGTGATGGAGGATGATGTCTTGGATGTGGACTGTGGCGCCTTGAGGAACCGTTATGAACATTGTCTGGTTGGGCAGGGTTCGCTTAGTGGCTGTATCATGGTGGTCGTATGACACTAAGGCTTCCGTGGCAGGTGTGCTCATGAGCCATCTACTGCCCGCTCTCTCTACTCGGGTCTCTGTCTCTTCATCCCTGAGGGACAGTCTACCTTGGCACTTTTGTTCAGGTGCCTCGGTTCTCAAACCGCAGAGGTAGTTAGTCACATCTCGGATGAAGGGGTTACTTGGGCAGACCCAGTGAATGTCCTTTGTCTTTGTGCACATGCTAAGATTAGGAACAAGGTAGAGTGAGGGGTTATCATTGTGGTATGCAAGTGTTGGTGGTGTTCTGAGGTGTATATGGGTGTTACCTTCCCAAAACCCAATGTTTGACACAGATTTAAGTTGGTACACATTCTGTTTATCAATTATTGGTAGGTTCAATATGAATCCTATCTCCAAGTTCTGAGGGTTTTCCGGAATTGGAATAGCGCTGCCAAGATTGTATGCCAGGTGTACCTGTAAAGGTTGCACAGCTGAGGTAGTTGCGGTCTTGAGAATATTCTCCACAAGATCTAAGGGTACCAGGTAGGTTGGTATCCTACCTGCACTGAGACTGCTAACTGTGGAGCTTATCTCTCTGATGAGGTCCTGCATGAGGTCCCTCACTACCCGTACATAGATGATGTCTTCCTTTACCACTTCTGACAAGATTTCTAGGGCATGCACTGTGTTATTGATTAAGGCAGAATGTAGATTTACAGTGACTATGGTTCCCTTGAGGGTTTCTCCTAAATCCTGTAATTGTTCACGTTGGAGGAGGAGTTTCTGTTAGATCTCTGGCATTTCTTCCTCAAGTTCACCCATGTGCCTTTGTAGTGCCCCAAGGCGGACACAATTCGCAGCTGAGAGACCAATAGAGAGTAAGGACCCGATCCCTGTAGCTGCCGTAGCTGAGTAGGGCCCCCAGGAATCGCTTGGGTCTCCTTTTTCCGGTTAAGTCTTTCTCAGTGGTTAAAAACTTTTCTAATTGTTCGAGAACATGGATAGTTCTCCGTTTGGCCTGTTCAATGGTGTTGTGGGTTTGACCACCACTTAATCTCCCTTCTGTCAGTTTAGGGGGAAGGCGGATGTGCTTCCGGTACACATCCCAAGGATCTAAGCGTACATAGAATCTCTGGGTGTAGAGGTCACAATGGGTGATGAGCAGTCCGGGTGTTTCCTGTAGAATAATCCCGGTTAGAGGGCCTGGTTCAGTCATCTCAATTGCTTGAGCGACCTGTAGGCCAAAGACGATGCCAAGGATCCAAGCGAGTTCCATCCTGAAAACAGATCAGATGGTTGTTACTAATGAGCATCGGGAAGGGGTGTTTAGGGTTAGTGCATACTAACGGTGTGAGGCATGCATATCCCAGTTCTACCTTGGCTACTAGCAAGCCTTTAAACCACCTTGGTCAGGAGGTTGCACCTCTTGGTCATTAGAGGCGTTGGTTGTCTGACCCGGGAGAGTGAATGGCTTATAGAGTTTGATTTGGTTGGCGTGGACCCATTTGTAGGCCGAAGGCTGTCTTGGTTTCGAGACTCTTATACAGTACGCTACTGGTGAAAGCTTACCGACAACCTCGTAGGGGCCTGTCCAGCGGGGGAGGAATTTCCTACATTTTCCCACTGGCTGCACAAACCTGAAATACAGGACCTTGTTGCCTATTTCGTATTCGTGGTTGGAAGTGGTTCTGTCATAGTAGGCTATTGCCCCCTTCACGCTGGCCTCCAAGTTTGTCTGGGTCCATGCAAAGGTAGCCCGAAGGTGTTCTCACAGGTCTATCACGTACTGATGTGCAGTGTTGTGCGGTTGCGATACTGACCTCTTCAGGGTGGTACAGGAGATGTATTGGCAATGTCATTTCTCTGCCCGTCATCATTTCGAACGGCATGAGTCCCGTAGTACAATGTGGGGTCGATCGGATTGCCATTAGCACCAAAGGAAGTTTCATGTCCCAATCTTTGCCATTGTTTTCAACATACTTCTTGAACATGCTGACAATGGTACGATTGGTGCGTTCAACCTGACCTGATGACTGTGGGTGATACGCAATGTGGAATTTTGCTTCTACCCCCAATATGTCATATAAAGCGGTCATGACACTCGATGTGAAGTGAGTGCCCCTATCTGAGTCAACGGAGAGTGGGAGGCCCCAGCGACTAAAAACATGGTTCATCAGGAGCACTGCGGTTGTGACAGCAGTATCGTTGGGCGCGGGAAGGCACCCCACCCATTTAGTGAACGAGCAGGTGACTGTCAGGAGATATCTGTTACCTCGGGAGGACTTGGGGACAGGTCCTATCCAATCAACTTGGAGGTGAGACCAAGGAAACGTGATCCCCCTTTCCTGAAGTGGGACGCGGTTAAGTGGTCGTGAGGGCTGGAATTGGCAGCAAATCAGGCACCCTTGAACGTACTGCTTGGTGTCGTGGGCCATAAATGGCCAATAGACTACTTGCTGGAGGGTTTTGAGTGAGGCTTTGTAACCTCGGTGGCCTCCAATAGGGGTGTCGTGTGCATGGGAGAGCATCACCCCCCTTTGGACAGTTGGCACAACCCAACGGGTCGGTCCTTGGCCATTCTGGTTGTATACCAGCAAGTCCTTCTCCAGCTTTAAGTCTGGCAAATCGCGGTGGAAAGCATGCAGCTCTGTAGAACCGTCTAAGAGGGGTCCAGGGTTTCCGTTGGTAGGGGTTTTTAGGACCCACTGTCGAACAGTTTGGAGGTTAGGGTCCTGTTTCTGCATAGTGACCAAATCTGTATCATTGGGTTTTGGACCCAAGTATACTGTCTGTCCGTCTGCCTGGGGGTTCTCTAGTCTCTCTCGCGCTTGTCTGCGAGTGACGGCATTGACCACGCATGTCTGGAGAGTAGGGAGCCAATCGCTCTGGAACTCCCATGGTGTACCTCCCTCTGCGCCCAACTTTGCCAAGCGGTCCGCCTCATCATTCCCTTCCTTTTCAGGGCCAGGTATCTGAGAGTGTCCCTTGACCTTTTTCCAGTACACCATTATTCCCTTATCTAGGACCAGCAGATCACATGCTTGAAAAAGTTCGGAATGCTTGACTGGTTTGTTCCGAGGATTCTTCATGTCATTCACCTTCCACGTGGGGAAGTGTGAGATGAAACTGTGGCGAGCATAATTCGAGTCAGAGCAGATCACTAGCTGCATCACATCAAGTTTGGCGGCTTGTTGGAGTACAATCAGTACCGCTGCAACCTCTGCATACTGGCTAGATTTGGGACCCAAATGATAATGATCTGGTTCATCATTTTTATGATCCCAGACAATCCCGCCACCAGCCCTGAGTTGGCTCTCGTGATGGAATGAACAGCCGTCTATGTAGACTTTCAGCAGACCATGGCAGATGTTCTCATCATAATAATGATGATTGGAAGGCAATGTCGGTGTAGACACTGTAGGAGGGAGGGGATTTGGCTGATCTGCACAGTCGCAGTGTTGACAGTTGGCCAGGCCTTGACCCAGAGCCATCCTATGGTTCTGTGCATATTTCACCTCCACGTGGTATCCCTGTAGTGCCATCATCCATGAAGCGATGCGGCTGTTGGATACACGTCCTTCCCTGAGACGTTGACTGTTCAGGAAGGTGACGGGTTGGTGGCAGGTTTCGATCACTACCTTCTGGCCCCCGATATGGCTTCGAAAGTGTTCCACTGACCAGATAGTGGCTAGGAGGGCTTTCTCACAGTCGGAGAACTTTAGCTCTATGCTGCTCAGTGGTCGACTGGCGTAGGCCACTACTCTTTTGTCAGAGTCATATTTCTGAGCTAGGGCGGCACTGAGGCACCGTGGTGAGAAACCTGCCTCAAGAAGAAACACACTGTCTTTGTCTGGATAGGCCAGGCAAGGCGCTGAGCAGAGTGCCCTTTTCATTTGTTGGAAGGAAAGTTCCTGAGCTCCCTCCCATTGGAAAGGCTTATCTTTACAGAGGAGCTCCGTGAGTGGTCTGGCTATCTCCGCGTAATCTTCAATGAATTGTCGGGAATAGTTGCAGACTCCTAGGAAGCTCCTCAGCTCAGACACATTGGTCGGAGCTTTGATGACTTGAATGGCCCGAATCCTCCCAGCTAGGGGTTCGATGCCATCTCTGCCCACCGTCAGGCCGACGTACTCGACTTTGGTGCGGCACCACTGTCCCATTGCAATGGCCAGTTTAGCCCCTGCGTTGGTGAGCTGGTTAAGCACATGTCGAATCTCTGCCAGGTGGGTTTCAAAGGTACAGCTCCTCATGAGGATGTCATCCACATATATGAGGTTGCCGCGTGCTGCGGCGTCGCTCATTACTTTGTGGAGGAAAATATTAAACTCTGCTGGTGAGTCAGAGTACCCAAACGGACAACGATTCCAGATATACTGGCGGTTGCAGAAGGAAAAGGCCAGTTTATACTGGTCAGCAGGGGCCACCTTCATGGTCCAGAAACCATTTGCTATATCCACAGTTGAGAAGAAACAGGCTCCCTTAACCCCTTAACCTAACCTTAAGCCAGCTCTTGATCCAAATTTTGGATTTTGTACTGACGCACAAAGGTCGGGGGCGCTTACGGATCCGTTGGGATGCGCACTGTGTGGAGATCTGTGACTCCACAGTCATTTGAATCTCTCGAGAAGATGGCTTGGAACTCTCGGAACAGCTCCTGGAGGGCATCTCTCTGATCCTCGGTTGTTAAGGCGTCAGCTTTCACAAGTTGTTGCTCAATTTCTGCCTCAAAACCAGGATACGCCTCTCCTGGCGGAGATTGGATCTCGGTGCCAGTTAGGCTTGCCTTCCCCGGCTGGGTCACAAGTGAATAGACAATCATGTCACCCTCAGTGCCAAGACTTGCGCCACAAATTGCTTCTTGTTGCAGGGTTTCGTGACGGGCAATGGTGATCATTTCAGTCGGGAAGGTCAAAAGGACATTTTGTAGAGAACTGGCTGGGACCAATGACGGGGGCAACTCACCAATGATGGGCACTGCCAACTCGAAGTCAGAGTTGTCGATGAGCATCCCTAATGGACGCCCTGCCGTCATTTGGATCGGAGCACACGTAAGATTCTGTACCAGTAAATAAGTTGATCGATTATTCAACTCTAGCAGGTGTGTTCCGTACCGTCAGGTTGAGTTCCTTGAAGTGAGGTAGGGGTTGGAAAAATGCTTGCGTTCCAGGAAGTTTCTGTCCCTTTAGGAGGGCGCGACGGATGGGAAACCCTGCGGTTTGCGACGGGATTGTCACGTTAATTTCGCTAGCAACCTGGGCTGCATGCATGTCTGCATGGCACGGTTTGACCTGATTTCAGGTGCTCCAGCTCGGAGGTCAAGGAATGGTCCTCCCTCTCTGCCAAGGACCACAGTACTTGGTTAACTGTGTCTAGTTGTACGCCAAGTCTAACAAGAAGATTGGCTCCCATGAAGAAAGGGGAGCAAAGTTGGGGAACGACACTCAGGTAGTGTGTCAGCCGTCTTGTCCCAATCAGTACAGGGAGCGCACATACGCCAGTTGCCCTAAGAGGGGTCTGAGGGGCCCCTGCTGAGAGGAGACGATGGTGTTTTTGCACAAAGGCTAGTGCAGGATTTTTCCGGCGCAGGTCCTCAAAAAGGGCCTTGTCAATAGTGGACTTTTCGGACCAGAGTGTCAACAGCACATCTGGGACCAGGGTGCCGTCAAGATGTACTCCCCCAATAACATGGGGACCGTACAAAGCAGAGTCCGTGTTCCTCAGTGCGCAGAGGAACGATCCGTGTTCCTGGAGGGCAGTTGAGCCCTGTTTACCAATCTGTTGCAGCAAGGGGTCTGCTTTTGGTGTTGAAGGAGCGGGGTCAAGACCTGACTCTACTCGAGGCGCTAGCACGGTCTCCCTGGATTCAATAGCAGCTATGTTGCCGTTGGGGCCTGACAGGTCGACCTCGGGACTGAGTGGTTTAGGTGTTTCCACCTGGGCCCAAATGTGTCCTGAGTGAGTCAATGAGTGGGGCCAGCCAGTCCAGGAGGTCTTGGCCAATGAGCAGCCGTTCGGTATCTAACGAGCACATATAGATAGGGTGTATCAATGACATCTCTTGAAAGTCTATGTTAACCCAGGCACGCCTGGTGATGGGTGACTTATCCTGTGTGTAGGAAGTGATATTCAGATTATACGCTTTGGTCTGGGTCTCCGGTTTCCCCAGGGATAGCATTGTGCTAGCAACTTTCTCAAACAAGTCAGAGTTCATCAAGCTGATTTCTGACCCAGAGTCAAGCAAGGCGAGAGTATTGATACACTGTCCGATCGTAACCGAGGTATAGATCCGTTTGGCATCGCCTTGGCGGACAAGGTCGCCCAAGAACGTGAGAAAAGGGGAGCCGACGGGGCCTCGAGTGGCCTTTTCAGGGAGGTTCTCTAGTTTACCTGCTTCTCTCTCCCAACCAACAAGGTAAACCTTTGTGGTGGAGGAGGGAGCAGTTACGCCTAGTCATAGTGGCGGGGGTTCTGGTGCGACCTCCTTTTTGGGATCTAAAGGGGGTCTGTCCACGAACTGTTGCATGGCATCCCTAACGCATTGTTGGATCATGTCCTTCATGTCTGGCGTTGCACTCTCCTGTTGGGCTTGGTATGAGGGTTTCCCGTGATACTTACCGGACTTAGTTCTCCAATCACCCTTGTTCCTGGGACTGGCAAAGTTTCGTTATGTTGACCTGAACTGATTTCCATCCCAGGGGCGCTGTTGCCTGCTTTGTTCGGTAGGTGGGTGTCCTGAGGGTCCCATGCGAGGAGCGAACCTAGGACGAGGCACCTCGTCACCTTCGAGTTGTAAGTTCGCTTCCTCGGATGTTTGGATCCCGAGGACTCTCGCATCTTGGCTCTCAGGCATTCGGTTAGGGCGTACATTAGCTTCCCATATCATTGTCGAATATCTCTTGATATCGAGCATACTGGGGTCCTTGGTCCGACAATACACCTCCACTTGGCTGCGTATGCGTTCATGAAGGTTGTGGATGAAGAGTGATTTAAAGCCGTGTTCCTCTTCCAACCCAGGTGTATTGTGGCCTTGGAAGTACACCGCTCTCAGGCGCCTATAGTACTCCTTGGGAAAACCATGCAGGATGCAGAGAAGCGGTCTCAGACATGAGGTGGAAGTTGTTCCATGAAAACATGGACATTCCTGGAAGTGGTTTTCCAAAGGAGCTTAAGTTTTTCACGGGTGGTTGCATTTGGTAGGTCGATGAGAGCGCGTTTGAGTTCTCTTAGGTAATCATCGATGTTGGAATCCTTACTGCCAGGATCGAAACGTTCGATGTCCCTGGCGAAGGACTCTAATTGACGGGTTCGCAACCCAGGTGCTGGAGGGGAATAAAAGTCATCGGAGTCATCCGATGCTACGTCTCTGTAGCCGCCACTGTAGTGGCCTTGGCGTGAGCCACTGTAGGGTGCATCATACGGGTGGTAAAAATCACTGATAGGCGGAGGTCCAAAACCAATCGCCTTATGCTGGGACGCCCCTGTAGGCTTGGGCCAGTGGGTCATCAAAGCGTGACGAGCTACTACCACAACCTGGCTGAGTTATTACATTACCTGGGGGCGGTGCCCACCTGTCTGGGAGGTGGCTCATGGCGGGTGGCCCATTGTGATCTGGTGAATCAAGATCACCGGCCGCCCTGTGGGCGGCCCACCCCCCCCTTCTTAAGCTCGTATCTGAGGGCGGTTTTGTGCAAGCCTGAACCGTTTTCATCTGTTGCTGAATACGGTGAACTTCTGCTTGCATCTGTTCTAAATCATCAACATCTGGTGGCTCTGAGTCATACTCAGAGTCCTCATTTGCTGACTGCTCCTGCGCCATTTGTGCCGGTGCAGCAGCACTTTTTAGTTCTCTATTTTCCTGCTACAGCAGGCGGATCTTCTGGGTGTCTAATTCCCGAGTACGTTGGTACAACAGCGTGAGTTGACCCAGGACATCTGCCTTAGTACGCAACCGCTTCTCGGCAGGGTCATTGATGAAGTTTACGAGCTCATCGATTTTGTCTTGGCATGTTTCATGGCTGTAACTATCTAAATGGGTTTTTTCTTCTTCAGAGAGAAAGATGAGTTCAGAAACCGCATCTTTCCGGGCTGACGCCTCAGAAGCTTCCGCCCCTGAATCACGGGGACTATTGCTGCTCATCTTTGCTCGGTTAACAAAAGACAACACTCCGTGGGTTAATTGGCTCAAATGTGACTGGTTACACTGATGCCAATGCACAGGTGAGAGACGTACCTGTGACTCATGACCTACAGACAATAGGTATCAAGGCTAATTGCTCCCACACAGTACTGACCCTGTGAATGGTCGATGAGGTGATCTCTGCACCTCTGGGGCAATAGCTACACACGTGTGGTTACACTGATGCCAATGCACAGGTGAGAGACGTACCTGTGACTCATGACCTACAGACAATAGGTATCAAGGCTAATTGCTCCCACACAGTACTGACCCTGTGAATGGTCGATGAGGTGATCTCTGCACCTCTGGGGCAATAGCTACACACGTGTGTTTGCAAACTTGTGACAGTCGGTTATGTTGTTGCACAAACCAACTTACTACCAACAACAACAACAACAATGCACACCAAATGTGCTTTACACACCACACCTGGCTTTATCTGGCAGCTTGGAAGGAAAAAAAAAAAAAAAAAAAAATTAAATTTCTTTTAAATGAAATTTTTTTTTTAATCAAAAATTAATTGCTGGATTATTGCACAAATATTACAATAAAGCTGGTAATAAGATGCCCTCACACGGGGCATCATTTGTTGGGAATCAATATTAATTATTGATTATTAATTAATATATTATTATTAATTAATTAAAATTATTAAAGTTAATTAATCAAACCTAGGTAACTATGACTCATTAATGAAAACGGGGCACCACCCTGAAATCAGTTATCAATAATCAAAACGATATACCTCTAGTCTCAAATTAATCAAATTATCAAAATTGTGAAAATATCAATAATTAGATAAGTGGGAAGGTGTGAATCCGAGCGCTGACCATCACAACCAGCAAATATTATAATATTGTGCAAAATAATCACAGACACACGGTATTTATTAAAGCTTTCCTCCAAAATCAAAACACCTACTTTAACAAACCACAGTTGCTTTCAACAGCTAGCAACATCAAAACATAAACAAGCCAAACATATAATTGAGGGAAGGTCTGTGTATGTATGTATGTATGTATGTATGTATGTGTGTGTGTGTGTGTGTGTGTGTGTGTGTGTGTGTGCGTAACAGGAAGTCCCTTTTAAAAACTACAAAGATGGCCGAACGTGGCTTGTGAGGTCACGTCCGCCGGACTACAAATCAGTGGGCGTAACCTAAGGACTCTCGTTGAAGAGACTACAGGAAGCACCGAACGTGATTTGGTGAAGTCACGTGAGAGCACGAGTCCCGAGCTGGTGATTCAGGTCGTACTGAATTACCTGGGATTTAAAAATGGCGGTAGTGAATGTATTGGCCAAATGTGGACCCACACATGCGCGCGAGGTTTGAACAAAGACGGCGGTTACTGCACGAGAGGTGAATAGAGGAATTACCCACAGCTCCAAAAGGGGTAGACGTGCTACTACGAGGAGTCCGTCTCTGACGTCAATAAAAGGGGTATCACTAAACGCAGCCCGGTGGTCTATAGCGGTGTTATTAGCTTCAATCACAGATTATAACAGATCGCTTATAAGACGATGGGTCTCTGTGTGTATATGTATGTATGTGTATGTGTTAGTAGGAAGAGGGAAAGGAAGCTAAGCTAGCGCTTAGCGAGCAACAAAAGAAAATACAATGACCATGTGGTACACAGCGGTCGTCTCTCCCTCAAACAGTGGCCGACAAACAAATCGAGGTTCGTTTATAGTCTGCTGATCGAGCCGGAATACGACATATTGTGGTCACACACGGCGGCAACGACTGTGCAGACTGGGTTAGCCTGTATGAGTTACTATGTAATACACAGTTAACACACAGTACAGCAAAATCGGACTCGGCGGTCCTTTCACAATAAAACAAACACAACAAAGGAAAACCATGCTATATACTATCTGTTTCTGCCCAAACAAAAGCCTCTTACTTGTAGCCGCTCGTGGCGGATAGCGGGGATGCCCGTCTGGCCTGATGCTCCAATCCGTTCGGGAGCGTGAGAGCGGGGTCAAGCTTTAGCAAATTAAAAGCTGACGGCAGGCTGTTCACAGCGATATGTCGACTCTGTGGAAGGGACGGCGTTTTCGTCTCCTTCTGAAATTAATCCCTCCCTTCTGCAGGCGATGAGGAGACGCTGGTATGTGCAGCGTTCCTGGATCCAAACAACACTGACTGATATCCGAACAAAAACGAAAGTAAAACAAAAACAAAAAAAACAGTCTCTGTCTCGTCCAGCGAGGAGGGAACTGAAAATTTAGGCCAAAGGAAAAATGGAAAACGTTCACCAAAGATACACCCTTATGGCAGCGTTGTGTGAAACTTCAGTCTCTCCACAATTGTGCTACCTGGGAAATGCGACGTGCAGAGGGGTCTCCTGACCTTTAAGCTCTCCGTGACGTCATCGTGATCCCGGCGGAGCTTCCGGGTTCACAGCCAATGGGGATCGGGTGAATGCTTGTGGGCATGTCGTAACACTGTCGTCACCATTGTGGCAATAGGTAGTACTAGTAGTGCAGGCTTTGGTTTCCCTCACAGGCCTTTCTTTGTTTGAGACACGTGGTTGGACAGTAAGTATTCTGTTTAATGAGTTACTCAAATGCAAGCAGATGTTTTATGGAAATTTTACTTCTTTTGAATATGTTGCTCTTCAGTTAAACTCATCTTCTCGTGCTATTTTTCTAAACATCTACAGGCCACCTAAATACTGTAAAGACTTCTTTGATGACCTTGTTGAGTTACTGTCTCTTATCTGCACTGACTTTGAGTGTGTGTTAATTGTTGGTGACTTTAACATCCATGTCGACAAACTTGAGGACAGATGGACTAAAGAACTGTGTTGTGTCCTTGATAACTTTGGACTCACTCAGCATGTGACACAGCCCACACACAACAGGGGCCACATCCTAGACTTGGTTATCTCCAAGGGTCTGAACATTTCTAAGGTTCTGGTATCTGATGTTGCTCTCTCTGACGACCCACTGTTGTAAAATTACAACGTTACCTTTAGCCATCCTAAAAAACAATCTGTTATATTTTATCTTCTTTTTTACCACATTTACATAGTCATTGGGTCCTATTGTTCAGTCTCACAATGCTATTGGATAGTAAATTTGTTTAGAAGTCCCACCCTTATGGCCATGAACTCACACAACCTCTCAAGGTTTCCTTCGAACAACATCTCTTTATTTCATTGGACTGGATTCATCAGATTCACGTAAGAAAAATGTCTTTTATATTTTTTTTTGTTGTTATTACAATGTCTAGAACATGTACATATGTAGTTATTGTGGAATAGATTCATCAAATTTCATTTAGAGCTTGTTATATATTTGTTGTAATTTTACAACACTGGGTGAGTGTGGTAGTCAAAATAGCAGGCTTGTTGCAGTGGGCACAGACAGGTTGTGTTCCCTCCACTACACCACTGAGTGTTTTCTTTATACATGGACAGTATACATACTACCTTTGTGTTGTGTTCTGGTCAAATTTGACTGATTTAAAAGTTTTATCTCTAAAAAATGTAGTTAATTTGATCAGTCTGACCTAAAATTTCATGACTTTGTCCACAAAGCGGATCAACAGACAATTCAGTTCTGGGAAAGGTGAAAATGTTCCTGAATGTGGGGTGTGGATGTAAGAGGGGGTATACATGTTTTCCTTTTAGTATGATAATTAGAGAGCTTAACAAGCAGTATTGTCATGTCAAGGCAGTATTGTGTGACTCTATAGCTGGTGATTGGGATGCATAGTTCTTTTAGCATGATAAGTAGAGGGCATAACAAGCTGGCAAGGCAGTATTGTGTGACTAAATGGCTAATGATTGAGATGCATATTTCATTTAGCATGATAAGTTGAGAGCATAGGCTAAGCCATCTAAATTTACATTTAGGGTGAGAACTGGAATCTCTGGCATGATGTGTGACTTCGATGTCTAACAAGGCAGTGTCAACAGAATACGAGCCAAATCTGAACTTGGATTGTCAGGTGATGTTGTGATGAAGCTTGCTTCCACACTTCCAGAAGGTCAGAACTACAAATTTTTTGCAGACAACTACTTCTACTGTGTTCCATTATTAGTGAAGCTCCTTGATCGGGGAATTCAATATGTGGGAACAGCTGAGCAGGTGCGCCTACCCAACTGTAACCTTGATGATGAGAGGAGCTTGAAGAAAAAGGGGAGAAGAAGCTATGACATCAGAGTTGAGGGGAATCATAACATCTATGCTGTCAAATGGTATGACAACAGGGCCGTCACACTAGTGTCATCCTTTGCTGGACCTGAACCTGTGCACCTGATTCAATGCTGGGACAAAGCCACCAGAGCCTACACTGAAGTTGAGAAGCCTAAATATAAGTTCCCCATCAAATTTGTCGCTGGTACATGTACATCTTCTGGTCTTTTTAGGACTTTCACTACCAATGAAAGTCAGTCATCAAAAGAAAAAAGAATGAAGAAGTTGCTAGAAAAAGTTAGATTTTTATCCTGTGTAATTTTTTTTTTAATTAATAACTTCATAAAAATATGACTAATGTGTGATTATTATTAATGTTATATACCTTTATGGGGCTAAGTAAGCAAAAAACCCTATAAAATGAACCCTTAGTTGTTCTGAATTGTTGTTTAGACAACGTGAGTACAACAAAATTCTGCACCCACCTAAGCCCAATGTTGCAATATTACAACATTTCTCTAAAAACTTACATAAACATTTATTTTTAAAAAACTCTTTAATTTCTGCATCAGAGGCCTCCTACAACAACATCTGAAAGGTTAAAAATTTTTTTTTTTAGGTTTTTCTATATTTGGGTCTTACAGGGTTAATGTGTTTTCTTTGAGAGCGATATATCTGTGTACACAAATGTTCAAACTGAGGTCGTCTCAAAGCGCTACATCACTGAAAACACCAGTGACCTATTCATTGAGGCTTTCTCTTCCACACCTCCCCTCTCCAGGTTCTCTGTCAATGACCTTGTACATAATTTCAGTTCTAAAATTACAAATGTTATTGATGCCAATGCACCCACTAAAGTAAAAGTGGTCTCTGGTAAGAAAAAATCTCCTTGGAGAAATGCCACGCTGGTCAAAATGGAAAAAAAGGAATGTCAAAAAGCTGAGCGCAGGTGGCAAAAAACAAATCTCCAGGTTCACTTTGACATTTATAAAGAGAGACTTTACATTTTTAATTTAGAACTGAAAAAGTCAAGGCAGTCCTTCTTCTCAGACATTATCACTAAAAACAATAACAATGCACGTGCCTTGTTTGCTACCGTCGATAGGCTAACAAACCCTCCCGTGCCAGTAGCCTCTGAACTTCAATCCACCAGGGCCTGTAATGAATTTGCATTCTTCTTCACTACCAAAATTCTGAAAATTAGACAAACGGTCAGTGCCACCATACCTGGTACAGGAGGTGTGTTGCCCATGTGTCCACCTAAAACCAACTCTCATACCATGACACAATTTGATCCAAGCAATGAAAAAAACCTGCAACGCAGAATACAACATTTGAGATCTTCCTCCTGCTGCCTTGATATTTTACCAGCAGGGTTCTTCAAAAAAGTTTCAGACTGCATGACTCCAGATCTGCTACAGATTGTCAACATTTCTCTTCTATCAGGTGTCGTCCCCAAAGCCATGAAAACTGCAGTCATTAAACCACTCCTGAAGAAGAAAAATCTAGACACATCAGTAATGAATAATTATAGGCCCATATCAAACCTCCCAATTTTGAGTAAAATCATTGAAAAAGCTGTTTTTCAACAGCTGAACAATTTCTTAATAATAAATGGCTGTTTTGATGTTTTCCAATCAGGATTTCGACCACATCACAGCACTGAGACTGCTCTCATCAAGGTCCTCAATGACATTCATTTAAATACAGACAGTGGAAAAATTTCAGTCTTAGTATTACTGGATCTCAGTGCTGCGTTTGACACGGTCGACCACAATATACTACTGGACCGACTGGAAAACTGGGTCGGACTCTCTGGTACAGCACTAAATTGGTTTAAATCCTATCTAAATGATAGAGACTATTTTGTGTCTATTGGTAATTACACATCTGAGCGGATGAAAATGACAAGCGGAGTACCCCAGGGCTCCATTCTGGGGCCCCTACTATTCAACATTTACATGCTTCCTCTAGCTCAGATAATGGAAAACAACAAAATATGTTACCATAGTTATGCAGATGACACACAAATTTATATAACCATATCACCAGGGGAATATAATCCCATACAAACGCTGAGTAGATCCATTGAACAAATCAACGATTGGATGTGTCAGAGTTTTCTTCAGTTAGTGCTGTAAATGCGATGATCCCGTCTTCTTGCTGTCGTAGGCAAGAATGGAGTTACAGTTTCTGCACTGTACATGACCTAAAGGTTGTTTCTCCTTGTTAGCTATGAGGTCGAAGTGCTCCCATAAAGCAATTTTCCCTCCCGAATTGGGAATTTTCAACAGCTCCCAACTGGCTAGCTGGCTTTTGAGTTTGTCCATTGTTGGGCCTTGCACTACATGAGGCACAATTAAATAGTGTTTATGCAACATTAAAAGGGAGATTTAGGTAAAATTTAGCTATCAATAATAATTAATGGTTATCAGGGATAATTATTAATTATGATAAATAATATGATCCAATTTACATTAGATCACCTCGGGGCACCACCCTTGAAGAAGGGAAAACATAGCAAGTTTACCAAATCAGTCTCATAAAAAGGTACTAAACTGTTTATAACTCTGATTAATAATTAACTTAAATAACTACAACCAAGTTTAACACAACAGCTAGTAATGGTTGAAGGATTTTAGAGTTCTTGACAGTGTAGAGGTTGGCAACATTCACTCGTGTACAATATTAAATAAACAGCAAGAAGGTTCAAAAGCCTTTATTCAACACAAAGATGAAAGCACACAATCTAAATAACATGTACTATATACAGGTATGTGTGTGTGTGTGTGTGTGTGTGTGTGTGGCTGGCAGAACAAAGAAACAATGGTGGTCACTGATATCACATATAGGTGTGATAGGCTCCAGGCTCAAGGAATGTGTGTGTGTGTGTGACGTGATGCCAGTTTCGAAAAGATGGTTAGTTGCATGCAGAGAGCCTGAGTCTGTGTGAAGCAGCATTAGACTAACGTCGAATTAGCCGTGTAGCAAAGCAAACTACCAATAACTGACCTGAGGTCACAATAACACCAACAGTGAACAAACACATACATTGAACACATATGCGTTACATCAACCAGAGTTTAAAGTCCTGTGCTTAGCCGTGCTATGCTATGCTATCTAAGCCCAGTTCAACGTTACCAGTCTTTGAAGAAAAGGTGCTGGTGGTTGCAGGAGAAGGTTGGGATTCCGATGTTGAATGCTCTTCTTGCTGTGCAAGGTCTGATGAAAGTCGGCAGAGGAGGAAACAGTTCGCTCCTTTCCTTTGCAAGGATAGCAGCTCGGTGCTAACTTGCTTGGTGTTCCTCAGATTGTGGAGTTAGCTGGCAAGCTTTGCGTCGCAGCTGCTGGTGCTAACTGATCTGGAATACTGGCAGGACCTCGTGTCGCTGCAGTGAGGAGAAGTTCTCTGGGCCTGCTGGAAATGCAGCTTGTAGCTCTCCACAGCTGTTAGGCCCAGGAGAAGAGATCTTGAGGACAGGCAGCCCCATGTGGGGGAAGTGGAGAGGAGCCCTTGAAGATCTGAAGTTGAAGAGGCCGAGGGCGTCGAGTGAGAGAGAGAGAACAAGGGAGGCGCTGGAGTTTTGACTATCTGATCAGCAAGGGGGTCTGTCATCCTGACCAATCATAGCTCAAAGCTGAATTTTGCACCTAGGTGTGAAGAATGGGGAATTCTGGGACACTGAGTTCAGCTCAGAGTCCATTTTGAAATCCACAATGAATGACTTCATCTGTGGGTCCCAACACCATCTTGATCGACTGACCGGAAGTGACTGACCTCTCACAGACGTGCAGCGTAGCGTCTGCTTCCAAAGAAAATGAGAAATAAAAAGCTGTGTGCGTGAATGGTTTTTCTGGCCTGAATTCTGACAACATAATTAAAAACATCATGAATACATAAAACCAACTTTACTTGTGTCAAGCCCGAGCCCTACCCGAGCCCTTGCTATTCATTGAATTTAAGGCCCGTACCGGCCTTAATTTGTATATTGTGTCGGGACCCGTCAGGCTTTCAGGCCTCTAATTCAGCTTTATGTGCAGCTAGAGAAAGTGTTCAGCTATCAAGATGTGCACTTTTTTAGCCCATTCAGCCTACAAATTTTCAGCTTTTCAGCCTCTTCAGCTTTTTAAAACATTCAGCTTTCTGCTTTTTCAGCCTTTTCAAATATTCAACTTTTGAGCCTTTTCAACTATTCAGCCTATTACTTTTCAGCCTTTCTGCCTTTTCAGCTTTTTAAAACATTCAGCTTTCTGCCTTTTCAGCTTTTTCATACATTCAGCTTTATATTCAGCTAGATAAACTGTTCAGCTATCAAATCATTCACCTTATGAAGCTCTTTCAGCCCTCTTACTTTTCAGCTTTTCAGCCTTTTCAAATATTCAGCTTTATGTTCAGCTATCAAAATGTTCAACTTTTTTCGCCCATTCAGCCTACTACTTTTCAGCCTTTTTTGCCTTTTCAGCGTATGAAAA
Source organism: Lagodon rhomboides (assembly GCA_039737535.1). Classification (NCBI taxonomy): domain Eukaryota; kingdom Metazoa; phylum Chordata; class Actinopteri; order Spariformes; family Sparidae; genus Lagodon; species Lagodon rhomboides. The sequence goes on from CM077797.1 coordinate 546,092, forward strand.
ATTCAGCTTTTTCTGGAAATTCCTGACCATTCATTCTTATAGTTTTATGCATTTCTGGCAGTACATTCAGTAGATTTCTGAAATCCCTTCAGCCGTTAGCATTCACACTGTATTTTCGCAGGAAATGCAATTTTTCTAGTTCATGGAGAGGTTGTTTTATCGCCCCAATGTACAAATCTGTGCAGTCCTGACTGCATTGAACAGCATACACTACATTACTCTGTTTATGCCTGGGTGTTTTGTCATTAGAATGAACAAGTTTCTGCCTCAGCGGGTTGGTAGGTCTGAAGTGAATGGGGATATGATGTTTATTGAAGATCCTCCTGAGTTTCTCAGTTTTACCCTCGACAATGACGATGTTGTTCCTTTTTTCCGTCTCCTCCACCCTGTCTGCTCTGGATCTTTAAGAGGTTTTGACAAAGGTCCAGTTTGGGTAGCCACAGGTTTTAAGTGCTCCCCTGATGTGCTTCTGTTCCTTCTCCTTGAGTTCCTTCCTCAGACAGCTTAACAACCCTTCACACCTGGGCTCACCTAGCCCTAATAACCCACATGAAGGTCAGTTGGGTCACAACCTACAGTGGTCCTAATGAGTCTGAAACTCAGAGCTCACACTTATTTTTAATGACTCTGTAAGGACACTCTCACACAGAGTATAAAAGCCTGCAATTCCCCTCCAGTTAGTTAGAACTGAAGAAGCCTTTGGATGAGAGGTGAAACGTCTTCAAGAACTTTAACACAATCTATCGTGGTTCCTGTTTCTCCTAATGTTATTCACATCTTACCACCGCTTTAACCAAAACTGTAGCTGAGGAGAATGACCAAATGAACAGGGGTAGCCTACCTCGGGGGCTTACATTAAAACTGTATTGTATCCTATAATAGTGGGTCACTGAAAATATAAACAGTAAGAACAACAACAGACCCATGCACAATGAAGCAGCTCAGCTTGTAGCAACAGTATAGTTTATAGAACTAAAAGCGCACAAAATATTTAAAGAGAAAAGAAAAACTCAAACTCAAACAAAATCAGTTTGAGCATGCCTATGTAGTAGCATTGCAGTAAGAACATAACACAGAGGCCAAAGCAAGAGAGGAGGAGAGTGTTTTTCGGTAGCCTGTACAAGTGTTTAGCATGCAAGTTTAATTCACATGTTTGGGGGTTGGAAGTGCACTGTATGGGATGTGAATTTCTACAACATTTTGTGCTTACATGGTTCACCTTGTACCTATGTTGTTATAAAATAATTTTCTGCAATTTAATGAAGAAAATATAATGGACATATTATATTTGCAGAGGATAAATATGGGTTGATATACTTCAGTTGTGCCTCTCTTTGGCAGAGGTGGGAAGGTAGAGGTAGTCCATTCATATGTATTATTGAATATTTTTTTCAAATAATGTTCTTTGAGTCTTAGTATCAATGCCACTGAGAATGTTTTTCATTTACCCATCAGTGATAAGTTCTTTTTGGTCTTAGTAAATCACTGGAAGATGTTTGAGTGTTAGCACACGTACAATGAATTTATATGGAGGCATATTTTGTGGTGTGGTCTCAGTTTTTAGTTCTTTAATCTTATTGTTACAATTTACCCCGGGTTGTGTTACAACCTACCCCGGTAGTGGGGTAGGTTGTAACAGCGGCACTCTTTGCATTTGACATTAAATAATTATTTCTGTGATATAGTTGGAGGAGTTGGAGGCGTTTCTATTTGTAGAGGACAAATGAGGGTACTTTGTGTCAAAATTTGAGAGCCCAACCATGAACACTCTGCAAGTTATAGGAGCTGAGACAAAAAGTGTTACAACCATCCCCGGTCTCCCCTACCTGTCTTCTCTTGACTGGCTCCACAGTTGATGCAGATAAATCACAAGCTTTACAAATACAATACAAGCTACAGTGTTTTACCCTACCTAAAAAAAACCTAATTATCCCTAAGAGAAACTGAACCAGAGAGAATTTGATTATAATCAAGATGTTATTGAGAAAATATATCAATTTTAACAGGACAAAAACTGGTATAAAAGATGAAGTAACCAACATCAAAATAAAAAACAGAATAGTTTTGCTGTGGACAATGTATTGCCGGTCGCACTTTATTTTACAGTACGTTAATAAGACGTAACAAGCCGTACTTTGTATCAAATTAGACAACTAGAAATAATGTAATTTCAACTACACAGTAAACAAGAAAATTTATACTGTAATTAGACACCATATAGCCTACCCAAATTATGCTGTAATCAGAAACCGCATATAAAGTCTTATTACTTAAAATATAGGCCACTATACTTAGATACTATTATACCAAATTATACTGTAATTACAAACCCAATGTGACGAATGTACTGCAATATTATATCAGGCATGGCCTTTATAATAGTCAGACAAAACACACAGAGTTCAGATGAAAATACATTTATTTGGTTTATTTTAGCCTATTTAAATTGGTGATAAAGGCAGCTGTTGTGTTTACAGACTCTTGATATGGATGTTAATACTGCGCACTGTCAGTGTCGCTACGCTCCCCCACCACCAGGTGTCTCCGTACTGTGCTAAGTAGAAAAGGCTGCAGAATGATGTACAGAGAAGAAGAGTGTAACAGGTAAGCAGGTGACTTCAGAGCTGAGCGAGTGCAGATGAAACCATGTAGCTACGCAATCAGTTAGCAGTTGCTGTAAATGACCTTTAATGTGGTAATTGTTTCTAAGACCATATTTTCATGTAGTTTGCCGATATTCTTTGAAGCCAGGTTAGTATTTAATTAATTATATTAGATGCTAAATGCGGGACTTTTATTTTGAAAGCGTCTCGCTGTGAACCAAAACAAGACCGTGGTAACTTTTGCAGTTTTGTATATTTTGATGTAGCATGTTTGAGTTAGCGGGAACGCTAATTAGCGTTAGCTCAGCTGTCATGTGGGTCAGAGGAACAGAGATAAGGCTGGTCATTTCATTGTATGTTTATTAATGTAGAGAAACGTGTTTTGTGTGGTTCGTATTGGCTTTAACATATTAAGTTAAAGGTTCATATTTGATACAAATGTACTGGTTAAAAGTTTTATTTAAAGTTAAAAACAATACATACAGCTCTCTAATAGAGGTTGTCATTTAAGTTTAAATTTAAGTAGATAAAAATGTGACTTTTCCGTGAATGCAACAGTGATTGAAGCAGCTAAAAGAAGACTGCATGGTTATATTTTGAGTGAATTTATGATACAATAAGGCCCTGAAGGAAAATAATGTTCATAGCTCATACAGTGTGTTCGAGTGTAAAGGTTCCTGCAATAAACACTTTGGACCAGATTCTTTTTGTCCGCAAGAGTCTGACCATCATTCAGCCGGGAATGCTACAGTTGCTACGAGTAAATAAAGTCCTCAACAGTTCGTCCTCCTGTGCTTCATCAACATAACAGCGGATACTCTGGAACTCAGCCGTGTAAAAAGTACAGGTTGTTGTCGTCTGTCACCACCACACATTAGGGTTGGGCGGTAATACGTTATACCGCGGGGTCTTGAAAATAGCAATGGTATCAGTTTCAATACCGTCACAAAAAAAAAATAAAAAAAAAATCAATGCATGGGAGATAAGGATTAAATATTAAATATCATTTATTTAATGCCTAAAAGTGATTCTATGTCCCAGTCCCGGAGCACTTATGTGTGGGTGTCATCACATGACAGTGTGGAGGTGAGGGAGACGGAGAGAGAGAGAGGGGGGGGAAGATGGCAAGTCGCGCAAAGAGTGACCTGGTCTCAAAGAAGAACACGACTTCTGCAGTTTGGCAGTATTTCGGGTTCCGAGCTAACGAAAAGGGAGAGGCAGTAAATACTGACGAGGCAATTTGCAAATTGTGCAATAAAAAGGTGACCGCGAGAGATGGAAACACCTCTAACTTAAGGGCGCATCTCCAAAACAACCAACCACTCACTGCTGCGAGGATGCATTTGGCCCCGAGTTCACTCAGAGCACAGCCTCCCGCTGATACCAATGCAGGACCAACAACAACTAGGTCCACTGCCAGTTGCACACAGCCGACGATAATGGGGGCCTTCGGTAAGACAACTAAGTACAAAAGGGACAGTGTCCGCTGGAAAACCTGTACTGATGCAGTGACAAAATACTTGGCGAAGGAAATGGTCTCTTTCCACACAGTGGAAAAAAAGTCCTTTAAGGACATGGTAAAGGTCCTAGATGCCCAGTACGAGCTGCCTGGACGGAAACATTTCTCATAAAGTTAGAGACGAGATTCAAGTGCTGCTGTCAGAGGCAGACAGTTATTCCTTAACAACTGACATGTGGTCGTCAGTTAACATGACACCATATATGTCACTGACTGTCCACACCATTAGGCCTACACCTGAGTGGAAACTTGAATCCAAATGCCTCCAAACAACATATTTTCCTGAGAGTCATACGGCGGACAATCTTGCTGCTGCGCTCAGAGCTGCACTTCAGGACTGGCAACTCGACGAGAAAAAAACTTTCAGCCATAACCACTGACAACGCTGCCAACATTTCTGCCGCAATCAGGTCCCTGCATTGGACGTGGCTTAACTGCTTCGGTCACAATCTAAACTTGGCTGTCACAAATGCATTGCATGACCAGAGGCAAAAAAACGAGCGCGCCTTCGGACTCTGCTGTAATATTGTCGGGGCCTTTTCACACAGCTGGCAACATAACGAGTGAAGTTCACAAGAAGCAAGTGGAGTTGGGACTCCCAGAACATAGTCTCATAACGGTAAGCGTACATTTGTATCGGAATCTGTTAAGGTTAGATGACATAACTAAGAATATATTGGAATGCTATACGTTAATGGGCTTATTTATTTATTTATTTATCCATCCATCGTCAGGACTGCGCAACTCGCTGGGGCTCCAAACTGGCAATGGTGGAGCGCATCCTCGAGCAGGCCCAAGCGATCAGACACGTCCTGTGATGACAGAAGGAGCAGCCTGTCCCTGACCTGGCAGGACATGGACGTCTTGAAAGCTGTTCATGACGCACTGAAACCAGTCGGTGACTTCACTGACATTTTGTCAGGTGAAAATTATGTGACCAGTTCGTCTATCCTCCCCATACTCCAGCTCTGCAGGGACAATGTGTTGGCTGTGTCAGAAAACGACCTCCAGCTAACAAAGTCAATAAAAACTGGAACTCTAAATAAGCTGGAAGTCAAGTATGAATCCGATTCAGTGCGCAAATTAATGCGAAAATGCACTTTCCTCGACCCTCGTTACCGTGGAGGATATGAGACTGATGACAACGCATTGGCTGAGACCAAGGCTGAGTTACAGACTGAGATCGTGAGCTTAGAGGGGCAAGCACCAGCAGGTCCAGTGGCCATCAGCATGGATTTGAAGAGATTTTAATTTGGTTTTCATTAAACAAATATTGGAAAGAAGACTGGACTGTGTTTTAATGTAGGCCTATTTATTTGTAATAATTGTTATGATACGGATGTTTATGTTAGTTCAACTCTGGTTGACGGTTGTGGGCCTATTTGCACTTTTTTATAAGCTGCTCTTTGTTGTTATTAAAAGTTGTTTGGGCTGTGATTTAATTTAATTGATTTGTGTGCGCGAAAACTGTTCTGGATGTTTATGTTAATTTAATTCTGTTTGACTGTTGTATTTGCACTTTTGTATAAGCTGCTATTTGTTAATAATAAAAGTTGTTAATATTGTACACGTTATGTTGTTATTGTTTCAGTATTAGTGTTTGGTATTCAGTTTCTGAATGGTGTAGGCACAAGCCAACAGTTTGGTGAAGCCGTCTGAGCCGTATATCATAATTTTTAATTAGTCACGGTAATACCGTATACCGCAGTAAAATAGGGAGGAGGTTTGACGGTATCAAAATTTGGATACCGCCCAACTCTACCACACATGTCGTCTGAGTCGCCGCTATAGCATCAGCTAGCTGCTCAGTGACGTTCAGTTATTTGACTGACATCTGTTCATAAAGGGCCCGATTCTCCCATGCGCTTAAGTCAAAAAAGGTGCGCAAAAAAGCGCATATCCTCTCACGCGCATTCTCCCGTCGACTTATGTCTGTCACTTAAGCGCCTCTGGCCGACTTAAGCACCTTGGGTGGAGTAACCTCAAAATCTTGCCAAATCTGGGCATTCCTTGTCTAAACGGGCCTTGCGCGTATTCTCCCACTGACTTAAGCGCTTCTCCTCTTACGCGCTTCAGAGGTTGTAGTATGTCACGCGCCACCGGAAGGTGAAACATAATTTTGCACTTAAAGTTGGGATGCAGTTACAATTTACGCCACATGTAGGAATAATATTGTAAAAGAGACTCCCAGAAAGCTATCAAATGTATTCAAACAGTCAATGTCACAAAGTTTTTTTCTTTCTCCCCTTATTTGTTACACAACATTATAGGCCTACAACATTTTTATTTATATTGATGTAATGATAATGTCAACCGTGATGACGACTTAAATTGGAAACACCTGGAAACATCTATTAAGATGAGTATAAAAAGGACTGTGAGGGCTGTGAGTTCACAATCAGACATCAAAATGCCCATCGTGTACCTGGCTGTGGTTCTGCGTGAATGGGAGAGGAGGCGCATTGCGAGGCGACGGCGCATATATCGGCCGCGTTTGGACATCCTGGGGCTCACGGATGTTGAATGCATCCAAAGGTTTCGTTTTGACCGTGAAGGCATAATGCAACTCTGCCGGCTTTTGGACGAGCAGCTCTCAACTCAGACCAATCATCCCCATGCCTTACCGGTAATTATTAAAGTAACCAGTGCGCTGTCGGTGCTTGCATCTGGCTCATTTCAGAGGGTGACTGGTGATGTGGTCCATGTATCACAAGCTTCTGTCTCAAGGTGTTTGACACAATTTGTGGACGCAATGTTGCACTTCACCAACCGGTTCATCCGAATGCCAGCAACAGCCGCTGAAAGACGAAGAATTAAAATAGGGTTTCACGGGGTTGCCGGGTTCCCCAATTGGCAACAGGTGGAGGTGATTTCAGTAAGCTGCGAGCACGGTATAGGCACTTCTCCTTCAAAATGTGAGGCCTTTTCAAATTTAAAGTCTGGTTTATCTTTTGCACGGATTTCAATGGCATTCACAAGTCTTAGGAAAACTCCATGTTCCATGATTTCCACACAGCCGAAATGAATGACGACATGGCCAGGTCTGCCTCCGTTTTCAATGAATCACGCCTCTCTGATGAGGCCGCCTCGATTCCCGACTTACGTGTGGTGGGTGTGTCAGAAGTCTGGATGGGAGAATCCGCGTAAATGAAAAGCGCTTAAGTCCAGCCGCGTAAATCAGGACTTACGCGCGGACGGGAGAATAGGGCCCAAAATTAGGAGATAACGTTGTTTTTCTGAAAGCTTAGGTGGCTCAGCAAACCTCCAGAGAAGGACTTCCAGAGAGCGACCATCAGCTCCTCACGGTGTGTTTGAGCTGGAGCTTGGCTACAAACAGCTGTGGAGGCCCCTGTGTGAGGAGAGGGCGACAGTGACGCATCATGAGCTGCACAGTGCCCTTTAGCCCTGTGCTGGCAGGGCTCTGGAGCACTGGAGGCCTCTACAAGGGTCAGAAAAGCGACCCTCTAAGAAAGTCTAATGAGGGTCTAACAGTGAGAAGGTCTTCACTTTATTTTACAGTGCAGTTCTGTTCTAATGTGGATTTGGTTTTTGTCTTTGAAGACGTTTCACCTCTCATCCAAGAGGCTTCATCAGTTCCTGCTCCAGTTGCGTTCGATTCAATTTCCTTGAGATAACTATGACCTGGATGAATGAGAATATTCACAGCCTCTAAGAAAGCCTAATAAGACTCTAATAAGGGTCTAACAGTGAGACGAGTCACTTTATTTTACAGTGCAGTTCTGTTCTAATGTGCCACAAATTATCCTCTAAGGAAGTCTAATAAGACTGTAATAAGGGTCTAACAATGAGAAGAGTCACTTTATTTTACAGTGCAGTTCTGTTCTAATGTGCCACAAATTATCCTCTAAGGAAGTCTAATAAGACTGTAATAAGGGTCTAACAATGAGAAGAGTCACTTTATTTTACAGTGCAGTTCTGTTCTAATGTGCCACAAATTATCCTCTAAGGAAGTCTAATAAGACTGTAATAAGGGTCTAACAATGAGAAGAGTCACTTTATTTTACAGTGCAGTTCTGTTCTAATGTGCCACAAATTATCCTCTAAGGAAGTCTAATAAGACTCTAATAAGGGTCTAACAATGAGAAGAGTCACTTTATTTTACAGTGCAGTTCTGTTGTAATGTGCCACAAATTATCCTCTAAGGAAGTCTAATAAGACTCTAATAAGGGTCTAACAATGAGAAGAGTCACTTTATTTTACAGTGCAGTTCTGTTGTAATGTGCCACAAATTATCCTCTAAGGAAGTCTAATAAGACTCTAATAAGTGTCTAACAGTGGGAAATAAAGATGCAATGTGCTGGCAGCTTCAATAGCTGGTCTAATGTTACTGAGGTTGGATAGTGACATGGCTTTAAATGGCCTGATGTCTTAACTATGGGAGTAGAGCATCGAGGAAGCCACCTACAAACTCCACAAGACTCCAGAGAACATCCAGGTTAAAAGGAATGTGGTTAGTAGCAACCAGATGTGAACCGATGTGGTTTGACTTTAACTAAGGTACCGTTTTCTTCTAATGATCAATAAATGACTCTGTAAGAAAATGAAACTATGTTAAATAAAGCTCAAATAAATGTATTTTCCTCTGAACTCTGTGTGTTTTGTCTGACTATTATAAAGGCCATGCCTGATATAATATTACAGTACATTCGTCACATTTAGTTTGTAATTACAGTATAATTTATATTAAATTTATACATATATATTATATTCTAATTTATAAAAATAGAGTAGCCTATATTTTAAATAATAAGACTTTATATGCGGTTTCTGATTGCAGCATAATTTGGGTAGGCTATATGGTGTCTAATTACAGTATAACTTTACTTCTTTACTGTCTAAGATTACATTATTTCTAGTTGTCTAATTTGATACAAATTACGTCTTGTTACGTCTTATTAGTGTATTGTTTTTGTCTAATTTGATCAAAGTAGGGCTTGTTATGTCTTATTAACGTACTGTAAAATAAAGTGTGACCTAAAAGTCATATAACAATAATATTTATATAAAAGTGTTCTCAATAATACTTAACTATTGAGGCTTTCTCTTGCATTTGTTTATATTACATTCATACTGTTGTTCCCTGTTTCAGACAGTTATACTGTCAATGATTGTCTGTCTGTTGCTTAATCACCTGTTGCTGCTTCTCTCCATGTAAAAACACTTCACTCTTCTGCCCTGCGTCATACGCTCTCCACTCAATCATCTCTGCCGTGAAGGCAGCCAGCAGGAATTTCACAGGTTATCTTTGTGCTCAAGGATACAACGCCATGCCAGAAGGCAAGGACAAAGAGAGGCAAGGATACGACCAGCTTCTGCAACTTTATTAAGCAAACATGCAGTAGTGTAAGCCTGATACATCTGCTACTCAATGTGACTTATAACATAAATATGTTTGCAAAATGATGCCCTCCTGTTTCCATTCCCATTCATATTCACAAAGCAAATAATAATAATTATAATAATGATTATTATAATCATTTAAAAATAGGAGTTATAGACGTAAATTTAATCCCTGTATTTGACAAACACAGGTTAGTTGAGCTACCGTAGTCATTCCCTACTGGAGAATGACGTCCACTGTATGCAGGGCACTCTGAGAGCACTGGAGAGCTCCCTTAGTGACAGGCTGCTTCTCCCTAAGTGTGTGGAGGAGGTTGCAGGCCCTTCCTTCCCACTGTTGTCAGACTGTACAACTAACACTGCTCCCAGTAGACCCCATTCACACGCCAAAACGGAATTCTAACTGCTAGCTCAATATGCCAATGGGCAATTTCAGGACCTAAAGGTGCAATGGTGTAAATATTGCCATCAATGTGCAATTGTGTGAATAACTTTGGAGTTTCTTTTTTCTATTTATACTGTGTATATTGTTCTTACTGCTTTTTCTACTAACATTTAAAAAAATATTTTCTACTTATTGTTATGACTGTTTTTAATTGATATTCGCTATTTGCTGTAATAATGCAAATTTCCCCATTGTGGGACTAAAAAAGGATTATCTCTTACGCCTTGAATGAAAATTACAATGAATAAAGAATTGGGTAGAGAATGTAGCATGTGACTAGATGGTGTTAGAAAGCTTGAATCAAATCAAATTGTCCACCAAATTACATCTTTAGGCCAGTTGTAACTTTTGTGAGTCTAACTGTATGTTTAGCCACTATTATCATTTATATTAGAAGAAGTTCTCATGTATCGCATATTAAAAAAAAATAATGCAAATCCCCAACCACATCCAAAATGTAATTAGAGCTGAGCTATAGCTATTCAAACATTTAACTTTAACCGTCTCCATAGCTTGTGGCAGTTTAAGCAGCATAATAGATTCAGTAGCTGCAGCACCACATGCTCACAATAGGCTGCATATGGGAATAGCTATGTAATTATGGATGGCTTTTAGCGAATTCATTTGTCTAAGAATAATAATATAATACAATATACAATAATAATAATAATTACGATAAATTACATTGCACACCCTGTACCAGTACCTTTATCAGATAAATTTCATAGAGAGCAACTGAAATGAAACCAGCAAACCAATGCAGCTAACATATGGTTGGACAAAATGTGGACTTACCCCCAAATAAAGAAAAGACGCCTTACCACCAGGTGTGTTTCCAGTGTCATATCCTTCTGGGAAGATATATTTCAGTAGGCCTACTACTTCTACTTAAACTAAAGGTAACATAATCAAATCTGAACAAGCAGTTACAGTTTGCACTGAGGATTCTGTAACTCTCCCCCTACTTCTCAGTCTTCATCTTCTCTTGTGTTCATCAGTCGCTCATTCACAAATTCTTTTGAAAATCATTCAGTATTTATGGATACCTGTCAGGACTGGTGGTAGTAGCTGAGGTAGGAGGACCCAGATGCACGGACATGAGACCAAGGCTGCGAGGATTCATCATAGAATTTAATATTCTCCAAGAAAAACCAAGATGACATGAACACGGCGTGACGATTCAATACAAAACATTACAAAACACAAACAATAATCCGACAAGGAGTGAAGGGGAACCAAGGCTTAAATACACACACACACTTGATTAGGGAACGAGGAGCAGGTAAGGAGAGAGAGAAGGAACAAGGGCAGGTGAACTAATGAGGGGGAAACACAGAGGAGAAATACACAGACAAGACACAAGAGGGCAAAGAAATCAAAACATAAGACACAAAACACAGAACCATGACAATACCTTAGCTAAACGGTGCTCCATCAAGTCAAGATTAACCTTTCCTTCACTTTTTAACCAATGTTATTTAACTTAACATGCTCCTACATTCTGAATAGAAAAGTTCCTGTAAAAAGTATGAAAAAAAATCACATTAAGGTTTAACTTTATTGTTGATGTATCTTACTTGCTGTCTTTATCACAATGCATAGTATCCATGTGAAATACAAGCAAACGGCTGCCTCTGTAATTTACTCAAAATACTATCTTCGAATAAAAACGGCAACTACAGCAACAATATCTTCCTAGCTAGCTGGTTAACGACTAGCTAACTAGTTTGTTAGCTACCTTCCTGGCTAAAAACAAGTTAACAACTGTGAATCAAAAAGGCAGATTTCCTGTTGGACTGAGGGTATGGGTCCAAGAGGGTTTTTTGTGGGTCTGGTTGTGATACATATGCATACCAAATGTCATGCATGTATGTACATGTAGGAGGCGGGGCTTCAAGCTTAAAATCTTGTAGGTGGCGGGGCTTCAAGCTTGAAATATTCCAGGGGGTGCTGTGGAGCAATCTTGTCACTGGAAAAGCCTAGACCCTAGCAGATATCAATGTTCGTGACTCGTGATGAATGTGCAAACGCTGGCGTATGTAGGAGTTTGTCTGTATATACAAAATAGGAAAAGCCATTAGGGGGCGCTACTGAGCTCTTGTGCCGCACCTGAGGGCAGTTGTTGTATCACATTAAAAAACTCATGAGTTTGAACCTACATGCCAAATTTGGTGAGTCTGTGAACATCCTAAAGTCCTCTAAACAGTGTCGGCAAAATGAAAATCAGCGCACGCTATGCAAGATGGCCGACTTCCTGTTGGGGCAAAAAAATCCTCAAAATGAATGCCTGGCTATATCGATGAGACCTATGAGTCCTGCAAATTTCATGAAGATCAAAGAAGGTTTTTGGTCACATGACCCAGCGTTAGGGGGCGCTATGGAGTTCCCTGGTCACACCCTCAACCAATCATGTTGAATCAGAAGCATTTTCACCAGATGTGACGTGTGTGCAGAGTTTGGTGAGTTTTGGGGTATGCTTAGGCCGCCAAACATGCGCTTCTTGTCGGAGACAAACACTTTGAACTTAAAACTTTATTACAAGCTTTTTGATCAATAATTTAAATTAATCGCATATGCAAATATTTGCCATAAGTGTTTAAAATATTTCAATGCAAATGGATTTTGGTAGATGAGTGAATCAATAAATAAATGGACATTTTTTTTTAACAGCAGATGATATTGCTCTGACGGTTAGAAAATTCCTCGCTGTATAGGTAGCACAAACTGGTGTTCCTGTCAACAGTACCATCTGGCATTTGAAGCCCCAGTCCAGTGTGTTTTGTTATTTTTATGATATCTCCTGAAAATCTTTTATAATTTATGACCAATAACTTTATTTTGTGCTTAAACATATATTATATATATATATATATATATATATATATATATATATATATATATATATATATAAAAACAATGTTATGTCATCAGGGTTGGGAGGGTTACTTTAAAAATGTATTCCGATACAGTTACTAATTACCTGTTAAAAAATGTAGTCAGTAACGTAATCCAAGTACCACACTATTAAAGTAATGTAACTTGATTACTTTACATTACTTTTGGATTACCTCAATACAAATGCAAATAAAAACAAGAAAAAATAATTATCAATAAGATAACTTTTAATTCTGTTATTCATCAGAACAATGTGACAAGAAACAGTTTTTATGATAACAAATTCAGGCTATAGTCAGTTATATGTCACCCAAATTTACCCATACAATTTCCTAATAGAATCATGCTATTTTAATACCTCATTGTCATCTAAAGTGTTAGTGACCCATTTCAGTCACTGCAGAGGTCCGTTTCACAAAGCAGGTTTAGTGAAAACTCTGAGTTTATTAACCCTGAAATGAGGGAAACTCTGAGTTTTCCATTTCACAAAGGGAGGTAACTCAAACCAGAGAAAGAGGGGTAACTCTACCTGTTTCACAGAGAGAGGTAACTTCAGCTCAGTTACCGTAGTAACAGACTCTATGAACCTAACCTGGTCGGGACCAGGTTTTTCTCAATGAACCTCGAGTTTCTCTCTGTCTCCACCCTCTTTCAGCCAGACATGCCATTTGATTTCCTCTTTCATTCATTCAGTCAGCAGGTGAGTTTTGGCGTAGCCTTGTTCTGCCGTCTGTCAAAAATCATTAAAAAAATCAGTCAGTGGGCTATATCAGAAGTTCATTAGGCACAGTGGGAGGATACTTTTTCACGAACATGGCATGTCCTTTTGACAACGATCCCATGGATGAAGGTGCAGCATTACTGCGCAGAGAATTGAATATTCCTCCGGAGATGGTTATCAGACCGCGCATAGATGCTTTAGCATTTCCAGACAATTATCTTTTTGAGCGGTACCGTTTCACGTCACAGTCCATCATTTACCTACACAACCTAATCCGTCCTTACATTTGCAACATTACCAACCGTAGTCATGCTCTCACATCCCAGCAGATATTGGCCCTCATTTATCAAACGAGTGTACGACAGAAAACTGGGCGTACGGTCATTTCCACGCAAAGTTCGGCATTTATCAATTTGGACGTGAGCGGAGGCTACGATCAAATCTCACGTCAGGTCTCAACTCGTGTACGCAAGTTTTCAAGTCGTGTTGATTTGCGGTGCAGCATAGTAAATCTGGCGGAGTCCGAGAATTGTTATTAGACCATATATTAAAGGAAGCCTACTAGTTTCAAATAGTTTGCAATTAACGGGGTTAACAGTTTACTGCTGTAACATTAATTTCTCTTTCATTTTGAGAAAGATTTTGAGGCAGGTGACATAATTACAAGCAATACATGCTATGATTCATGTGCTCGGTGACAAAGGTTATCCCCTCAAGGAATACCTGGTAACTCGCAGGAGCGCAGATTCAACCATGCGCATTTACGCACACAGGCCACGTTGGAGCGCTGCATCGGGTTGCTTAAGGGCAGATGGCTCTGTCTAGGATCCACGGGGGGAACCCTATTGTACACGTCAGAGAAAGTCTGCAACATCATCTTAGCCTGTGGGGTTCTGCACAATACTGCGCAAAACAGGGAGCCATTTGATGTCCCAGTGCTGCCAGATGAACCTCTGCCCAGAGAGCCTGGCCAGCAGAGCCCCAACTGGAGGCTGCATGAGGGAGACAGGACCTCATTCATCGCTTCTAAAATGTTAAGTGTTAAATACTTATGTTTGGCAACTATTCAATACAGGGAAACAGACAATGCACAACGTTTAGTCAAACATTTTATTCTTGTGATGCAGGTTTCAGGTTTTCGTTTCTCTTTTAAAGTGTCGTTTATTGCCATTGACCGACACATTTCGGTTTGTTTTTCCAAGACCTCTGCTGACAGAATCCAGGGTCGTGGTGGTGTGCCTACACGGGCGGCGGAGGACATGCACCCGCACACACAGCTCACATTTGACTGGCTGTGGGACTGACTCCAGACCGGTTTCTTCAGCCGCAGCCTGAACAACGCCACTCTGCCTGGCTCCAAATGATCTGTGTAACCCACATGGTTACTAAACCCATATATGTAATATAAATTGTAGTTATTATGCCCCACCACATGGTGGCGCATATCAGCCTGTGTTGATTCTCACCGTCAGTGAGCATGTCGACTCACGCCCTAACACTGAGCCACACGCATTGCTGATACACCGAGCGAGAGAAACACACCGGTTGAACGAGCTGACGAACCTGGGAGAGAATCCTTTTGAATCTTGAAAGAAAGAGAGAGGAGCTGCTGAGACCGTATAAGCACTCTGTGGACTCCGATTGGTTTTATGCTTCTGCCGGATCAGGGATTGATCGGTACGAATTCTGAACCTTCAGCGGTTCAGTGGCGAGCCAGGCGATCGACAGAGAACGGAGAACGGGATCCACTCCAAAAGACTACAGACATCTACTCACTCCACTTTGATACAGATAAGAACGTTCACCACAAAATCTACCCGGGTAGTAGAATGAACAGAGAAATATACAAACACTAACACAGAACTGAACTTTATCTTCTGATACAGAAGAAAAGGACACTTTTATTTGAACTTTCCTTGTTTTATTTTTCTATTTCTTATTTTTATTAAAGAGCTCTATTTTATTTTGGGGATTTTCTAAATATGTGCACAACGGAATAATATTGTTGGATGAAATAAATGATCACTGTTCAATTTCCACTCAGAGTCCAGCTTTCTGAACCTAGAGAATGTGGTTTCTTCCTAACATTGAGATTAAAGGTGCTACATAAAACTTGGCGAGCTAGCCAGGAGTTGGTTTAAATCCTTTGAACGTGAGATTGAGCAGTGTGACATTTTGTTTCAT
Source organism: Lagodon rhomboides (assembly GCA_039737535.1). Taxonomy (NCBI): domain Eukaryota; kingdom Metazoa; phylum Chordata; class Actinopteri; order Spariformes; family Sparidae; genus Lagodon; species Lagodon rhomboides. Next base: position 561,820 of record CM077797.1, read on the forward strand.
TTTCCTGTGGACATTGATATCAATTAATTTGCATAAATTTACATTGTGGTATAAATAGAAACATGGATACAGTTGCATCTGAAAATGTTAAAGTTCCTAATTCATTGCTAATTAGTGGTGTAACTGGTACTGATGATGACAATGAAATAATTGATTACTTGGCAAAGTATGGCAAGATCGAGAGGGTAATTAAAGTTACCAGCAGTGAAGCTAAGTTTCAACACTCAGCTATAGTGGAATACAGTTCAGGTGATGCTACTGAGTATCTTAAAGGTTCCTTGCCTTTTGATAGACCCTCCAGTAACCCGAACATTGTCCACCACATTCAGCTCTTGTCTGAGCTGTACACAGCAGATAGAGGTTCCACCTTAACTCAGATTTACTTAAGTGAACTGAAGGATGTTGCTCAGTTAAGTGGAGCAGATTTTGAAAAGGTTTTGCTAGATGAACTAGCTAGGATTCAAACATCCACCAAATCTAAGACTACTGAACCTGATGCATCAAGAAGTAATCAGGGCTCTCAGCACATCAGCCCTGCACACACACCTGATGTAACTCCTCCTGAACCTCACTCGCCCCCACTTGAGGTAGGTGCAGCGGTGTCATCCCCACCTAGAAACCCAACCCAGTACTTGCCTTCCGAGCATCTCTCCACTCCAGAGATACAGAAAGTGGTGGTTGAGCATGTCATCAAGAACAGTGATCTTCCTCTCCACTATCATGGCAACACCCGACTCAGACCCTTCTCAGGGAGAATCCCCTGTCCCAGTGCAGAGTCAGATTATGACATGTGGCGCAGCAATGTTGAGTTTTTCCTTGCAGACCCTGCCATGTCTGCCACACATACCACCAGGAAAATGGTTGAGAGCCTTTTCCCACCTGCCGCCACCATTGTGAAACATCTTGGACCCAACACTTCTCCCCATGAGTATCTTGCCCTTCTTGACTCTGCTTATGGTATCATTGATGACGGCGATGAGCTTTTTGCAAAGTTCTTAAACACGAACCAAGACTCTGGAGAAAAGCCTTCCGGCTATTTGCAGCGCTTGCAGACAATCTTGAGCAAGGTCATCAAAAGAGGTGGGTTAGCTGCTAGTGATTCAGACTGCCAGCTTCTTAAGCAGTTCTGTAGAGGCTGCTGGAATAACGGTCTACTTACCAGTCTCCAACTTGAACAGAAGAAGAATAACCCCCCTCCCTTTCCAGAGTTACTCCTTTGTGTGCGTTCTGAGGAGGACAGACAAGCTGCTAAGTCCAGCAGAATGAAGCAGCATTTTGGAGCAAACAGAACAAAAGTTCAGTCAAATACAGTCTCAGTGGAAGACTATGCCACTGATGACGACGAAAGAACGGCTGCCCCCTCTGCCCCACGAAACCTTGAAAAACAAATGGCGAAGCTACAAGCCCAAATAGCTTCTCTGAAAGCGTCCCTAAGCTCATACCAAGCGTCTGCTAAGCCAGGTAAGAAACAAAAGGCTAAACCCAAAGCCCCTGTGGAAGGAAATCCATCGCTTTCTCCAGAACCAAAACTGATCAACAGGAAGCCCCGCCCATGGTACTGCTTCAGGTGTGGCGAGGACGGCCACATCGCGCCTTCCTGCAACAATGAAGCAAATCCTGAATTAGTTGAAAAGAAACGCAGAGAGCTAAAGCAAAAACAAGAATCCTGGGAACAAAGTTTAAACTGAATGCAGTTCTTGTTGTGGGACAACCAGGAACTGGAACTGAGAATGATAGTCCCAACCCAAAACTTAGGACAAAAACATTCATTCGATCACACAAAATAGACCCCCAAACTAAGCTCCCTCGAGGTCTTGTAGGCCAGAAATGGGTAGCAGATGTCAGTGTGTCAGGAGTCAACACTAGGTGTCTCCTTGACTCAGGGTCTCAAGTGACCACAGTAACAGCTGCTTTTGCTAAAACTCACCTGTCAGAGCACCCCATCCAGCCCTTCCAAGGCCTGGATGTTGAAGGTGCTAATGGCCAAAATGTACCCTATTTAGGCTACGTACCCATCACTCTCAAGTTCCCCAGAGAATTTGTTGAAGCTGAGCCCGAAGTTTCGACCTTAGCTTTAGTGGTACCAGACCGCAAGAGTAATTGTGACTTACCTGTACTCATTGGCACGAACGTACTAGACATTTTATATGAAGAACATTTTATTGATAAAAACCCAAATGACTTGTCCTCTGTGTATGGTTACAGACAGATCATTCGTGTACTCAAGCTCAGAAACAAAGTTAACTCTACAGGGAAAATAGGGTTAGCAACTCTAAAAGGTAAAGTGCAGCAAGTCCTACCTGCTAAAACAAGAGTCTGCTTAGAAGGGTACGTGAAGGTCGACTCCCCCAGTGACTGTGCTCTGGTCGAGCAGCCTCAGTCCTCTGCTTTACCTGGTGGAGTGTTTGTGGAGTGCTGCCTCGTCACCCTGCCCAGCCATCGTCCTGACAAATTACCTGTTTGGCTGAGAAATGAGAATGAGCATGATGTCACACTTCCCTCACATTGTGTCATTGCTGAGCTTCACACACCCGAAGAGATCCAGGACTACTCACCTGACTCGGACAAACCCACTGATCCTGCAAAATGTTGTGCTGGCATTCCCAAACCAGCCAAGGAACCAGACCAGTCAGGCTTCACCATTGACTTTGGTAACTCGCCCCTTCCAAAAGAGTGGAAGGATAGAGTGACAAGCAGTCTGTATGAGTATCGTGACGTTTTTGCCTGTGATGAGAATGATTTTGGGCATGCAACCAAAGTAAAGCACCATATAAATCTGAAAGACGACTCACCTTTCAAGCAAAGGCCCAGACCAATCCACCCAAACGACTATGAGGCTGTCCGAAAGCATTTGCGAACGCTGCTAGATGCAGGGGTGATTCGCGAGTCAGAGTCTCCTTATGCTTCCCCAATAGTAGTAGTTCGCAAGAAAAATGGAGAGGTCCGGCTTTGCATTGACTACCGCAGACTCAATTCACTGACAATCAGAGACGCATACGCATTGCCCAATCTCGAGGAAGCCTTCTCAGTCCTTGCTGGATCCAGGTGGTTTTCAGTAATGGATCTGAAATCAGGATACTACCAGATTGAGATGGAGGAACGTGATAAGCACAAGACCGCTTTCGTGTGCCCATTGGGGTTCTACGAATTCAATCGCATGCCCCAAGGCATCACAAATGCCCCCAGTACTTTCCAACGGCTGATGGAGAGAGTCATGGGCAGCATCAATCTGAAGGAAGTACTGGTGTTTCTGGATGACATCATTGTGTTTTCCAGCACACTGGAAGAGCATGAGACCAGGCTTAAACACGTCCTCCAGCAGCTGAGAGAAAATGGCCTGAAACTCTCCCCCCAAAAATGCCATTTCTTCCAAAGCTCTGTACGGTATCTAGGCCACATTGTTTCGAGCAAAGGAGTAGAGACTGACCCGGACAAGGTCAGTGCTCTCCACACCTGGCCTAGACCCCAAACCCTCAGTGAGCTCAAGTCCTTCTTGGGTTTCGCGGGGTATTACCGTCGCTTTGTCCGAGACTATTCGAAAATAGTCAAACCCTTGAATGATCTCACCGGCGGCTACCCACCTTACCGGAAAGGACCCAGAACACCTAGCCACGGAGGGTACTTCAACCCCAAAGAACCCTTTAATGAGCGGTGGACGCCTGAATGTCAAAAAGCATTCCACATGATCATTGAAAAACTCACGTCCGCACCTGTCCTTGGTTTCGCTGACCCAAAACTACAATACGTGCTCCACACCGACGCCAGCACTTCGGGTCTAGGGGCTGCCCTGTACCAAGAACAGGATGGCGAAATGCGAGTCATCGCCTATGCGAGCAGAGGCCTTTCATCTAGTGAAAAGCGATACCCCGCTCATAAGCTTGAATTCCTAGCTCTGAAGTGGTCGATCGTTGAAAAGTTTCATGATTACCTTTATGGTAATACATTCACTGTTGTAACGGACAACAACCCCTTGACATATGTTCTGAAGTCAGCCAAACTTGACGCTGCCAGTTATCGCTGGCTAGCAGCCCTTTCGACCTTTGACTTCAACATAAAGTACCGTGCTGGAAAGAGCAACCAGGACGCCGACGGCCTCTCCAGACGGCCGCATGACAGTATGATTGACGATCATGCATCTCTTGAAGAGAAGGAGCGGATCAAAAGGTTCGCTTCTCACCATCTTTCTTCGTCTCCAGACCAACAAGACTTACCTGTAGACGCAGTCGCTGTCTTGTGCCAACACCGTCTTCTAACCGAGGCAGACAACAGCCTACCTTCCATCACCTTGGTTGAATCTCTCGCTATCCATCCTGATGCGATTCCAGACATCTACGGAAATGATGATGTGTTAGGTTGTTCTACCATACCTACCTACAGTCCAGAAGAGCTTCAGCAACATCAAAGGTCTGACCCGATCATTGGACAGGTTGTCCAAATCTTGGAAGGAGGAGATGAGGCCAACCTCGTTATGGACTCCTTGGAGCTCAAGCTGATGCTCAAAGAAAGGAAAAGGTTGGAGATGAGAAATGGTCTTCTGTACAGAACACGTCAAACAGAAGATGATGTCAACTGCCAGTTTGTTGCTCCCAAGTCTCTTCGTGCTTCCATTCTCAAGTCCTTACATGAGGATATGGGACATATGGGTCTGGATAGGACCCTGGACTTGGTCAGAACAAGGTTCTATTGGCCAAAAATGGCTGTGGATGTGGAGAAAAAGATTAAATCATGCGGGCGTTGTGTCAGAAGAAAGACGCAACCAGAAAGATCAGCACCTCTTGTGAACATCCATACAACTCGCCCCATGGAATTGGTGTGCATTGACTATTTGTCTCTAGAGCCCGACAGTCACAATACCAAAGACATCTTGGTCATCACCGACCATTTCACTAAATACGCGGTTGCCATACCGACGAAAGACCAGAAGGCTACCACAGTCGCCAAAACCCTTTGGGAGCAGTTCCTTGTGCACTACGGCTTTCCTGAGCGGCTGCTGAGTGATCAGGGAAGGGATTTCGAGTCCCAGCTCATCAAAGAACTCTGCGCCTTAGCAGGCATCACTGAGGTGCGCACTACGCCCTATCACCCTAGAGGGAACCCTGTAGAGAGGTTTAATCGAACCCTGTTAGGCATGTTGGGTACCTTAAAGGACAAGGAGAAAAGTCATTGGCGAGATTTTGTAAAACCACTTACCCATGCCTATAACTGCACCAAGAACGATGTCACCGGCTTCAGTCCATACGAATTGATGTTTGGGCGCCAACCTCGATTACCTGTGGACATCGCTTTCTGCTTACCTGTGAAAGATGGCTCTCCCAAATCCCATTCTCAGTATGTGAAACATCTGAAAGCACGACTTGAGGAGAGTTATCAGATTGCCACCAAGAACTCTCAGAAGGTTGCTGACCGGAACAAGCGCCGCTTCGACAAAGCAGTACGAGAGTCGACACTAGAGAAAGGAGATCAAGTGCTAGTGAAAAATCTGAGGTTCCGAGGTAAACACAAACTCGCGGACAAGTGGGAGTCCACTATGTACAAGGTTCTGGAAAAAATGGGAGGCCTACCTGTGTACAAAGTACAGCCCATCAATGGGGATGGTCCCATCCGAACTCTACATAGGGACCTACTGCTTGCTTGTGGTGACCTATCCGAACCAGAGGAAACTGAACCAGTAAAACCTCAGGTCCGCAAGCCAAGAACAAGACAGAGTCATCCACAAATCCTGGAGGAACTCTCAGAGTCGGAGGACGACTTGCTCATCTATCCTGGCCAGTCCTCGGTCACTCCTGAAAAAAGGATCACTCAGATGTGTGAAATTCCAAGGAGGCAGCAACCCAATGCAAAACCAGAGCGTGGAGGGTTGCCGGCCATGCCATCGGGTCCCTTGCCCTCCCAGCCTCAGGATGGTCCTGACGACAGCAATCCCTCTGCTGAACCTATTGAAACACCTCCTGAGTTGGTAGTAGGAGAGGAGCCTGAGGTCATGGTTGAGCGGTCCCCTGCTGGAGAGGACAGTACACAACTGGGCATGACACATGGAAACAAACTGGATGTGACGAACGAACCAGATATGATAAACAAACTGGATGTGACGAACGAACCGGATATGACAAACAAAATGGATGTGACGAACAAACCAGATATGACAAACAAACTGGATGTGACGAACGAACCGGATATGACAAACAAAATGGATGTGATGAATGAACCTGATATGACAGATGAAACGGATGTGACGAATGGAAAGGAACAGGACAAGATGAATGAAACTGATGAGAACTCTGCAGGTGGAGAGACTGTAGAGGTTCTACAAGATGCTGAGCCAACCCATACTCAGGCATCTGTGACACCTGATAAAGAAACTGAAAGTGAAACAGGAAGAGACACACCTGACTCCACAAGGAGGTCAGAAAGGTCACGACAACCCCCTGATCGTTTTCACTACATTCAGTTGGGGAAACCTTTAATGTCTTTTGCACAGAGTATTTTACTGAGCTTTAATCAAGCACTAGACACTATTAGTAGTTACGATAATCCCCATGTGAACCAGAGACCAGCTCATGAAGGGACTCATGTCGATTCAAGAGGGGAGGGTGTAACCCACATGGTTACTAAACCCATATATGTAATATAAATTGTATAGTTATTATGCCCCACCACATGGTGGCGCATATCAGCCTGTGTTGATTCTCACCGTCAGTGAGCATGTCGACTCACGCCCTAACACTGAGCCACACGCATTGCTGATACACCGAGCGAGAGAAACACACCGGTTGAACGAGCTGACGAACCTGGGAGAGAATCCTTTTGAATCTTGAGAGAAAGAGAGAGGAGCTGCTGCGACCGTATAAGCACTCTGTGGACTCCGATTGGTTTTATGCTTCTGCCGGATCAGGGATTGATCGGTACGAATTCTGAACCTTCAGCGGTTCAGTGGCGAGCCAGGCGATCGACAGAGAACGGAGAACGGGATCCACTCCAAAAGACTACAGACATCTACTCACTCCACTTTGATACAGATAAGAACGTTCACCACAAAATCTACCCGGGTAGTAGAATGAACAGAGAAATATACAAACACTAACACAGAACTGAACTTTATCTTCTGATACAGAAGAAAAGGACACTTTTATTTGAACTTTCCTTGTTTTATTTTTCTATTTCTTATTTTTATTAAAGAGCTCTATTTTATTTTGGGGATTTTCTAAATATGTGCACAACGGAATAATATTGTTGGATGAAATAAATGATCACTGTTCAATTTCCACTCAGAGTCCAGCTTTCTGAACCTAGAGAATGTGGTTTCTTCCTAACATTGAGATTAAAGGTGCTACATCTGAAACATCATTTGAATAAAGAAATAAACTCTGACTGCAACCGTAAAATAACCCTTATTTATTTAAATATAGGCTAAACCCAAAATGCTTCAAGCATTCAGGTCGGAGAAGTTCCTCTTCTTGGACGTATTACGGATCTCCATGTCGTAAACTCTAGGGGCGAGGCCTCTAACCTGAGAATGTTTAAGGGCGTGGTATTTAAATGAGGACTGTTTTCAGCCGCCGCATTTATCAACGCCCGATCATTCTTACGCTGTGATCGGCGAGATACGAACGTTTCATGAATCACACGTGAACCCTGTCGTAAGATGATTTCTGCGCTCTGATCTGCGCTGGTTTCTACGTTAGATTGATAAATGAGGGCCAATGTGTGTTGCACTGTGTTTCTCTGCAAATGGAAGTTTTTTGTACAATGTCGGAGAAGAGTGTGCCCCGCCCTGAAATGGCTTTTACCCATGTTTGTCGTTTTGAAAAACCTGTCAGAGCCATCAATTAGGATTTCCACAGGATTGCAGGTGAATGATGTAAGGATCTGTTAAATTAATTTTAAATTATATTCTGTTAATGACATTGTGCTGCAACCTCAGACTGGGCTTCGTAATTTTCATTTCTTTTAGGATTTCCCAGTGTGATTGGCTGCATAGATGGCACACACATCCCCATCACGGCTCCCTCACATAAGCCGATTATGTGAATAGGAAGTCCATTCACAGCATGTAGATTGACTACTGTTTCAAAATGTTAAAGACTGCATCATAGTTCCAACATCTGTCACTCTCTGCACTGTCAAGATCATATGTGATGCTGCATACATCATTTCAAATGCGGAGGCCAAGGGCGCTTCTCCCCCGCGGGCTGAAATAAATGAATAGGCTACCATTCAAGCAGTTTTCCCCTGCAATATTATTGTGGTTGCAAAGGACTACATTTAAACTTATGCACTGACCCGAGCAGCAATGTTCTCCCACGCCGTCTCCCTCTCTTTGCAGCTGCAGCGGTGTTGTACTTAAAAACGTATTGAAACTCGCCATATGAGCACATTAGGATTTCCAATTTGAGGTTGGTGAAACACGTAGCCCTCCGCTACCCCGTTGCCATGGTGACTCGTCAAATCGGGGCTCCATTGATGCTGGCTTTTTACAGTTGTGGTGCACGCACTTAACTCCAGGTGAAACTACTCTGAGTTGATTAAACTAACTCAAATCAGCTGTTCTGGAACCGGAAACTCTGAGTTTTCTATCTCAGAATAGATCAACTCAGAGTTTAGGATTAGACTCAGAGTTTGTTGAACCTGCTTTGTGAAACGGACCCCTGGTGTTTCAGGCAATTTATTTTTTATGTACAAGCCCCACAAGGTGGCATTAACTACATTTCAAGTCTCTATGGGGACCTCACAAGTCAACGAGTTTCCACGACAAGTCCGTGCAAATGTTTCACAATAAATGTACGGTTTTATTAAACTAACTACATTAATCTAATAACTCCCACCGTAAAGGGTGATCTTAACTGGTGAAACAGTGTCACACTCAAGCTCGGACATCCGATTACTGTCTTTCACGTGTTTATTTTAGCATAAGCATTCCTGTCTCACACATGCTGAGCTAACTAGCACCTGTACAGTAACCGTGCCGTTCGCCAGGTAATCAACTGAAATGACACAAAATGAAAACAAAACCACAATATTAATGACACGGACATATTATCTACAGTATAATCCGCATACATGAACATATTTATAGCATTCAACATCTCTTAACTCACCAGCTCAGCTTCACCAGTCAAAACAATGACATTCATATAAAAGAAGATCCGGCAGGTTAATACATCTGCCCCAAATAACCTACAGGGGGGATTGCTACCACAAGAAATTACAAAAAATGTGGGATAACTTCACACCTCCCACTTGGGCTACTTGTCCTTGACCAAGTAGGCCACAACAACTATTATTAATACAACAATGTAATACACAGAATATGCAAAACCTCTCAGGTGACAAAATAAAGAAACAGCCTATAACTGTTCAGCGAAACAGACTCAATCCCGCATCCAAGGGTCCACAGTTCTAGCACCTCTTAGGTACTCAGGGGAGTAAGTGAAGCCCCCTCCTGCTCCTCTACTGGCAGTAGCACCACCAGCCTCCTGACGTCCCTGTGTAGGATAGTGGAAGGACACGGCTCCTTATCCTTCCTTGCTTGAGACAGGCTGATAGGAGAGCTATGACAAATCCTCACCTTGACGTCTCGGACAACACCTTTATCATCTGGATACACCTCTTCGACACGTCCCAACTTGAACCGACCCCGGAGGGCATTTTGGTCCGCAACCCATACCAGGTCTCCGATGGTGACATTCCTGGCTGGGGCATGCCACTTTTGCCGAACGAACAGGTGAGGTCCTGCCAACTGGCTCCAACGTCTCCAAAACTTATCCACCTCCACCTGGACTGCTTGCAGACGAATGAACGGGTAGGTAGGGAATTCAAAACCCTGGGTATCGCCTCTGGGCCCCGCCCGACCCAACAGCAATGAGTTTGGTGTCACAACATCAACAGTCTCCTCTTGAACCTGAGTTCTGGCTCCGATCGGCCTCTCATTGGAAAGGTTGGCAGCCAGGTAAAGGAGGGTTTGGAACTCCAGGATGGTCAAGTCGCCCTCCTTACCAACACTATCCAACGACTTCTTCAACACACGGACAGCTGCCTCCGCTGCCCCATTCCGGTGCGGCGAGTCCGCTGGACTAAACTCCCACACCCAGTCAGTCCCAGCCACAATCGCTCTCCTTTGGACTTTCTCCTTGTCGATACCTGCCAGGAAGCTGTAGAGATCTTCCAGCGCAGGTCTGGCCCCCACGAAGTTGGTGCCCTGGTCGGACCAGAGCTTCTTGGGATGACCCCTTAAGGCAGTAAATCGTTGATAAGTATTGAGGAAACCCTCAGTCGATAGGTCCTCTACCAAATCTGCATGGATCGCTCTTGAGGCCATACAACTAAAGACCACGCCCCAGACCGTCTTCTTCGTGTGCCGCCTCACACCGTCCTTGACTGTGTACGGACCGAACAGGTCCAACGTTGTGTACTCAAAAGGAGCTGCTGGCCCAGTGCGCACAGAAGGGAGATCGCTCATTACTTGAGAGCATAACTTGGCTCTGCACTTCCGGCAATGCACACATGAGTCCACAACTTTGCGAGCGACTCTAGGGCCTTGCACCACCCAGGCTCTTTTCCTCATCCGAAGGAGGGTACCGGCAACGCCTTCATGGTTGGCACGGTGGGCATCTTCAGCAAGGAGGGTGCTGATCTGGTCTTTGTAGGGGATCAGCGGGACTCCAGGTCCCCCCTTATCAATGGACTGGATCCGGCCGTGGCACAACAAGAGGCCCGTTGCACCGTCCTTGTTCACAACCAGACAGTTGAGTGTCGTCGTGGGGAAGGTCACACCTGTCTGGGCAGCGAGGCACAAGTCCTTGAAGGCCTCCTCTCGCTCCTGCACTGTGAGTGCTGCCTCCCACTGTTCTCGCTCGCTGGTTCGATTTCTGCCGAGTAACCAGAAGTGCACAGCTCTGCAGATGTATCCCACAGCCCCACAGAGCTTGGTTAGTGTAGCAAACCTCGAAAGGTTCACCTGTCCTACAAGAGCCGAACCCCAAAACCTCTTCATACTGCAGGCACTAGATGCTGTTGATGAAGACCCTGTGGCAGTATCTGGTGAGGATCCCCTATTATTGGCTGCAGGAGGCCACGTGATTGCCCTGTCCCCGACCATGGCACCGGCGTCACAAGCAGACAACTCCTTTTCCTGGGCCCTTGTAATGACAGCGGAGAAAGCTTTCCTTTGGAGCTTACTCACGGCCTCCCTGGTACTGGAGGTCACCTCTGCCGCAGACTTCATGGGCCATTCCTCCACCGCTCTAGTTAGGAATTCGGGACCCCTCTGCCACAAGGAGTCACCATCAAGCCGCTCAGGGGAACACCCTCTCGTAACTAGATCGGCCACGTTGTACTGACCGGGGACCCACCACCAATCTGTCCGGCCTTCTGGATTTCACCAACACGGTTAGCGAAGAAAGTTTGGAACCCATAACTTTCCCGCTGGATGGCTCCCAACACAGTCTGGCTATCGACGAAGTGGTACCACCTACTCACTTCCAACCGCCCATGCTTCAGAATGTACCCTTTCAGGCGGGCGGCAAAGACGGCCCCACAGATCTCCGCTTTCTCCCTTCTGGTCAAGGGGGGTCAATTTAGCCTTTGACTCCACGAGCCAGGTCACAACACCCCCTGAAGTCTCCCAGCGCAGATAGAGAACCGCCCCATAAGAGTCACAGCTCCCATCGGAAAATGTAATCCCCCAGGGTTTACCCAGCCAGCCGGAAGGTGTAATACTCCTGGGGAAAGTGATGGCGCTCAGCCGGGCATACTCTTTGAAGAGCTCGATCGCCCTCCTGCGCAGTTCACTAGACAGTGGCTTGTCCCACGTATCCTTATTCAATGTCCCGGCCTCCTGAAAGGCCCTCCTGACAAGAATGACGCCCTTCTGTTTCAGGGGCATCGCCAGACCGAGGGGGTCATAAAGCCCGGCCACCTGGCTCAGTAACATACGACGGGTGAGGGGATCCGGTGTCTTCTCCTCTATATCCTCCACGGTGAGGTCGAGCTCGGTGCGCATCTTTTTCTTCCGTGCAGAGAAATTAACGGCCACCATGAGGAAAAGTTTGTCCTCCCCCATGTGGTAACCCACTCCCAGGGTCTTGTTGTCCTCGTCGCATAACTGGTTGGGCAACACGATAGTCTCAGTTTTAATGGGAACGCCACCCTGCCTCCCACTTTGGCCAGACCGCACCCACGGCTTAAGGTAAAACCCCCCGGTTGCAAGAATGGCCTCAACCCCCTGAAGGATCTCGCTCAGTCTTTGGGGGTCATTGTAGGACACCAGAATGTCGTCCACGTAGGCGTTGTCTACGATGACATGTCTTTCTTCCACTTTGTCGGCAAACTGTGGCAGATGGGCGGTCTCCCTCATGGCCACCTGGGCGATACAACCAGCCGGCTTATCGCCCATGTTCACCCGTACCACGGCATAGTCCTCGATGTCATACACCGGAGAGTCTCTCCACAGGAAGCGATGGACATGCACCTCTTGATCTTCTAACCACACCGAGTTGTACATCTTGGACACATCTCCAACCGCTGCATGCTCCCCCTCCCGGAAACGAAGCAGGACCGCCCGGATGGGGTTCAAGATGTCTGGGCCCTTCAGCAGGATGCCATTCAGGCTAACACCCCTGAATTCCTGGCTGCTGTCCCAGACTAGTCTCACCGGGGTGGAGACAGAGTGTGGGTTGGGTGCTGTCAGGTGATTCACCCACCACACAGCTCCATTCCAACTGTCCATCACAGCCCTGGAAAGCTTGATTGCAGCCCCCCTGGCTACCATCTCGTGCACCTGCCTCGCGTAAGCCTCCTTCCACTTCGGATCCCTCTCGAGACGCTTCTCCGATTTCAGAAACGCCGCCTTGACAGCTTCGCGGTTGTTCGGCAGGGTAGCAGGGTTCTCTTTCTAGGGGTACCTGGCGTCCCAGTGGGGCTTGTCGCTGTGGTTGTCGCTTAACTTGAAGGTTAGACCTGCCCTGATGATTTCCAACTCTCGCTCGTCAGCGAGTGACATCTCCTTCCCCCCAGGGGCGCACTTTCCACATCAACACCCACCGCACATAGGGTTACAGGCGGCCCCAATGCTGTCCCACTGCAGCCACTTGACGATCTCAGCATTGCACGCAGCCGTGGTTCCAACTTCAACGCTGCTCTTTAGCTCGGGGCAGTAGTTATGGAGAACCTCGCCTCTCCTGGACACCGCCCTCATGGAGCATGCAAAGTGGGACCTTCCTGGGTACTGATAAGTAACTCAACTCTCTCTGGGCGGGTCAGCTCCCCCGGTTTGACAACACCCGGGAAGAATTTCCCCAGGCGTTCCGAGTCCACTGCATGGTCCACTCTGGCGATCTCCTCTAGCCCATAGCAGAGCATCTCATGAAGCCGCCTTGTCCCCTTTTTCGTGGCTACTTTTATGCTCACCCTGTACCTCTTTGTCTCAACCCTCGCCTCCATACCACCTACACCGTATACGACCAGTGTGATTGGCTCACCTGCCAGTCCAAGCCTCTCTGCTGCTTGGTGGGTGATGTAGTTGGTATCGGAGGCTAAATCGATTAGGGCTCCGACCCAGTCTCCTCTCTTGGTCGTGACCTCCACCAACATCATGAGGACCGGGTGTTCTTTTGGTCCACTCTGGTCCACCAGGTCTTTGCCAGCACATACTGTTGAAGACACCTTATTTGTGCAGGCCTAACGAACAGCCTCCAGCTGCTCCGGGGTTAGACCTAAACTGGCAAACAAAGCCTCTTGTTCTTCGGTCGGACCACGGGGTTCTCTCCTCTTTTCCCCCTTGGTCTCCGCCCTACCAATGCCCTTTTTTGCGGGTGATTTGAGGCACAGGAAGAAGTGGTGATCTGGATGGGCGTCACCTCTTTTACATTCCTCATTGCGACACAAAAAGTTTTTATTGCACAGACTGTCCCTCCCATGGCTATCCAAGCATTTGGGGCAGGCCATGGCCTTTTTTACGTGAGCCCTCCGCTCTGCCGGGTTGGCCTTCTTGAATGTTTTACAGCGGTATAGACGTCCAGTATGCCCCTCTTCGCCACACATACCGCAAGGATCTCGCGATGATTCTTCTCTCGCTTCGCTTGCCGTGGCCTTGGTAAATGAACGCCTCTCCAGTCTTCGGTCCCCCGGTCTATCCTTTGGCTTTTCACGAGGACTCGGTTCACCTGCTCTGGCAGATTTTGGTCGACTGCCGATCTGTAACTGCTCCAGTTGCACCAGAACCGTTTTCTGATCTCTCAGGAACTGCCATAGTTTGTCGAATCGGTTACGTGGGTTGACGTTGCTGGCTGCGTCGCACCGGTACAAAAGCCACCTTTCCTTCATACTGTCCGGCAGCTTACTTTCAAGTGACCGGATCACCAACTGGTTTTTTATGGCGTCCTCACAACCCAAGTCTATAAGGTCCAACAGCGCCCTTTCCACCGCTTGGATCAACTGCAAAGCCTCCCTTGGTTGATTGTTGCGCACAGCTGGTAAACTCTGTAGCTCCAGTACGATGTCGTCCGCTATTTGCGACATGTCCCCATAACAGTCCTCCAAAACCCGGAAGACCTCCTCCGCAGTACGGCAATGAGACAGCCTGAGTTCACGTTTTACTGCATCAACGATGCTGTCCAGCAGGTGAAAGAGCCTACACTCCGGGGAGCCCGTGGGTTCAGCTAAAGCTTGAAGGGTCCCCCAATTGCTCTTCCATCGCCAATAGCTTCTCCTGTCTCCAGAGAATTTTGGTAAGCTTAAGGGCGCGAGCGCAATCCTGGGTCCGATTAACCCCTGAGAGGTGGCAAACACGCTCCGCCCTGCCCCAACACTATCCGGTAGCACAGCGCGCGCTCCCCGCTGCTGCCACGGTGTGCTAGAGAAGCTGGGGTCAAAAGTTGGGTTCATAGACCACTGTGGTGGATGCCTCTGTGGTGGCGCTTGGGGAGACACTGACGGGGGGCCCGTGCCTTGTACCCCACCAAGACGGTCCACATTACCATCCAGTGCACTGCCAATCACAGTAGCGGTTGGGTTGGTGGCTGGGCCTGCACCTGCACGTTGCACACCATCATCCTGTGCCATGCCACTGTCGCCACCACCATCCGAAGGCCCACTTGGTTTATCAGCGGTGGTCGTTCCTCCACTGTCCACACCGCCTTGACCATCGTCTCCACCGTCAACATCCCCCTCGTCCTCTTCACTGCTTGCCAGGACACCAAGGTCGCCATGCGTGGACCTGTTGCTTTGGTGCATGTAGTTAGTCAGTGCAACTATAGTCATTCTTCTCTTCTCCTTGCAGTCCTTGAGGCAAACCCGCATGTCATCTACCTCCTTGTCCGGGACATAGCGGTCCCAGCCTCGCACAAACTCCTCCAGTGCTTCGACTCTGCTCTGTAATGCTGTGTGCACCAAATCATACTGCTCATGGGTCATGTGACCTGACTGGAGTGCTTCAGCCTGACCAAACATGTCTTTGAGGTCTGCCTTCAGACTGCCTAATTGCCCTGATGCATAGCGGGACCACAATGTCTTCTTTACTTTCATCTCTGTGTCTTGATACTTTGTGCGGCAATCATGCAGCCTTTTCTTCACATCAGCTACATCTATTTCCTATCCACTTGCATCTCCCTCCTCCATAACAGCAATGTAATCAAAACTGCTATTACAGATCTCTTCATAACTGTCCTTGAGTGCCCTAAATTCAAGTTTGAGGTCTTGTTCATTTAAAAGTTCCATGTTAAAATCAATGGCATTTGCCCTCCTATTAAAAGCCCCTTGTGCATAAGAACGCTTTTTCTTTAATTCTCCACAGTCCGCCATGCTTTTATTGTCTCACTCTTTCGCTCTTTGTTTTGATGATGCACTTCCGGTCGCCGTACCTGTACCAAGATGGCGGTCACCCACTTCCGTTAGCTTAGCGGCTAACTCAGCGGCTAGCTAGCGTACTAACAGCGAATTTGCGGCGATCGGCTTATCCTATGCCGTCGCGCTAAACAGTCACAATGAAAGTCACCAAAGCACAGTCACAGATCAAGCAATAACTTCTGCTGAGAGCTTAAATTGAGCCCGAGGCGTTGTCGATCGGCCGAGATGCTCCACCGGATGTCGTCCGCACGCTAGCCTCCTGTTGTTTGTTGTTGTTGACACTGTCCGACCTCCGCATCTCCGTCACGGGGCTGGCTTAGCTGTTGATTACTGTACAGTTTTATTAAACTAACTACATTAATCTAATAACTCCCACCGTAAAGGGTGATCTTAACTGGTGAAACAGTGTCACACTCAAGCTCGGACATCCGATTACTGTCTTTCACGTGTTTATTTTAGCATAAGCATTCCTGTCTCACACATGCTGAGCTAACTAGCACCTGTACAGTAACCGTGCCGTTCGCCAGGTAATCAACTGAAATGACACAAAATGAAAACAAAACCACAATATTAATGACACGGACATATTATCTACAGTATAATCCGCATACATGAACATATTTATAGCATTCAACAACTCTTAACTCACCAGCTCAGCTTCACCAGTCAAAACAATGACATTCATATAAAAGAAGATCCGGCAGGTTAATACATCCGCCCCAAATAACCTACAGGGGGGATTGCTACCACAAGAAATTACAAAAAATGTGGGATAACTTCACAATAAAAGTCTTATTTCGCTATTTATGCTAGAGGGGTTTTTAATTTGAAACGGACACAGGAAGTGTTGAGTTTGTATTAATGTCTTAATTTTAACAGGGCAAATGGAACCAAAATGAGGCTTCGTAAAACAACATGTCCAGTTTTATCAGAAATAAAAGCCCCTGTGATTATTTAGCTATATAACGTTAAGGTATTCACACTCGAACGTCATGAACCTCAAAACTACCACAGACACTAAACACATACCATCCCGTTTCCCTAGCGCTCGAGGCCATAATGAGCTACATGGCTTGGCTTGAGAGGCTGAGCAGAGCGTCGCTGTGACAGACTTCTCGTGAACTGTCGCAATGTGTGCCGCATGTGCATCATGCATTGCATGGCAAGTGTTAGCTTCATTATGTATTTCAATTGTAATCCCATTTTTTTCCAGATGTAGCGGTAATCTGATTACGTCTTTTTTTTTTCTGTAACTATCACAGAATACAGTTACTTTTTTTCTTTATCCAAATTACTTACTTACTTACTTACGTTACTCCCCAAGTCTGTATGTCATCCACCAAGCTTGGCTTCTGGTGTCTTAAGAGTTGTGTGGGTCCTTTAAGAACACAGAAGTTTGTAGTGAGTGCGTGGACAGCAATGATCAGTGCAGACTGCTGCTGGGACTTTTCCATTTAGTCTGCTCAGCAGGGTTAAGTTATCAATGTTGTTGTCATCAATCGAAATCAACACGTTATTTTGAAAGCCCTAAAAGTAATTAAAGTTAGCCCCACCTTAAGTAGCTGCAACATTAGCGATTTACACATTAATGCATTGATAATTAAAATACAATAATACTGTTACTTTACTATACTAAACTGAAATACACATTCCTGAGTACTTTCACATTTGGTACTTTCAGTACATTTTGATGCTATTACTTTTTGCAACCATGTCTACCATCATGAATATGTTGCTCACTATTTTGCGCTGAATGCTTGAGCACTGATCTCAGTGATTAACACAGCACAAATTTATTGAATAAACTATATTAATTCATGTCTTAAAACCACTTAACAGCATGCACCTCAAAGGTTTGGTCAGTCTGCGTAGAAAATGTACAAATGAGACACTGATAGCTTATGCATGAACATAAAAAGAAAAGCTGCAAATTCCTGAACAGTTTGGATTGAGTCAGAATCATAAATCAGGACTTTGTCTTTAAATGCACACATCAATCCAAGTGATGGCCCTAGGCCTTCTAGTCATTAAGTACCACATTTCAAGAGAATTGAGATCATCACTGTTGTGCCATAGATTTCATGCCAAATGAATTTCAAACTTGTGTATATTAAAGATTGTATAGTTTGGGTTAACTGTTGTTTATATCTTGTTAACAGAAAAGGTCAACAAAAATACACTACATTAGTACATGTGTAAAATGTAAATGAAAGCAGAGGAAATGACACACCTGTGACACTGTACTTTGCTCATCTTTTTATTTCATGATTAATATTCACATCACGTTTAACAATTAATCACAATGAACATCTCTTTCATACCAAATATTCAGAGTTGGAAGGGGAGATGAGCTCTATCTAATAGGACTGATGCCTCTAACAACCAGGAGTTTGCTTATTGTCTTCTGCATGCTCTTGCTATGGTGTTGTGCCCTAAAGAATAATATAGCACACACTACAGTGGATCAACTCCACAGTACTGGAAAGTAGATTATTTTGCTTGTTTCCTTTCAATTTGGAATGACAGAATTGCACATTACAGAAGGTACAACCATAGAATTGATTCATAAAAACAGAAATTCTCTAATAAATTCAATTAATACAATATTTCACGTGTACAAAACAGTTAGCTGTTTATATGTATATGTTATATGTGGTAAAGCAGAACTTGCTACTTTCAAGTGCTGTGGTGCTGAAGAGCCTCTGTAGGTGGTAGACACAGCTAGGGGCTCCAGGTGCATATCTACCAATTCTCCCTTTTATTCTGGATTTACCCTTTTCTCCAGTTACATTTCAGGCAATTAGCCACCTCTCTTTGAGGAAAAGTTTAAATTCAAACTTCATTTATGTTTGAACTTAACGTTCATTGATGTATCCTATGCTTTTTTATAGTGCAATTTCAGCCAAATGTTTCCATTATTCTCAGCCTTTGTTATTGACACTGAGAATATAATTTGGTCCAAGACTTTCCTAAATTCAGCCCAGTGTTGGTAGGTATGTCAAGGTGTCTATATAAGAGCTGTCTAATACAGAACATTACTTTCTACCACATGCCAAAAGGCTAAGCCTGGTTATACGAAGAGGAGGGTGGTGGAAGGCAGGAGAAAGGGCCGACCAGTGTGTGTCAGATGTCACATTCACTGTAGTGCATCTCAAACCAAGGTGGAACCCAGATCAGATTGTTTCTTTCTGTTTAAATGAACTCAAGTTTGCCAAAACATTCAGAGGGATGTCACTATGTTTTCTGATTTCAGGTTTTCCTTCAGTCATATACTGTATTGGACCATACCAAACCCGATACACACTGCCTCCCTTCCTGCCCGTCAGTTTGAATGTGGTAAATAGTGTTTTCATATATGATCTATCTTCCCAAATGGAACAGAAACAAACCTCATACATGTATTCATAATCTTGCATCTTTAATACATTTTAAAAACATTCTTGAAACTTCAGAAGCCATTTTCTTGGAGGAAAAAAGGCAGACACTGAGAAGGAAAAGTACACCTTTCCTTTCTTATGCTTTCAATCCTATAATAATAACACCATTATTAACCTTAACGGGAAGAGGTTTAAGGTGAAAGCTCATCTGTCAACATCCACAACACCCTGTTATGAAGATTTTTTTGGTCTTTTTTTGTTTAAATTGTTATTTATTTGAGTTACTTCTGGAGTGATAAAAACACGGTGGAAACTATATACAAGGGACAGTGTGAGACACTAGTGGAAGGGTAGTATTCAAACACAATAACTGGGGAATCAAACAGTTGTGAATGAGCATCCGAGTAACTCTGGTTATTACCATTTGTCCAAGCTGCAAAGTTACAACGTTAACTACGAGCACTAAAAGTATGAATGTAGTCAAAAACCTAGATATGCCCTCTGTGGTTAAATTGCATTTTAACTTTAAGAGGTCAGTGGTCCTTACTGAATATTCTAAGGGTATACTGGAAACATAATTACCTTTACTAGATAGCTCCCCATGCTATTGCTTTAGCATACACTGTATGCTAATCCACACTACTTAGCATACTTTATGCTATAAAGTATGCTAAGTAGGCTTTAGAATGACAGATATTAGATTTTTAAAGCTAATACAAATATTGACTTTTGAAAAGTTGATTACTATGTCAATTTGGCCGATATTAATTTTAAACATTTTTCAAAATGAACTTAACTTTAACTTTAATTTTGGTTATTGAAAACGTTATAAAAGATATTATATAGTTACATGTTTTAGTTTTATTTTGTTTCATTGTGATGTGCCTTAAATCACACATATTGTAAATACTTATACAAAATTAACTGTGTTGCCTGTAAATTCATAAATCATAATCTTCATAAGTATCCTTTTCAAACACATGTTAGCTGTCTGGCTAACGTCATTCACGTGCTGTCTAAATAAAAGCCATGCTTTAAATCTTTCAGAATTGTTGCATGCAAAGTGCATCATCTTATGTGTGATCTCCGGTGTGTCTAATGTCTATTTCACAGGTTGAAAAAATAAACTTCACAGGTTTGGATACTTCCCATTGAGATGAATTAACCATGCAGAACTTCAAGCTGTCACTGTTTTAGTAAAATGAAAATAATTTATAATCATTTAAAATACTGTATACCAAAGGAGTGAAATTCAGCATGACAAAACAGTCTGCCGGAAGCAGTTTTGATGCTGGTCCTCTTAAAAAAATGCCAAATAAGGCTCCTCAAAGCTCAGAATGGTCCTTGCCCAGTTGGGAATTGTGACTTTGTAGCTTGATCAGACAGTAATAACCAGTGAATGTTGACAGGTACAACATGAGGGCAAACTGGAGAGTTGAGTGTTAAACTATCATAGCCAACAGTACAACAGTGATGACCACTAAAATCCACTACAGTCCTCTAAAATCTGACCAAGATTAATGGACACTGCTGTGTCATCTAAGACACACAACATCAGGTCATCCTGTCATATAGTAACATACTCTTACACTGAGCTTCCAACACAAATTAAGACTACAACTTGTTCCTATTTTATATTCACAAACCACTGTCTGCACCTATCAAAGTGCTTTCATCCCTTCATTCTTCTATTCTTGAAGAAAGATTCACATTATCGTCTTCACATATGACCCACACATATGTCATGTATCATGTTTCGCTTTGAGGCAACTCATGGGGATGATTTGGAGGGAACAGTACAATATTATATATGTTCACATGTTACTTTGAGTTGTCTAGACTTTATTGTTGATCACTTGCTCTTTGATTATCATTACTATCTAACTACCAAGACTGTTTTGCTCCCAAAAGCACACATGTACAGTACATAGTTGACAATGTTTTACCAATATACAGTAAAGCAACTTTAATATCACTTCAGTGCATCAATGAATGAATAAGACTGTGTCCAAAGTGCACAAGACTTTTGAGTTTTATGGGGAACTACACATCATATGATTTTGAATGTATTTAGTATTCCAGACACAATAATATAGTGTGGCCAACGAAGCTGGTTTAAATGAGAACAGTATGTAAATCTACTGAAGCTTCTGGTGATGTTAGGTTTCTCAGTCAGCCTTTGTTAAATCTCAGAGCCAGACTCTCAGTGTTCCAGAGGCTAAGCAGCACTCTCTACAGGATGGATGCAGTAGCAACACTTCACACATCTGACAACTACGGCAAAACCCCACAAACACGTCAGTAATCCTTCATAGTTTCAGCAGAGACCAACCAAGCATTCTTAAATGCACAATGCATAGAATTACAGTGAGTAGACAGGGCTTTCTATGATAAGATGGCTGCTTCTACTCATTTTACTGGTGTGACACATAACAATGCTTGTGATCTGTAAATCAAAGTCACATCACAGTGTTGTTTTAATAAAAATAAGTGCCAAAACTGAATTTAAGTGATTTCCTAAAATAATATGAACTGGCTTATTACTCATCAACCACTGATTTAGATTTTCTGAGTGAACTACAGTGTTTAAAAAAATAAAATATATATTTTTTTGTATCGCTTAAAATGTGGATCTCTATTTTACAAAAACAGATTTGTTCACTAGAAATACAACCTCTAGCCCCAGTAGATGATCCTGACCAGAGTATCTGCAGGCCCTTCTTGGTTCTGCTTTGCTGAAATACTGCTGCATTTATGGTATTTTGGAACTGGGCAGTTCCTGCTGTCCAGTGTAAATAAAATAATAGCTAAAAATGTTTTACTTTAATTTTTTTTGTTTTTTGATATAGCCAGTGATAACCTTGATAAAACAAAAAACAACAACAACAAAAATGCTGAACAAAAATGTGAAAAAAGCATTAAAATTACTTCCATCTATTTACACTACAGATGTTGAGTAAATATATGCCAGAGATATAGATAGCTCGGACAGACCGTCTGCTACTGTGCAGTCGCCAACTGAAGCAGCTTGCTAGTAGCTCAAAATTACTAATAAGTTACAAAGAATTTGCCTACTTCAGACTTGCCATGAATGTAACATTATTCCCTTTGATTGAAAATTGTTCCAGCAAGCGAACCTGTTCCTCTCTTAACTACCTGTTACTACCTGTTACTACCATTGGTTGCTCCCTGTCTCTGTCCATCCCTCTCTCTCTCTGTACGTCATGTGTATGCATGGGTAACAGGAAGTTTACCCAGCTAAGATCCATGTATTGCTGCCAGAGAGTTGGAGTGACACACAAGTCGAGGAAACAAGACAAGAAAGAGGCAGGATGAGGTAAGCCTATGGTGAAAATGTCTGACAATGACTATGATAGGAACAACACACCAACACAGTTCATCATTGTTTTTAAAAATATCAGCATAGACCACCAAAACACAGTAAAGAGTTGATTTCATTCTAGAACAGAGAAATGCGGCTATGAACAGCATTGAGTTTATATTTTAGGGTGCTTATTTGTTTATGTGTGTGTGTGTCTGTGTGTGTATGTATTCATGCACACCAACAAGCATGTGTGTGCTTTCCTGTAAATATCTGTGCTTCTTTGCAAGTGTGTTTGTGTGTGAAGAAAGTTGACAGGTCTCACAGAGAGGATTCCAAGAGAAGGCATTCCTGTCTATCTGTCTCTAATAGCCACATGTGAACTGGAAATGCTAGACACAGCTCAGGTCAAGAGTATGACGTATGAGTGGCATGCTGGATTCATGGAAAGTTTGGGATTAAGCCATTAGACAGTGTAGGAACCAAAGAATTATGGTGCAAGAGAACCAGGTTGAATGCTTTGCGACAGAAATAGTCTTATTGAAAAAGACTAAAGGGTCTACTGCCCCCAAATTTCATGCAATACTGACATATGAGTATGTGAGTTTATTCAGATATAAAGGTCAAGGGTTTGTAAGTGTCACACTAAAATAGCTTGGTTGTTTAGAAGCTTTTTTTTGTCATTTTTTTAATACTTTCATCAACCCAACCTGAATGGGGCTGCATCCATAGTGGTTTGTGAACTTGCCCTAAGACCATGTGATCCAAGCCAATGTGTTACAGGTTCAGCAAGTAACGTTAAACAGTGCTGTTACACTCGATATCTCCAGTGGTGGATAATATAATTCTACAGACTTGTGTGTATGCCCTAATGTACTGACAAAAGATTCAAGCTTTGTGGAAGCTAATGGGGATCCAAATGAAGGACGAAGGATATTGTATTGTAGTGATTAAGTAATTAAGGCCCACTCACACCAGAAAGTGGCATGATGAATTTCATTTGTGTGTCTTCCAGAACTATGTTACTCTCTATGTAGCTTGGTGACATAAGGACTAATAGCAGACTAATAGTAGTGGTAAACTACTGTAGCTAACTGCTAAGACCCTAAAAAGCTCTGAGGATTTTTCCATATTCTCTTCACTATGCTGATCACTTCCCCTGGCATTTTGCTCTTAGGGTTGTACATTATTTCATTCACTTAATAAAGAGGTGTCACACCGCTTTAAGCTAGCCTGCTATTTGACAGTTAGCAACATTGCTAGTACAGTTACTAATTCGAGAATATGTTCACATGATTCCTGTCTCTCTCAACTATCTGCAAACCATTTCTCTTTTGCTCCAACAAAGGAAGGTAAATAAGAATAAATTATGTATCACAGCTTATTAGCTACCACAGCTTCCTACATTCTGGACTCTCGTGCTTTCCGATTCCTCAAAGGACAGCACAGGTAAGACGGCGGGCTAATGGTCAAAAGTTCACTGACTAGAACTTGATGAAAAAAAAATAGGCACATTTTGACTTTTGCCTGTATGAGTGAAACCACTGATAAGAATTTAATTTTCCATCAAATTCTGCTAATTCAAGTGCAAAGACCAGGTCTTCAGTCACACAGCAGCTTGTGACATTGACACTATCCTGGAAAAGTTCAACACACAGTGTACTGTGCGCTAATGCTTTCATGTTGCTTGACTAAAAGGCGCAGCAGCTAAGGGTTAACAGGGTTTAAAAATCCTGTTCAAGATCATTCCTCCTCCTCAAATTTGTATCACTCCTTCAAGGTCAAATACTGTGATCTTAACTTGAAAAATACTTAGCTTCAACATCAAACACGTGTTCAGTGCCAAATCCTATTTGAGCCAAGGCTTCCCAGAGAAGCAGAGCTCCACCATTGGTTTAGACCCACCTCTCTTGAGAATCATCATGCAATTATCATATCATTAAATGTCTCTAAAGTTGTCTACTTTATTGCAACTACTAAATTTCTTAGTGAGTAGTTTTAATGAATACATCTTCCTTGAAATGTAACACCAGAATTGTCTGACATCCTAAATATCTGAACTGATTTCCTCCAATGATTTTGAACTCTATTTTTAGATGACTTTTCTGATCTCTCCAACTGTTTCCTCTTAACTGTACATAAACCTTCACTGCTAATTGTGGGCATCATGACATTAATAGTCCATGATAAAGAAGCTTCATTGTAATATTAGGGGGAGACGAACTGTTGCATTGATACCAAGAGATGTAGTCAGAGATATTGTTTAATGAGTGAGCTGTAGAATTACCTATATAATGAGTGAACATGCAGTGTTGTAGATACTGCAGATTTGGAAGGAATTGCTGGCAGCAGCTGGCTAGTGTGGTCTGAGGCTAAGTAGGCATGGACCAGGGATGAATCAGGAGCAAATAGTAGTCTTAGCAAAGGTCTGTTAACAAGGTTGGAAGATCTGCGTGGTTTTGAATTGTAGGTATGTGAGAGTGGATTTTGAGACAGGATCATTGCACTATAAGGACATATCTTAGAAACAGTAATTAGACTCAACTGTGGAAATATTCGATGAACAAACTGACTATGCTCAGTAGACTTGTCTTCTCTGTGGTAGGCAGGGCCAAAGGTCAACCCAAAGGGCATTGACAGGTCAAAGGTCAGGGTTGGTAGCAGGAAGCTGGCTGGCGGACCCCAGAGAAACACTGAGAGGCAATTGGTCAGTCCGGTGCTGCGGTGGGCAGGATGAAGGGCAGGGCCAGAGGGAGGTGACTGCGCCGTGGTAGGTCGGTTGGTTGGTTGATTGGCGGGTCGGCAAGTGCCACGTGTCTCCCACCACAATCTACAGGTCACTGGGACTCAATCTGTAGAGGGGAATAAACTGGATTAAAGAAAGTAAAACTTACCACCAGAAAAAAAGAGAAATGAAGGTGAAAAGGAGATAAAACTGATGCTGAGACTAGGATGGAAAATTTAGGAGTTCAAATTTTGCCAGGTAGTGTCAACCTGATACTGTCTGGGTTTGGTTCATTTGAATTATGGGACAAATTATAAAACATCCTTGTCTTTTATTGCATTAGCACTACAACCATCCATCAATTAGGCCAAGTTTGGCAGCAGCATCAGGTGGCAGTAGTCTGTTGTCCCTCTGAACTGGAGTGTGGAGAGCAGCTGCAGCACCAGAGATGAAATTATCTACTAAGACTGGCTAATCTTTACTCTGTAGATCTCAGTAAGATTTCATTTTGAGGCAAAGAGTCTACTATTTTGACCACTCTACTCCATCAGATGCCCGAACAAAGATCTCCATTTATTTATTGTCATTTGTCTCAGTAATTGACCATTCTCAAAAGCCCTGAAAAACATTTTTTCCAATCATTGCTTAGCAAACCATAACAGACAAGTCAGGCCTGTCAAGCTTTGGATTTCTATACATGCTGAATTGGTATACATTAGGCCATATCGAGAGCAATACTTGGTGTCTGAAGAGTTTGGAGGGAAGTGTCTTTTTTTCTCACATTTCAAAAATCAAAAACACAAGAAAAAAAGCATAAGGAATCAATTAAAGAGTGTTTTTACCTTCTCTGAAATAAGCTTTAGCATTCTTTTCAAATTGGCCAACTATATCTTGGGGTATTTTGAAAATATTGCCATAATTCAAAGGTAGCTCCAAAACTATAGAAGGCAGCACATCAATAGAGTAACCGACAACTCTTTGCTAGCTATCCTTGGCTGTAGCTAATTAACTCAGTTACAGGGAGAGTCACGGCGAGCAACAGGGCTAGCTCAACTGGGCTAAGAAGCCTCTCAGGGACCATGACTGGACACTGGAATAGTCGACCAGAGAGAGTAGGTGGTTTGCATCATATTGACCGGAATAAGTTAGTCTAATGTTAGACAATGAATAAGTATTTACTAGGGTTGGCCCGATGGCTGATAGCCATGGACTACTAATCCCTGACCATCATAACATTGTGATTTAAAAGGCTCCTGACCAGGGAGCACAATTAAGTGGCATGTCCCCTCAAGAGTTGCCGCAGGGCAAGAGTTGTTGAGATATTTTGTACCGTTTTTTATACACAGTTTTCTTAACTTAGCTTCTTTGGCTAGTTGGCCAACTTTGTTGTATGCATATGAGGCTGAACAAAGCTAAGTGACATGTGGTGTGGAGACAAGGATGCTTTTAAACCTGGCACAGGGATGAATGTCAGTAGGAATGGGAGAGTTTCCTCTACAGGTAGAGACAGTTGGAGATTCATGTTAGAGCAACAGTGGGAAACAGTGGAGGCTACAGTGGTGAGCTAATATGAAACTGCTGCCTTAAAACAACACTGAGGGGACACACTGCCTCAAATTCATAAACAAAGATGTCATCGTCCATCAGGATGTTTCACTAACCCCTTTCACACAGGAGAAGACGCATTATCTCCGCAGCGGCGGTTCGGCAATTCTCCGCCGATAGTGATTCACACAGAGGGAAGCAGCTCCGCATTAAAGAGGGACCAACGTGAATTCACATAGAAATCCGGCGCTGCGGCTCCTAAAGAGGCGTGACGGTATACGTCATGATGATGACATCGGTATGTTTTCAAGGTGTTTCCCCGGTGTCCCCCCTGTCAATCTAAACCCACGGATAGTTTATAATCATATGGATGCTGTTATGATGTGTCGTGATTGAGATCCTGACCCACAAACATCCTGGAAAGTGACTAAGTTAGGTTTTTCGCGCTAAATTACATAATCACCATCAGTAAACTGGAAGCTGTCTGACTCGCGGCGAGGGAGGCTGTCTTCCGGGGGAAAGTTCACAGAGTCTCGGTCTGGAGGGCTGACCGTCGCGGTGATTTATTTTCATCACAAGCACTCGGTGAGTTTAAGTTTTTTGCCGGTAACAGACGCTGTTTTTCTGGCATGAATGTGTCGGACAGACAGACAGGACGACAGAGGCTTCTCCGCGTATCTGTGGTATTCTTTCCTCATACAAGTTGCCAAAGATAGTTACAGTTACTACGTTACTGTTGTTTGGTCCTGTAACGTTGCTTTGTGGGACATTTCTCTGTATTAAGTTGAGTGAAGGACCTGTGTAGGTAACCGACCGTTGGATCGACATGCCCTCGATACGCGAAGCCAGCTGATCCGTTCACACTGGTTCGGTTCGCCAATAATGCGGCCCTGATACTACCTCCTGAGGCGTATCAGCGCCGGAGCGAAATTTCACCCCTCGCCGCATCCAAGAGATTCACACTGGGACGGATGCGGAGAATTGGCGCACTGAAGCCGCACCCAAACGGCAGTGTGAATGGGACTACTGTAGACATGGTCATATGCCAATTCAGCAGACATGGCCCAACCCTAGTATGTAGTTACTTTTATAGCAACCATTTTTTATTCACCAAATAGTAAGTGTTATAATTACTGTCTCAGACGACATCCTACCCTTTTTGCTTTCATGTGGTGTTGTTATGGAGGCGTGGCAGAGCTGCAAACTGACAACTGACTGAGGTCACACAGGCAACACTGGATCTCCGGGAAGCGGTGAGGCCCAAAAACACACCTACAATTGTCGCTTCCGAAAATCTTTGAGATTGCCACTTTAATAGCAATTCTGACCAAGACTATGACTTTGTGGACGATAGGCGTGGACAGGAGATGCATGAAACAAGTGAGGAGTGAAAGAGAGTCAGACATCAGCAGAGGGCGAAAACAGCTGATAGAAATGGAATATTTTCACATCCTACTCCAGGACTGAGGATTTATTTCGACCAAACCAGCAGTGATTGTGGAAAGACAAACCAAGACTGTTTTGGTGAGTTTTATTTTGTTGAGTGGAGTTGAGTTTGAATGAAGTGTGTGTTACGATGAGTTAACAAGGAAATTAAGCTCTTCTTAGTTTAGCAAAAGAGAGAAACCTGAATTCAAAAGGTGTATGGTTGTATTCTTCTGTTTTGTAAGGTGAGGAAAATAGATAAAGATTTTTCTTGACATTTTGTGAGTTCAAACTGTGGGTGGCTATACTATCAGACTGTCACCTCTTGAGGTACAACGTGGTATTATGAGACAGGATGGGCCAGGGCTAGCTGGTTAGCATGTTAACTTTAGTCGACATCTCTGCAACACAATACACAGATGTCTTTGACATAACGTCAACACTGTTGTTTCCTCACACACTGCTGATCATGTTGTCACAGTTGGAAGAACCAAGCAGCTCTGTCCTAGTCTTTAGTTTAGGGACGTTGACACTCCAGCAACTCAAGCCAAGTTAGCATCAGACAGTGTTACGTAAGACGTACGTCTTTGGTCACAAGTCTATGTTAAGTCCCAAGTCTCTCATGGTGTAATGAGTGTTCTATCATTTCAAACCATCCTGTCTGCTTAGAACACTGCATAACTTTGGCTAAGAAATTCAGAGCATATACGTAAGGGATAATGCCCGACGAGGTGTCCATTATCAGGAATTAATGGACAATGCGGAGGCCTTAGAACCGGTTGTGTCCGCGAAGTCCATTCATTCCTGATTATGGACACCTCGAAGGGCATTATCCCACTTATACCATGGTCACTTGCCAAAGAAAATAAATTAATTAACCATTAATTTATATTTCCATGCGTTTTACAATCAAAATATAAAGTTTTTCACAGGCAATAACTTAGTTTCCCTGGTAACGCCTGAGGGTTTGACTAATACCTGGAACAATGATTACCCTCCCGTAAGGTTCTTATGCAACGGAAAGGTTGTTCACTCCTCCAGGACCTTAGGACCTTAGGACGGACCTTAGATACGACTTGGCAACAGGAGATATTCTAGTCCGCTCAGCGATGAGCCAGAAAGCTAATGCTATGCTAGCAAGATTCAAAGTCAATAACATTGCATATGGTTGACAAACAGTAAATATAATTTGACAGTATGTTTAACAACAAGACTAGCTAGCTTACCAGTCATGTCATTGTCCCCAAATCAATATCACGATTTTCACAAAGAAACGATTGGCTGTCTGTAACGTTACTGTGGCCGCAGCCTGAAGTAGAGAGCTGAACAGTGAACGAGATGTGAGATGCGCTTATGTGATACAAAGAATCAGTAAGTTTAGAGGGGAAGTGTACTTTCTGCAGCTTGTGTGTTACAGTCTCCATCCTGTGGTGTTCAGAGGATAAGGCACTGAAGGACTGACGGACTGCACTCAGTGTTGGAAATAAATTGTAAACAGAGGCTTTGACTGCGTTCCCGTTGCTATGGTGACTGGAACTACTTAGTAGGTGTCCATATATACGGTTTTAATGGACACCCTGCAGCCAATCAGAATCGAGTATTCCCCCAGACCATGGGATAATGTGTTATTATGACTCCTTTATCTATAAGCATACAGTACTAGCATTGATCAGTTTTTGGTAAATGATCACTAAACAGGCGTATTGCATTTTAATATGAAAAAGCACACAAAGAACACTTTCCTTTAGAGTAGAACAGTATTTTGCCTTGTAACATGAACATACAGCTACAATATAGAGCAAGTATTGAGATCTTACTCACCTACTTAGCCAGCAGATGGTGGAAGCAGATCATGGACTATCAAATTACCTGACCATTTTTACAGTCATGGCAAAGCCAGCACTGCGTGAACAGGTGTGGCAAGCAAACACTCTCTTTTCACAATATTCAACCACCGGCAATCTACTCAAGCAAGCTAACCTTCCATAGATACTAACGTTAACTTTCACAACTGACTAACTGACCTATCTGGGTATGTTTTCAGATGCCTGATAAAGTTTGACATGGTCGATCAAGCATCCTTTATTTTGATTCCATAGACGTTGCATTTGGCAAATCAAACAGCACAGCAGCTGCCGACGTGCTCGACATTGTGTTGCTTTGAGCTGTGTTGTTGCTGCAGCATACGTCATCATTTGTGGCTGCCTGCTTGTGAAATGGGAGGGAGGGAGAGAGGGAATGATGGTCAGCTAGCCAGACTTAAAACAAGGATTGTTCACGGGTCCCAAATCCAGAGTCCAAGTCAAGTCTCAAGTCTCTGTCGCAAAATTGAGTCCCCATCTCTGGTTATTCCTCATCACAAGCAATAAAGCATACATCTACACTATGTGTTGTTTGTTCAAGTATGTGTATCTATTGTAAGCTTTCATCAAAAGATTATGTTAGAGCAAATAACATTTCAAGTACATTTATATTATCACTACACGATAAATACAAGAACAATGCTTCTCTTCAATTTCCATTTATTTTACATTGGCCTAGATCAGCAGGTGGTGAAAATGCTGACTCTTAGACATGTAGACCTTGCTTTAGCCTCCATCTTTGAGAATAATATCATTTGTGTATCACTATGCACATCGTTGAGAACCTTTTACAGCTTTGGTGTTTATTGACAAGTTAGCTGGAAACATTAAAAAGTCAACTGTAGACAGTTTTCAATCAGCTCATGGAATTTTAGTGTTTGCATTACCTAACAGCAGCTAGGTATAGCTGATACTGCTGCCAGAACCATTTGTCATCTCAGCAAACAAAATCCATTGCTATCAGCCTGCTTGAGTTCTAACTAAATACCATTATTAAAAGTGATAATGGTGGTAAATCTGCCACCACTGTCAATCTGAACTGCAAATGTACAAAATGTAAGTTTGGGAAGTATAGAAAATGTAAATACGTAAATAATGGGAGGGGTGGGGCTTAGCTAATGGTCAGTTGGCGACAATAACAGACATGCACTTCAATGCTTTAAAACTGATAGATCTATTTGTGTTGTGTTTACCCACTTGTCTCAGTGATGCGTTTGTCTATGCTCAGGGGCTCCCTGAGTCCGTCTCCTCCAAAAGGAATAGTTGTGGGATCCTTTACCCCATTCTCCTTGGCAACACCTCCTGGTGCTGTTGTACCGCCTGGGAGTAAAAACACCTTCTCCTCTGTTTTCTCCTCCTGTAGCCAGATATAGACACCAAGGGCAGACATGCAGGCAGGCAGGCAGGCAGGCAGGCACGCACACACACACACACACACACACACACACAGGTAGTGTACTTCAATGCTACCACACCATCTAGTGGTGTCAGCCAGTAAAGCACAATGACTAAGCAGAACCAGTTAACTGTCTGTTTACTGATAATATTAATGTCTGTTTTTAATTTTAACCTTGTGTCCATTGGCTTGTCCGTTGCCTGGCCCAACGTTGTCCATGGAACCAACCTTAGACTTAGCTTTAATGTTCGGCTTATTGGAGTCAATCTTCACATCACCTCCACCTAAAAAGAAAAAAGGAAATATGGGACCAGCTTGGAATAAAGATATATAAATATAGGTGGACAGAAGTTTTAAAACTGACCTGGCTTATATTTGATGTTGTCCTTGGAGCCACATTTGGACGTGACCTTGCTAACATCGACCTTCTTATTCAGGATCTGTACCTGGGGACAAGGAGATAAATATAATGTAGCCTCCTTATATTAGCTTAGAAAGATGCCACATCCAGTACAATGCACCTTTTTTAAGTATCCATTCTATCCACTTTAGAAAATGACTGTCATCATTATTATGCACCTGCTGCATTTACGAGAGGATGATATTTGATATAGTAAAAGAGGTACGTGGGAGAAGGGAAAGATCACAGCAAATGCTGGGCTCCATACCCATACTTCACTACGTACTTTGACCTGTTTTATTGTAACTGAAAGTGCCTTCTTATTTTGTTAGACTGGTAAATGATGCTCCATTTATGCAGATAAATCAGGAAAGGCTATAATTGGAGAATGGTGGAAGGCAGTTATTGGATCGTTGTCGCATTATGAGTGTGTGTGTTTAATGAGTAATCCTGATTCGTCTGACGGCAGCTGGCACTGATGGCCTTTAGGACCTGGAGACCTGCCTGACAGTGTGTGATAAGATCAATCATACTTACATATTTGATGAAAGACACTGACCCTCAGTGGTGTTAAACTTTTTATTATTGCCTTTAGGGTTGCACTGATACCATTTTTTTCAAACCGAGTACGAGTATGAGTATGAGTATTTTCATTTGTGTACTTGCCGATACTGAGTACTGATATTTGTGCCACAAAAATAACTATTAGGTTACAGATTCACTGAATTGGAAGACAGGATTTATTTTCTTCTCTGCTTGTTACAACAAATAATAATAAATTAAATAAATATAAATGATCATAATTTCCTGTGTCAACAAAAAGCCTCCACATTGGCACTGTCTTCACATTTGACAAAATTAAACTTGACAAAATATCAATGAAATTTGACAAATTAAACAATGAAACTTATTACACAGTTAACAGTCAACTTAATATCTCAATTAAACTATTGCACAGTCTCCACATTTGAATCAGTGTGATATATATTGAAGTAACTGACTGTCAAATCAAATAAAGAAAGAACATTTCAAAAACATTTCGACAATATTTATTGTCATTTAACATATATTATATATATAACAGATATATAATACTGTAGATATGTATTTTTCTTCTCTCTTTAAGGAAAAGAAGGGCTGCATTTAAACATAAAATAGTGAAAATAAATAAAATGGCTTTTTAAAAATTGTGCATCTTAAAATAAAGAACTCTATTTTTACAAAACATCATTTCTGTTTCTGTTTCCCCTCAAGTAAGGTTTCAGCTACTGCACTCATGTCTTGACAACTCCTCCATCAGTAAATGGCTTTTGGTATTGACCAAAAATCCAAGCGCCTCTGGGGGAACATTCATTAGGCCTTAGAGAGCGCCACGTGTGGTTATTTTTCTCTGTTGTCTCCGGCTCACACGTCTGTCTTCTCTCCCTGTATCGCTCACTTGTCTTTCCATCTGTCTGTATTCAGAGTTACAATGTTTATCACCTTGAATGCACAGATTTGATTGGCTGAGTAGCATCACGTGGGGTGGCTTAACTCGCATGCAATTGGTCAGTGGATTTCCTGATCCGCTAAAGTCTAAAAAGGCGGTGCCGATCAAAATAGAAGCGCCCCCGTTAAAATACTTAAATAATGTATTGACTATAGGTCCAGGTCCGTATAGGACGGGGTCTGGGTCTGGATTCGGACTGCGGTCCGCCTCACACTAAAATCTGAATTGACAACAAGAAATGACAAGCTGCCCTCTGATCGCGGTCTTCACTTTCATGCAATGCAAGGCCTAATGCAATAAAGTGGTATCGGTGCGTGGCATCGCTGAATTTTTGCGAGTACGAGTACGAGTATATGAGCGCAGTATCGGCCCAATACCCGATGCCAGTATCGGTATCGGTGCATCCCTAATGGCTGTTCGACAGGGTAACATATTAGTGACCTAATTCTATAACATAAACAAAATATTTTCAATTCTTAACATGCTAATTGACTTACTCATTTGCCATTTTAAACTGAGGAAAACACCAATGACTTCAGTTCAATTCTTTTATATTAATGTAGCTTTAAAAAGGTTTCAATAAATGCAGCTTTAAAATGTGTTAATCAGTAAAACAGTTAAACAGTACATTCACATGAGATTTATAAACTTGTACTATATTCCTCATACCTTATAGGACTGTATTGGTTGGTATTTGCTTACTTTATGTGAACCATGCTTTGAAACCCACTTTTACCATATGTTGTAACAGCCTGTTCTCACTCTGAACTCGTCAATACAGCAGCCTGGTCAGTGGCTCTAGGCTCCAAAGTTTGACACTGTAGCTACCCCTCTAGAGTCACTTCTTGAAGCATCTCTCTAGTGCAGTAGTATAAGGAATGAGAAAAGTCCAGGTCTGGGGGTGGTCATGATTGTTGGATGGTAAGTAAGTTCAGGGCTGTAAATGACATAACTTACATTACATGTTTACGGTTTAAATTGATGGGAGTGATCCAGAGGGAATATTTCAGGGTCCACAAAACTGATTGGTTGCTGATATTGTGAAATATGTGATCAGTCCAGGTTGGGCTTTATTTGATGCCAATACTTGGACATCAGCCATTTCCACAATACCTTTTGCACTTCTGTTATTTGATCTGACACAGCAGAGTGGTGACTGTGTGAGCAGCCCTGAGATGGAATATGATCGTGCAACTGGTGTTTGGAACAGATGGGAGCAACATCTGGAAGGGTGGGCAGGAGGACCTGTGGTCACTTCACTTAAGTCACATCAATCCGAAAAGGAAACAGAGGGAGCCATGAATGTACTCGTCACTTTCATTCACATTTACTTGATAATCCTTTCATGTAAATGTTTAATTTTTTTTCAAAAAAATCTTGCTGTAGTTGAACTACCAATTGCTTCCAGCAAAACAAAAAAAGAAGAAAACACTCAAATCTGAATCTAAATTTGTGTGCAGCAGTTCAATTAAGGATAATACAAGATTTATGGACGCAGTATACTGATTCAGAGGTTAGACTGATTTAATTTCTTCCCAATAAGTATCAGATCTCACATGATTGCCTAAACAAGAGTAAAGAATAAAGAATGGTGGTTTCATTAAACATGTTATAACAGTCCAGTAAGGTCACGTGAAAAAGGCTTAAGAACTGTCTGTTTCTGTGTATAGCCCAGTCAGATGTAAGATATAACATGCAACCAAATTCCTCTCTAATCCCTTCGTGACAAATCAGATCGTTTTGTGGCTGGGTTAAAAAGGCAATCCCCAATTGATCATGATTTTGAGCAAGACAGCCGGAAAGAGGCTAAAATTAGCTAAACAATGATATAAATCCACTCTGACCAGAGTCTGCCTCCAGCTCCAGCAGTACTTACATTGCCACCTCCAGGGACATGTTTGATATTGTCCTTGGAGCCACAGCGAGACGTGACATGGCTGAAGTCCAGCTTTTTGTGCACTATCTGAACCTAAAGACAGGCAGGCAGACACACAGACAAGCAAGGGAGTGAGCAGATAGAGAGGGAAAAGAAAGAAAGAAAAAAAGAAAGGCATGACAGACAAAAGCAACAGAGAAGAGCAGATCAGCTGGCGGCTTTAGTTAACAGGAAACAGAGTACCCTCGCTCTGTAAGTATGGAAGAGCTTCTGTCATTCAAATCAAATGGTTCCTCCTATACATTACATTTGTTCAGTCTGCATTATGTAATAACCTAGTCAGAGCATGGCACTGTAAAACTAGTTTTGGGAAATGAATCAACAAAGTCAATGTGATTTATACTGAGGGCGTCACTAATCAGAGAAATTTCTTATAGGAAAAGTTAGCAGATTCCAACAGAAATAAATGCCACCAAGTACCAAAAGATGAGGATACTGACTGAATAACAATATAGCGCTTCCATAAACAGCATTAACCAAAACTGATCTAGCACAGGACAAACACTGGAATAGGTGACAGAGCACATGCAACACAATATCAAACAAGACAGGGATTTTGTGTTAACACATGCTGTTCTAAGCAAAGAAGCAACTGCAAGCGACTAATAAAGAAGTATGGAAGACAAAAGATGCTCCTTTTACATTTTATCAGACGGTTTCATGAAAAATGTCTGAAGCACAAATTCTGAGTAAATGTTGCATGGTTTGGTTGGCCAGGACGCCTGAATTTTCTTAAAGCAATACTCAGGGATTTGGAGAGATTTACAAAGTGGTGAAACTTAGTATTCAATGATGATGACTAAAATCATTTGTGGCATTTCTTGAATTGATCTCTTTGATATTTCAACTTTCAATTTTGTCATTGAGCAGGGAAAATTAAGAAAAATGACTGGATTAAAAAATTACATCAAATCGGTTTAAAAGGGGCACCGTATATTACAATAAATACAAAAAGTAGAAACTAATTGAGATCAAGTAGGATTTAAATGACTTGCAGCTCAGCAGTGCCGTTAGACAGGACATATGTGAATTTGTGTCGTTTTGTTTTAACAGCAGGAGAGCAAGGTCTATGTACTAGATACATACTGTGAAAGTATCAAAACACTCAGTCCATGGAGAAATGCACAAAGCCTATATTCAGAAAATGTGCCTTCAGTAAGGTTTTGATGTCACAACTATACAGTGACCACCATGAGCCACGCCTGCCTCAGAAGCACTAAAGCGAGCATCCAGACAGAAGGTCAACAGATGTACTTGCAGCAATAGATACGAGATTACTAATGTGAAAAATAATGTGTTTTTCTTTTTTTTACATTAAAGCATGGACACATTCTTTAGTACACACCCAAAATTGAAGTACTGAGCACAATATGTGACCATTAAGCTTGAACCTGGAAGTAACCTGTATTCAGTTTCAAGTCCACATCTCAGACACCTCACAAAGCATGTGTCTCTGAAGTCATGATGTTAGTGGGTGATAACTTAGTTCTTCAGTTTTATTGCCAAAACTGGACATTAGGTAGACTAACAGAGGACAAAGGCTGACACTTTCATTCCCCTATTTTTTTCCTTTTTAATTTGCCAATGACAAAATATTGAGCCTGACAGCGTTACTGTGTCCTATCAGTCTGAAGTTTTACTTCCTACACCCCTCCTTTATTTTCTTTATTCATTAAGCAGTTACTATGCAACTAACTTCAAATAATGCTAGTAGCTTATTGTAATGCATGGTGAAAAGTCAGCATGCAACACTGAACCGATCCACACAAGCATGATGTAAATCCACCTCCTCCACCTCAACGGTTGTGATGTCAGTTTCATGGCCCCTCTGGTTGTATTGTAAAAAGCCCTGCAGCAGACATATGATGCCTTCCCATTCCCTCCGTCTCTGTCTTAGTCTCTTAGTCAAGGATGAAAATGGCATGATGACGCAGGTGGCACCAGCAAAGGATGACTCACTGAGCAGTTAGCACACGCTTAATGTGTGAGCACACACACACAACACACACACACACCCACACACACACACACAGACAGACAAGAGAGAGCAGTAGCCTAAACCGAGTTTTCCTGTGTCGTTTCTCATTGTAAACATCCTAATTGATTTCAGTACACTTGTAGTAGCTGCTAGCTTGTGATTATTGTTCTTTAAATTCTGTGAGGAATGGTCCTCATGCTATCAGGCTGAAGGGACACTGCAGGATAATAAAAAAAATGTTCCTTATTATTACAAGTGAAGAAGTAAGTAGCACAGAAGTGAAACTAAACTATTATTATTAATTCATAGTTCATTACACTGGCACTGTCACCCTACTGTCCTGGGTGCTGTGGACAAACCTGCAACTTGCAAACAACAAGAAACAACAACCAAGAAAAGCTGCTCTTTTTTTTTTTCAACCAATGGCATTTTTATATACTTTTTTTGCACTTGCTTCCCATTTCTACATTATGCCAGCTTCCTTTTTTTGGAAGAAGGAGTAGAAAAACTGTGTGTGACTCCAGTCATAACAGGACGGTGGGGGTTTACAGTGGTGGTGCAAGAGAACATACTGTAGACCAACGCAAAAGGCATGTAGAGGCCACTTATGTGTTATACAATGACATAACTGGGTGTAGTTCTTCGTTGCACTAAAATCAATGTTAATTGGTCAAACCAAGGAGAACGTAGGTTCAAATAGCTGCCCCTTAAGTTGTATTTTGTACAAGGAGAAAAAGGTTGTAGTTTGGTTGATGTGTTGACCAGTATATATAGCTCAGTGCATATAAATATTGAGGTGTTATTCAAATGAAACAGGAATAAAATGTGGGGTTTCGATTGACTATACCAGGCTATGCTTGAAAAATACGGTTAGCTTTTGGAAGCTCTCACCCGTTGTAAATGCTGGTTAGTATAGGATTCAAACATGCTGCGGGATGTCCAGTAAAAGACAGACAGCTGAAGTTGACTTTAAGAGCTTTTATGTAGAGGCTTCATCACCATTTACAGAATCCCACACACAATCACCCACAGAAGTTTCCATAGTGCATCAATGTGGTTCTGAAATGAAATAATAAACATTGCTGAATACTAAATAATTACTTCTGAGTACGCACAATAGTTGCAAATTCACTCATATGCATGTTTAAACTAGCAATGTAAAAATAAGAAACCTTAATCTCCATAACCTTAAACAAACTGTGCATGTGGATGCAGATAGAAATGCATAGGCCTAAAACTCACACACAATATTAAAAGAAATGTGTGACAGGCTCCAGAAAACGTCATAAAAGAACTAACAAAGTTTTCACTCAGTAGGACCCATATACTACAATACCAGACCATTTCACACTTAGGAGAAGTAGCCACCATCAGCATAAAATTACGCTAAAGCTAGGATAACGATTAAGCTAGCAAAACGTGACAGTTAGCATAGCAACAAATCCTGCATTTTACATACCAAAACTACTGTAACATTGCACACAAATGTCCTGAGCAGTTTACTCATGGTTTTCGTGCACGCACAGCACTCTGAGAAACTTTTAGCAAACTTTCAGCCCTCCTGATGTCTGTGAAGTGGCTGTGTGAGACCGTGGCTGCAGCAGTGGGCGGGGACAGACAGCATGCAGTACAGCATGACTGATTAACTGTGATAGTGACTGACAGCTACACTAACGAATAAACAACTAGTAACCAGAATAATAAAGATTAAGGTAGATTGGCCTTTTTAACAATGCTGTATCAGATTTTTTTTTAATTAAAAAAAAAAAAAGATTTTAATTGTGTGTACCATGTTTTTTCCCCCTTGTGTAGCAGAGTGCACAGAAACATACACAGATCCAGTGAACCCTGACCTTAAGGAGGAAGGGTGTCAAGAAAGGCAAGTAACAGTGGACCCCATTAGCTCAGCTGGTAGAGCGGGCGCCCCATGTACAGAGGCTGTGTCCTCACTGCAGCTGCTACAGGTTCGAGTCCGGCCTGAGGCCCTTTGCTGCGTGTCTGAAAACAGCTGTTCTTACTGTATTATAGACCTACGGTGTATGAGGGCATGTGCTTCCAACACAGAGCGTATTGACTATTATTGATGATTATAAGGCTACCATAGGCTACGAGTTCATTAATAGTATGCTTCAGCTCTTTGTTTCTCAACAGAACTACATTACAACAGTAATATGGCTGGAAAAAATGTACATCACAAAAAACTGCATGTGCAGCTCTCGTCTGAGCAGCTGACTTTATCTGTAATGGTCAGAACTATATTCTTAAATGTGTAAATATATATATCTTGTGTTTCAGAACATGTAATCATTTTGATATTATGAAACTCTAAATATGCTTCAACGTCTGCTAATTTACAGGATACCACACTGCTATCTTATGAGTTTTGGTAATAACTTTTAAATCAGTGATATAAGAAAGTGTTAGTACCACATGAGTGTCTGACTTTAAAGTAATGATTTACCTTGTTTACAGTTAGAGACATCCTGTTGACAGTTTAACAGACATAAAATTTATGATAGATGTCTATGAGTCAATATCTGTTTGTTGCAGTACTGCAGTCGCCCCCTGAGGCAGCTGCCTTACAGCTTCCTCTAAAGCGGCCTTCCAACCCAGCTAGGAACTTCTTCCTACTATCGTTAAACACCACTTAATGCTGGAATTTTTACTTGCAAACCCATGGCAAATTCTTCTACCCTGACTTCATGAGGGAGCAGTTGCCTTACATCCCACAACAATGGCAGCACCCATGGGGAGGGAGCAGGATGTATTTGCAGACCATAGTATTTGTATTAAGCTAGTGAAAGGATTATTTTGAAATATTTTCAAGTATAAAAGTGCCAGAAAATAAAATGTATGATGGAGTCTGTTCCCTCCTCCATTTCATTTATACATGCAATGAGGATACACTGGTTCACTTTTGTTTATGTGTGTCGAAGAATTCAGAATTTTAGTTGTGCAACTAAAATTCCTAGAGAGCTGGAAATATCAATGAGGAAATTCTGACCTTTCATGCTGAGTGGAACACAAAAAACGAGTTAGGTCAACTAGTGGCCATGGCTCTAAGACTCGACAAAAAATATGTGTAGAGAAAAGTCTGTATATTATTTACATTTATGCGGTCATATAAATACAGTGAAGCTGGAAATGTTCCTTTCAGTTCAGTTTGTGTTAATAGACACAATGAAATAAAGTGGCTACTTCAGTGTGTACCAATATATTATTTTATATTACTTATTTCTAAATGTAGTCAGGTATTCAACAGGTATGAACAACAAGGGTGAGGTGTGTGCTGGGTGGATGTATAATAGCAGAGGGGAACCCTCTGGGCCTTATAGGTATTCAGTGAAGGCCTAAGAAAAAATATTGAAATCATTTTTGTGTACTCAAAATAAATGTATTGTATTATATATTCTTTACTAATGTATTTGTTTTTATTCAGTGAAATAATATTAATAATTTGTAGATTAGGCTATTATAAACATGGACTCTTTTGTCTTGGCACACAGTGGGTTAATATAACAGAACGAGAAATGGACAATCACAATTTTTCTTCTGTTGGTGTCTGGGTAAATGACTCCAGCAACGAAGGCCCGTGTAATCCAAGTGAATGTGGCATGAATTTGCAAGGATTAAAGCCTAAAAAAATCATCTGACTGATTTATTATTTTTTTTTTAATACAGGCCAAGACTAATTTTAAGTTGTAACGTGGGTTTGAATATGCTAAACCAAATTTTATTAAGCAACTATTGTCTAGTTTTTTTTTTTCTCTTCGGATCTGCATCGATCTCATTCATGGCTTTTTCAGAGCCGAGTTGATGGAAATCCGTCATAACGACGGAAAAATGTAATCCATGGAATCTGACATTGACAGGTGTCTTAGCCATTCATATTTAGTTGAGTTGGGGGCGGGATAATTTCACGACATATTCCAGGCATTCACGAATACCCAGCATGACCGTATATAAGGCGACTCGCAAAAGTTTTCAGCAAGGGAATGACAAGAAAAAAGAGAGAACGAACAGGAGACAAATAGAGTGTATGAAATGGGGGCAGTTAGTAGTGAAGTAAAGCTGTGTGATTACTGGATTTATTGAAACTCCATTTTCAAGATTTTCTTTTCGAATAAACTTGAAATTGTCCAGAAAGGTCGACCATCACCCACCTTGCCAGGATTGCACCAACAAGCTGTACTGCTGGGATTGCCTGCTTTTCAATCCTGATAAGGGGCCCTGGTGCAGCGCGGGATTCAATAATTTGAGTTGCTTAACCAAAGCAGCTCGAAAACATCAATCCACTCCCGGACACCTGCGTGCCACTGTCTCTCTGGAAACGCTTGGAGACACGCGGATTGACCTGCAGTTGAGTGAGCAACAGCGGAGGGAGACCATTGCACACAACGAGAAGGTGAGACAAAACAGGGAGATTCTGAAATGACTCATCCACACTGTGGTGTTTTTGGGGAAGCAAGAACTATCTTTTAGAGGACACGATGAGAGCAGAGAATCAGCGAACAAGGGGAATTATTTGGAGTTGTTGGACTACTTGGCTGAATATGACAGTGAGCTGAGATGCCACCTGGCAACATCTAAGGTGTTTGCTGGTACATCTAGCAAAATCAAGAATGACCTGATCAGTGCCACTGCAGATTTGTTAAGGGATGCAATGAAAGAAGAGGTGAGGAACACACCATTTGTAGCGGCCATAGTCGATGAGACAACCAACAGCACTGATGTCACTGACAGTGGCGTGAAGGAGAGGTTTTTCCGCTTTGAGGATGTCACTGTGGACAAGCGGTCAGAGGCTGTTGCAGCTCGCATTCTTGTCTTTTTTAATGAGGTCGGATGCACTTCAAAAGTAGTTGCTCAGCGTTATGACGGAGCTGCGGTGATGGCCTCTGGTTTACATGGAGTTCAGGCCAGGGTAAAGGAAGTAATCCCACAGGCATTGTTTGTTCACTGCTATGCGCACAGGCTGAATCTGGTCATGTCTCAAGGTGCTACAAAGATCAGGGAATGCAAAATATTTTTTACCCGTCTCAGTGGCCTGGCAGCGTTTTTCTCAAGATCACGAAACACACTAAACTATTGGATGACAGTGGCGTCATTAGGCCTAAAAAAAGATTTTTTTTTTTTAAAAAAAAAGATTTTTTTTTTAAAAAAAAAAGATTTTTTTTTTTAAAAAAAAAAAAAGTTTTTTTTTACAAAAAAGTGCCGACAAATTAAACATAAAGTGGCCAGAATATGAGTTTAAATAAATAATCATATAACCTGTCATTATTCCATTAAATATGATCATAAATCTGTCTGTTTCCCTTCACTTCATAGTGTAAGGTAGAGAGAGTGCGTCGTTATCCAATCCATTCCACTTGTTTATATAGAGAACGCCCACATCACTGAAAATCCAGTCCACGTTTTCCCTGCGACCTTGCTTGCACTCGGTACCTGCAGTGTGTGTGTACCTTGAAGCACACAGAGCGACTAGAACAGCATGAGGAGAAGAACGTGAATTAAGAAGAAAGGATATAAGAAAGTTTTTCAAGAAAGTAAGTATTCATCACTGCTGGTAGTAAAAATTAGTTAGCTCCAGCCCCCAGCTAACAGCAGAAAGTCCCACGTCATTAATGAACCAAGTGCTCCCAGTTTGACAAATACAAACCTAGCTTGCACACTCAATCTCTGCGCACGTCTCACTATTGTTGTTTCGCGGTCAAAAGTTACATTCCAGCTCTAAAAGAATGCTGCTACTTAGCTAGCTAGCTGGTCTGAAATGCATTGTGAAGGCCCTGCAGGTTGTTTATAGAGTCAAGTGTGCACACTTTTTACCATATACTATCTTTGGGGTGACTTCCTTCTGGAGCATCAGCTGTGTTTCTCACTTTATGCATGGATACACACCGTGAAACAGGAGCCGAGCTCATTCACATTTGATTATCATCAGTGGATAATATGAATAATAATACACTAATAATCATCTCTCCACCACCCCTATTGACCTGTACGAGTCCGGGCAGAGGAGCACAGGGAGTGAGAGGGGAGAGACCTCTACTGGAAAGGTGAGTCTAAAGGATTTCACAGGATAGAGTCATTTGTGATGCAGACAGTCTTGGAATTTTATAATAATAATAATAATAAATAACTTCTAAGTCTTTGTTAGCTTTTTGTGAAATTTTGTGCTTGCGCGCTACGTTCACTCACATCCTGTACATCTCTTGGGGGTTAAGCCTCCCCTGTCCTTAAAACCTAGTGACGCCCCTGTTGGATGATATACCCCAGCGCCGACTACCCAGAGTTGCCCCAACACGGTGGGCATATTCATCTCGCCTGGTCAACACGGTGTATCAGAGGAGAGAAGAGCTACAGGAGGTGTTCACACACACTGTAGATCATCACGAGGACTCTGATGCTGACAGTGTTTGCTGTGCAGATGGGTATGTCAACCTAATGTCCAGCTTCAAGGTCCGTTTCCTTCTGGATACCTTCAACTCCATCTTTGCACACTCAGATGTGCCGTTTGACATTCTGCAGACGAAAGAGTTGGACATGCAGTTCTGTCTGAAGAGGATAAGTGACTTTTGTGACACCATCCAGAGGGAAAAGGTGAACTTTCATGCCATCTACGAGGAAACAGTTGGTGAGACTGGGGTACCCAGAGGAAGGCAGGCTGGGGATCAGGTTGGTGTGCGCATTCATTACCAGCAGCTACACAGAGGGATAATGGACAACTTGCACACACAGGTGAGGGACAGGTACAAAGACCATGAGAGCCTAATGTTTCTTGCCCTTCTAGACCCACAACAGTTTACTGCATATAGGCAGAGCTTCCCCAATGCAGCTCTCTCCAGTCTGGAGGAAAGTTATGGGTGCTACTTTGACATGTTCTGTCTGAAGACTGAGCTTGGTGTAATGTATGCCATGTCTGACTGCGAGGGACGGAGCCCTTCTGATCTCCTCCACTTTCTCCAGCAGAAAGGACTGACCTCAACTCTACCTTCTCACTTGCCTGGTCTTAACCATC
The DNA here is from genome assembly GCA_039737535.1 of Lagodon rhomboides. Taxonomy (NCBI): domain Eukaryota; kingdom Metazoa; phylum Chordata; class Actinopteri; order Spariformes; family Sparidae; genus Lagodon; species Lagodon rhomboides. The sequence continues at coordinate 606,130 of CM077797.1, forward strand.
CCTGTGTCCACAGCCTCTGTGGAGAAAACATTTTCAGCACTGAAAAGGATAAAAACTCACACAAGAAACAGCACTGGACAGGCTCGCCTCTCAGCCTTGGCTTTAATCTCAGTTGAGAAACAACTCCTCATTGAGCTGAAGACACAGGACAAACTGTATGACCCAGCCATTGCACGCTTTGTTAAATAGGATCGCAGGATGGACTTCATTTTTAAGTGATCTTCATTTGGTGAGTACCTTTTTTTTCAACACCCATAATAATAATAATAGGCCCTGCTTTATACATGCATTTATTTCTTACTGTAAAGGTGCCATTACTGTGCATCACATTAGATAGACCATGAATATTATTGGTTTGTTGAAGCAGCAAAAAAATGGATATTCAAAATATTCAATATACATATACCTTTTACTAACATTTTAAGACAGAATATAAGCATGTTGTGCTTAGATCATAAGCTGTACAGAACAGGATGAATTAATGTGTGTGTGCATTTCCCAATGGGCTGACTGTGATGTTTGAAGACTTACGAGCATACCTTTTGAAAAACACTGGTGGCAAGACCTGTTCAGAATTGTCTTCAGGATCTTTGACAACGTGAAACTGCCTGAGAAACAGACTGAGGTACATGACAACTCTTTGATTTTGTTTCAAATCCTATGTTTTGACCATCCTCCTTGGTGGAATTCTATGCAAATACTGCTGATGTTTGGACATGACCAGTTGTTGTAAATTAATGTCTCAAATATCAATATATCAATTACAATATGATTAACATTTTATTTACATATCTTTTGCATATCTGAGAATTTTACTGCTAGAAAACAAAATATGTATCTTCTTTCACACAGTTTTCATTTCTTATACATTGCACAAGTTATACCTGTGCCGTGTTTGTCTACCGTGATAGGATTGCAATTGAGAACCGTGGGCAGAGTCAGTACAGCTCAGCCTCAGGCATGTGTGAGGACGGCTCCTGGAGAAGGACCCAACAAGTAAGCCTGTCTCTTTACTCAAAGACTGACTGCTTGTGTTTGTGTGTGTGTATGTGTTCTGATGGAAGTTTAACTATGTTCCACAGAGGTCCAGGAGCTGCCACCAGTAGGATAGAAGATGTTTAGAATTTTGCTGCTGCTCAGGTACAAACACTTTTTCTCTCTGATATAGTAACAATCACTTCCACAGTCAGTGGTTTTGTTTAGAAGTTTTAGACACCTTCTCCTCCTACCTCTCCTTGAAGTCTGTTTATATATTCCTGTGCTATGTGATTAAAGTCAATAATCTGTCATGTGTTTGTCTTTTTGAAGCGGGATGCTGCGTATGCAACAGACGTCCCAGTGGACACCCAGAGCCAGTGCAAGTACTGCTACCTGACCAGCTCTTCAAGCTGCTGGAGTCGCACCAATTCGCCAAGGCTTTCAACTCCAACAACAAGCAGAGGACCTCACTGTGGATAGCATGTAGGGAAGAAATCACTGTCTGCATCTTTGTTGCTTTGCATTTGTTCAGTTGCCAGGTCAAAGGAAATGGACACTTAGTTAGACTGTGATTAGCTCTTCAGGCTGTATTGCTTCTTGAAGCAGTTTGGAGATAATGTATCATAATAGAAAAATTCAAATGGCTGTGACTGTAACTCTGTGCATCTGTATGTGTGTGTGGTCAAGGTTTCAAAGGAAAGTCGAAGCCCAACCTGTCGAAGCAGGAGACCAGCAGTCTGACGTGTGGCCTGCACATCCTGTTTCCTATGTACACAAACAAGATTCGCCAGAACGCCTGGGAGGAGGTCCAGAGACGACTGCTCAGGTAAGGAACAAGCGTGACGCGCTCATATCCCACTGCACCACCACTGTGACTGTTGACCCTTAAGTGGTAGTGGATGGTAGTCAGTGGAAATGAGAATTGCACCTATTCAGCTACCTCCATTGATATCTAATATGATTTCTAAATAGCTGCAACACTCTTCTGATGTTTTTCTGACACTCATCATTGCAGTTAACTTTCAGTCCCCCTGTGACTGTACCACAATCTGCCCACAGACGATGACTGATATAAATGAGATTTAAGTGCCTAAAAGTGTTTTTTTCTGTCTCACTCTCTCTCTCTGTCTCATCCCACCTCTACTTTCAGTTCAAGGCTCATGTGTCTAGATACTACCCTCTGCTGTGTGAGATCATGCAGTTCGACCTGATCCCGGGGCGCCGGGTTGTTCTAAGAAAGTTTTATCTGCACATCGGCCTCATGATTCACATTGAGGTAGATGAGATCTGCCTTGCCTTCTACCAACAAACTAGGCATTTTTTTGTAAGGAAATAAGCATATCAACTTTGTCTGCATGCAGCCGGGATCTCTCTGGACAGAGAGTGTCCCCGGTAGTTGGGAACACTCTCAGATGCGGTTATCATGAAATTTTAGCAAATGAGAATCAGGAAAGCATAGCAACTGTTTCCATAAAAACAAAAACAACATTTCATTTCGTTCATAGCTCATCGTTCTCGTTCAGTCAGTCAGTCACCCTTGGCTTATGATAATGGTTGACATTAACAATACCACTTTTACATTTGAATATCAGTGAAATGGTAAATGCATGCTGTCTTTGTATTTTCTGTGTCATGCCAGATTAATAAAATATTTGAATGTCTTGTCAATCTGTCTCGTTCGTTCATTCGTTCTCACGCATGGTGTTACGTGAGTTGTCCTCATGTTGAAAACGTGACGTGTTGCACACATGACATCACTCTCCGAGACGCAAGAAGAAAGCATATATATATATTTTTATTGAGGAAAATGACAAAATAGTAACGCACAGTGAGTGAGAATAAGCAACTTTAATCTGATTACTGGTTTGGAAATATTAATGCATTAGATTACTCGTTACTGAAAAAGTGGTCAGCCAAGAACGAGTGACTGACTGAACGAGAACACTCCTCTCCTGGCGTTCTTGTTCAGTCAGTCACTCGTTCTTGGCTTGCAGGCTTTAGCCCAGAGTGATTATGGTGAATATACACATTATCCACTGTGTTGTCTAAAAGTACACATAATCATGAAGTTGCAGCTATGTATTAGCCTTGAACTACAGCGTTATGTTGATCGTTAGCACGATCATTTGAGAACGAGGAGGTGAGAACTGTGCATTACATGATTCACCGCTAAATGACGTTGTACCGGAAACACCAGGTACTGAACTGAACAGTCAATCACAGGCAGTTGCGGAACTGCCAGTGATTGACAGGTACCGTTCGCAGCACCGTTTGACCTCGAGTTTCGCGGTGCTCAAGTACTGACGTTATGTGGCACCAGTGCTAAAAAATACCAACCCATGGTACCCATGCCTAATCGACACCTCCGCCCATCTCACGCAATTGCCAGCACATTGATGCCTCGGATTTACATAGCAATGGAGGTGGAAATAAGTGTACCCTTCAAGGTGCCAAATTGGCAGACCAAAACAGACCCCCAATTTACCGCCTTCTGTCTAAATCCGCGGACCTAGCCGCCAAAATGACGGCATATTGGTGGCTTACTGCCCAGTATAAAAACAGCTACAGGTGGGGTAGGAGGATGCTGCACTACAAACAGCCTGGAGCCCTCCACGTGGTTTATGACAGACACTTGACTGGTGTCAATCAGCTATCTGCTACCACCCATTCGCACCCTTAACCTCGTCACCACACACACAGAGTACTTGATTTCAGAATAAAACAGTATGGTCTTGTACAAGCTGCAGCGATACCTCCACTGGATAAAACTACTGAGAGTTACCCTTATCGCTCATGTGTTCAGATGGAATATATTTCAAGGGAATAGATGAATATTCTAGACATTTTACTTTCATTCCAGCTAAACATACAGGACCAGTCAAAAGTTTGGACACACTTTCTCATTCAATGGTTTTTCTTTATTTTTATTACATTGTAGATTAATATTGAAGACATGTAAACTATGACGGAACACTTATGGCATTATCTAATAAACAAAAAAGTGTTAAACAAACCAGAATGTTTTATATTTTAGATTCTTCAAAGTAGCCACCTTTTGCTTTGATGACAGCTTTGTGCACTCTTGGCATTCTCTCAATCAGCCTCATGAGGTAGTCACCTGGAATGGTTTTCAATTAACAGGTGTGTCTTGTCAAGAGTAATTTGTGGAATTTCTTGCCTTCTTAATGTGTTTGAGATCATCAGTTGTGTTGTGCAGAAGTAGTGTTGGTACACAGTTCTATACAGCGAATAGCCCTATTCGACTACTATTCTAGTTCATGTTATGGCAAGAAGCACTCAGCTAAGTAAAGAGAAACGACAGTCCATCATTACTTTAAACTGTTTTCACATATGGACTCACCAGACCAAAGTACAGATTTCCACTTGTCTAATGTCCATTCCTTGTGTTTCTTGGCCCAAGCACATCTCTTCTTCTTGTTCTTCTTCAGTAGTGGCTTCTTTGCAGCAATTTGACCATGAAGGCTTGATTCACACAGTCTCCTCTGAACAGTTGATGTTAAGATGTGTCTGCTACTTGAACTTTATGTGGGCTCTAATCTGAGGTGCTGTTAATTTGCAGTTTCTGAGGCAAGTAACTTGGTCTTCCTTTCCTGGGGCGATCCTCATGAGAGCCAGTTTCATCATAGCATTTGATGGTTTTCGCGACTGCGCTTGAGGATACATTCAAAGTTCTTAAAATTTTCCAGATTGACTGACCTTCATGTTTTACAGTAATGATGGACTGTCGTTTCTCTTTACTTAGCTGAGTGCTTCTTGCCATAATATGGATTAGAATAGTAGTCAAATTGGACTATTCATTGTATACAACTGTGTACCAACACTACCTCTGTACAACACAACTGATGATCTCAAACACATTAAGAAGGCAAGAAATAACACAAATTAACTCTTGGCAAGACACACCTGTTAATTAAAAACCATCGTGACTATCGCATGAATCTGACTGAGAGAATACCAAGAGTGTGCAAAGCTGTCATCAAAGCAAAAGGTGGCTACTTTGAAGAATCTAAAATATAAAATATATTCTGGTTTGTTTAACACTTTTTTGTTTATTAGATAATGCCATAAGTGTTCCGTCATAGTTTTAATGTCTTCAGTATTAATCTACAATGTAGAAAATAATAAAAATAAAGAAAAAACCATTGAATGAGAAGGTGTGTCTAAACTTTTGACTGGTCCTGTATGTTTAGCTGGAATGAAAGTAAAATGTCTAGAATATTCATCTATTCCCTTGAAATATATTCCATCTAAACACATCAGTGATAAGGGTAACTCTCAGTAGTTTATCAGTAGTTTCATCCAGTGGAGGTATCACTGCAGCTTGTACAAAACAATCCTGTTAGCCAGCTTTGTGTGCCTTATTTGACTGAAAGGCCTTTGTGTGTTGTGAAGCCATTAAGGGCAAAGAAACCTTTAAGACCCGGCAATTAATTTTTGTCTACTGTGGTGAACATGACACTGAGGCCTTTATTTCAAAAACCATGCATGCAGTTTATTTGAGTCCTATTGCCCTGTGTAAAGCACATCCTGGGCTTTCTAGTGATGTAACACACAAGAGGGTGTGGTCAACAGAGCTCATCTTCTGTCTTTTCAAAATGGTGGAAATTGCAACCAACACATTTTATGGCAGTAAGGGAGTTAAGGGATCAAATTTATAAAGAAATATTGTTTCTGTTTATCCTGAATAATCCTGTTTATTTACGAGTCTTAACTATATTATACAATAAGATAGAAGATTAGAAGTGTATGTTAATGTTAAGCCTTTCAAAATACACATTTTAACTAGGCCTGCACGATTAACTCGTATTTTCATCGTCATCGCGATGTGAACGTGCGCGATAAACCCATCGCAAAAGCTGGTCTGAAGTGCGATAAGTTTTGTTTACATCCATGCTTTCACACTCAGCGTGCTGACATTTGGCCAATCAGATGCGGCCCTGGACACCATGGGCAATGCATGCACACCGTTTAGCCAATCAGATGACGCCCAGCTCTGCTCACTTCCTGCATGAGAATTAGTAGCCAGAGTAAACAGGATGGCGGAGGCAGGAGAGCAGAGCGGTGAAACTGCCGACGAAACGCTTGTGGCAAAAAGAAATAGCAGCTCCGCGGTTTGGAGATACTTTGGATTCAAGCCAGAAGACAATTTACAGACTCAGGTACTGTGCAGGACCTGCAGAACAGTTGTAGCAACATCCAGAGGTAACACCACCAACCTCCATCACCACCTGCTGCACCACCATAAAGAGCTGCACGAGCAATTTAAGGCCAGTCAGTCTAGAGCGCAAACGTCGAGCAGCAGTCAAGTAACGCGACCATCACTGCACCAACAGTAACATGTGTACATTAATGTTAGAAGGGTTTTGTTCAATAAAAGCATGCTCAAAAATATTTGTTTTTTCTGTTTTTTTTATTTAATTGTCATCAGCTATCAAGTGTTTAAGAGTACCTCAAAGCAGGGAATCTATTAATGCAGAAAAATCTGAAAGACACAGGAACTGTATGCAAACTTCAATATTTTCTTATTTATCGCAAGTCATATCGTCATCGCAATATTGAAGGGTGTCATCGCACATCGCCTAATTTTAGGCCTAATTTTAACCCATGTCCTTTGTGGGGGACAGTGGGACTTGCTTCTTCTCATCTCCAACCATTTTCCATACTTCAGGAAACGGAGGCAGGAAAGATTTTGTTTAAGATTATTTAGGGAGAGTAAGACATTGCGCTGTCAGGAGATGACGAGGAAGCGAGCAAGGCAGTAGAGCAAGTTTTAAAATGTGTTTTTTATTTGTTTCCAATATTCATCAAATGAGAAAGCATTAAAAGTAAAATTTATTATTTTATCATTACCAAATCGTGCCTTTTTGTGGAAAAGAATGACCCTGATGTCCAATTAAAGGGACAGGTTATAAACAATAAATCAATAACATTTTTGAGAAAATAATCTTGGTGATATGTTTATTACATCCCAATTAATTAAATTATGTATAAAAAAATCGAATTATTAAAACTTTCTTTTCTTCCCGGTCTCAGGAGGATATGCTGACTTTGCATTGTCACATGTAGGGCTCTTGCTGTTATTTTTATTGCTTTGTTTGATTGTTTATTGCCAAGTGTGGCCCAATGGTCCTAGTGAAGGCCCAGGGTCCAGGGCCACGGTTCGCCACTGTATAATAGGCGGTGTATGTGGTGAATGCAGAGAAAAGGTGGGAGGATGTATTTGTGTGTGAGGGTGTAGATGGTAGGGACTCACTCTGGCCTTGGCAGCATGGGTGGAGGGGTCTGATGCCTTGTTGTTCGGGGTGGAGGAGACCTGGGAGAGACAAGCATCCCCTGGTCAATACAACCTCCAACTAACCACACACCACAACACAACGGGGTGGGAGAGCAGGTGGAAGGGTGGGAACATGCGAACTGTTTAAGTGGAGGGCGGGCTGAATGTGTGGGTTAGCAGCTTAAACAATTAGATGAGTGTAAGTGTCAGTGCAGCCAATTGAAAGTATGTGTGAAAAATAAGAGCATGGATCAAACAGAAGCATATTTATTGAACTATATAAAAGAAATGTGTGGGTGTATAAATAATTTGAAATAATTGATAGCAGTAGTATAAATTAGATGCAAGATCTAATTATGGGCCAGTCAAATGGGAGGGTAACAATAATGCGTACATATGTTCGTAGAACAGTCAATCAGATGTACTATATCAGATGGATAATGGCAACCATTAATTCCAGTAAGCTTGAGCAGATGAAGCATTTTTCAAAACATGACAAAGAATTACAGAAGATTAGCACCAATAAAGTACAGTTTGTCCTGTGTTAGTGAGAGCCAATCAAATATCATCACAATAAAGACAACAATTAGAACAACAACCAGAAAACAACAGATTTATTGTCACAGTACTGGAACATATACAATTGTTTAGAAAAACATCACCAGTCCCATTTTCTAAATCAGAGGACGGAAAATGTATTGGATCAATACACTCCTGTTGAATGAAAGATATTAAAATACACAATAGGCAAACCAATATTCATATCACTGTGGACTGAATGAGTCAGTGCTACTTACTGTGATGCAGGACAGGGATATGTTTTTGCAGTTTACATAGTCAGCAAGTACCAAGTTATACCTTTCCACAGTTTCTATCTCCAAATTACAGCACCCATTCAGCAGTAAGGGTGTCACGATATCAATTTTAAATCGAAATCGACCGAAATTAAGTCACAATCTTGAACTTCGAATTCAAAAATGGAATCGCCGATGCTGCCTCGCCCCCATGTCACGTCCGGTCGGCTAGCCAAACGGAAAAAAACACACAGGTGTTGAAGTGCTGCGAGTCAGCCTCCTCTAACTTAGCTACTAGCTAAGCCAGTAGCTGTTAGCTACAGCCAGTCAAACGATAGCATGGTGTTACACCATTCCTGTTCGGCTCCCGGACCGTGGTCTGGAAGCACAGGGGAGATGATTTCCTCCAGGGCCGAAGTTTCTGTTTCCCTTCGGGGTGAACCCCCTTTCACGTGTTAAGCTGGTCGGGAAATAAGACCAGGGAGCTTTGCTGTATCTGGAGGAGCCGTCGCCTTTATTCACAGCCAAACTGCAGCCTATACTGTACACTTTATTGCTGTCGCTACTACTGACACTCCTTTCTCTTCTCCTTCCTCTCCCATTCATTCACTGTCCGCACGTCCGCACGCTCCCTCACTCTCGCTCGCCCACTCACACCTCACGCTCCACCCTGTTCCTGAAAGGAGCTACGCCACTCTTACAACAACGGCAGCTGCAGATGCAGGAGACCCGTCGACAGAACTTGAACCCTTCTCTTTCACTGAAGTCGCCAGTGAGTTATGTTGACAACGTTCACGTTGAATGTGGACACTCTCATTTTCTTAAAGAAAAATATGAAAATATAAAAATCACAGTTGTCTTGTCTGGCCATAGAAATATAAATAGTTCATATTTTGACAATGTTTTAAATTTGACAATGTAGTGTGGTACATTGTGAACAAAGGTCAGATATTATATTGCATAAAAGTCTAGTCTAAAAATGGCATAGCAACCTGTGCTTAAAAAAAATTAAATGTAAAAATCGAGAATCGAATTGAACCGTGACCTTAGAATCGAAAATGTAACGAGGATTTGGAGAATCGTGACACCCCTATTCAGCAGTGATGATATTAATGAGTTAACATATCCTATACATGAAAATAAGCAATTACAAATGTATGTACAGGGTCCAAGAGTACACCACACAAAGTTTTTGTTAATTCCCTGCCGTATTAAGATATAATAACCATTTCTTCCAATAGTTGTTAAATTTATCTATACAAAGATATAGAGAAGGTCAACCTTTCCATGACATATATTTCGTTTACTATTCCGATCCACTCTGATTTTGTTGGGGGTTCTTTAATCAGCCATTTTCTGGTACTGGCTTTTTTACTGGCTGCCAACAGTATCTGACTTCTACACACTTCTACTTCTTTACCAGCCAGTAAAGCTGAATTACAGCACAGTCCCAAAATATGTGGAAGTGATCAGCCAAGCTATTCCCACACCTCCTCCAGCAGTGACCGTGTCCTTGTTTGCCACTCTGAAACCATTTTGTCTTTGGGGTGATGAAAAACCTAATAATGTTCTTCCATACAAATTCTTTCCATTGACCTGAAATTGAAGTAGTTACATGTGTATTACAAATGTTAAGCCAGTCCTCCTCTGTGAGAGTTATATTGGCTTCCTTTTCCCATTTAGATTTAACATACATTGTAGAGTGACTTTTAGCTGAATGCAGACATGAATACATTCTAGAAATCAATTTTCTGTGCAGATTGGATTTGTATCCATTAATAAATACATTAATCAAATTTGTTTCGTTTTCCTGAGATTTTCTGATATTTTTGTTAAAATGGTGCCTAAGTTGAAGATATCTAAAGAAGTCCTGTCTTTCTAGATAGTAGGAACCTGTAAAGTGTTGGAAGCTGTCTATTCCTCTATTGGAGCAGATTAGGCAGTATGCTGTAATTCCTTTGAAGGTCCATTGCTTATACCTTTCATCTATCTGTGTTGGTTTGAAATCACTGTCCCATCTTACTATTTGTGCTTTTTTTTTTTTTTTTTCCAATTTTAACTTTTTGCATTGTTTGAACTAAATGTTCATGGGGACCTTTGTCAAACAGTTCCATTTCTCTGAATGTATGTTGTAAAGAGATCTATCCCCTATTAGTGATTGAAGAGGTATGTCTAGTTGGCTTTGTTCCAAATCTTTCCATTTCACAACGTAGTGTGGGTTGCACCAGTTAGCTAGATATCTAAGCTGCGCGGCCTCATAGTAACTCTCCAGACACGGAAGCGATGCCCCCCCCTTTTCCTTGGGTAACTGTAATGTGCTAAATTTAATCCTGGGATTTTGGCCATTCCAAATAAATCCAGATATCATTCTTTTCCACTCATTAAACTTTTTAGGAGGTATTTCTATTGATAAAAGGTAAAGTAAATGTGGTAAGATATCTATTTGATTGTGCATGTCCAAAGGTAATAAAGTCCATCTTTTCAGATCAGTTACAATTTCTTTAGTAGTAGGGGAATATTTTTTTGTGTAAATTTTAGATAAATCCTTTGGTATTTGGACTCCTAAGTACTTTGGTCATTTGAAATTACACATTTTCCGTACAGTTGGCCGTGGAGAGTAATTGTACACAATGATTTGTGTTTTATGGAGGTTTCATTTATACCCTGAATAGTAACTAAATCGTCTGAACGGAGACATTAATTTAGGAAGGCTCGAATTTGGGCTGGTAAGGGTTAACAGGGTATCGTCTGCATACAAACATATTTTGTGTTCAGTTTCTCCAACCAGGATCCCTGTAATGTCTCTGTCTTCTCTCATTGCTTGTGCGAATGGTTCAATAAATAGCACAAAAAGGGCAGGGCTTAAGGGGCAGCCCTGACGGCAACCCCTTTCAAGCAGAAATGACCTGGAAAAACCATTTATTTTTATCCTGGCGGGAGGGAGGGAGAACGATATAAACCTTTCAAACATCCAGTTACATTATTGGTAAATCCAAAACGCTGCAGTACTAAGTACAGGTATTCCCATCTCACAGATTCAAATGCCTTTTCGCATCAAGGCTCAGGATAATAGACTCCATGTGATCCCTACTCACACGTTCCACCAGGTGCAAAACACGTCTCACATTGTCATGTGTCAGTCTGCTTTTAATAAATCCTGTTAAATCCCGGTCAGTATTAATTAGGTCTGGAATTATGTCCTCTAATCTTTTGGCAATTATTGAAGCGTAAAGTCTATAGTCTATGTTAAGAATTGACATTGGTCTATACGAGCTGCATTCAGACTTATCCATGCCTATTTTAGGGATTACGGATATTATTGCTTGCTTCCATGTGGCGGGCGTCTCTCCTCCTTTAAGAGTATAGTTGAAACATTTCAGAAGTAATGGTGTTACTAAATTTCTACATGTTTTGTACCATTATGCAGGGTACCCGTCCATTCCTGGTATTTTATTTTTCTTAAGTCTTGAGATGGCATTGTCTATCTCCTCTTTCGTTATCTTTTGTGTCATTATTTTATTTTGTTCGGTTCCAAGTGAAGGTAGGTCCAGGGTTTCCGCTAGAAAAAATTGGCAACGGACAACATGACTGGCAGGTTTTCAATGTACCGGACAAATGTTTGAAATTCCGGTCAAATACCTATCTGAATTTATTGAGCTTAAAATGATAAATGATATGCAGGATATATAAGAATGATATCAAAGCATGTCAATTTATAATCCTTTTTATTGATAAGTATTGGCTGTATCAAATAAAATGAGTGCCGTCAATTGAGTCACGTGCCTAACTTCTAAAATAAATATTGCACAATACGCTCTTTTAACATGAACATAAAGAAACTGAAGGCCTGTTCTCAGATAAAAACATCTGCAAACAAAAAACACATCTGGACTGGCAGTTTAATAACGCGGTGTCCTGCCAACTTGAAATTTAAAAAAAGTCCGTTCGCTATATGCTTTTGAAATATATATGCAATAAAAACTCTATACAAACAAAATCCCTTGACATGTTTTAGGCTTTTTTTTCTTCTTTTTTTTTTTTTACTTTTTACGCATTTCCGCTGCAGTGAAGTGTGCAGCAGCAGAATTACAATCAAAAGTGTGCCGTGTTTCTCAGCCTTGTCACCTTGTTCTCCCTCAGGCGACTTGGCTGTGCTGTTCTGACGCGGCTCTGCAGAGAGGAACCTCTCTGCTGGCACACTGCAGACGGGATCACGCAGGCTGTCTTGGCCAGTTTAGCACACTCGGGGTAGTTTTCGCTGAAATCTCTGATGAGAACATCTCAGGCTGTTGAGAAGTTCAAGCCTCCATAACCGCGGAGCGCTGGCGTCTCGTTGCACACAAGTGGCATGGATGAGCAGGGCTGTAGCTGCAGCTGACTCCTCCTCACTTGTAATTTCTTTGCCAAAATGACCAATAATGGTTTGGCTGATTCAGCATACTCCCGAAGCTCTGAACCGACGGAGTGATAATTAATCAGAAAATTAATTGTGCTTGAAGGGAATATTTTCACCAGACATTTTGACCGGCGGGGTTTAAAAATACTGGACTTCGGCAGATTTTACCAGTCAAAGTCCGGTAATTACCGGATAACGGAAACCCAGGGTAGGTCTAATGATTCTAAAAAGCTAGTTATGTCTACGGGTTCAGCACCCCTGAGCTGTGTGTATAAGTCCTTATAGTATTTTTCAAAAATGTTTGTATTTTTCAATTCAATTCAATTCAAAGGAGCTTTATTGGCATGAAAGTTTCAATAACAATATTGCCAAAGCATCTGTCCAAGCACTTGGACATAACAATAATTCAGCATATACACCAAACACCAAGATTGAGATACATTAATTTACATTTACATTAATTATATATACAGTATAGTGTGTGTGTGTGTGTGTGTGTGTGTGTGTGTGTGTGTGTGTGTGTGTGAGATCAAGCAGTAATGATACTGTACAGTACCATTTCATATGCTGGCTTACTGTAGGGTTGCTTTAGTAGTAGTAGTACTAGTAGTTGTAGTTGCTTCTGCATTCATGCAACTACAACTACGACTGCTGCTACTACTACTACTGTAGGCTAATAGAATAATAATAATAATAATAATAATAATAATAATAATAATAATATAATGTAAAAATGATTAATAATATAGTAATTTCAGAGGGGATATAAGCTGTAGGTTATCTGAGTTTGAAATATTACCATCTGTAATTAAACCGGATTCATGTTAATTATGCCTGCAGCACAATGCCAAAAAAAGGAAGGATACAGAAAAGGAAGGAGAAGGAGTACCAGGAGGCAGCTAAGGGTAGCAGACATGGCTAAAACCAAGTACTAAAACCTCAGTATTATGATTATGTGAATAAACTCATGTTGACAATAATTTGTTCGCACAAAAGAAATGGCAATTGCATATCACTCACAGCTACACAGGATACACAGCTAAGTAGTTAGCTTTCTATAAGTACTTTATTTATTAATTTTTACATTAATCTACATATTGTGTTATTAAGGTCTGAAAAAAATGTGGGCATATACTGCCCTTTTCTGACTTTGAGCCCCTGCCCCTCTATAATCATGTGCACATCCCTGCCCAAGACACACTGTCACAAACACTGAAGGGACACGAACACATCAGGTGTCTGAGCCATGTCAGTCATGTCTTGACATGCACCTTTATCACAGTGGGTTAAAGATGGAAATATAATGTTCAGTGTTCTATTTCACTCTGTGTGTGTTACTGCAGGTGTCAGAGGACTAAGATACCATAAACCTGGGAGTCTGCATGGCAGTATTAGGCAATAATAAACAATGACAATGCTGCATGTTGGATTGAATTGACAGACATAGGGAGATGGAAGTAAGTACAAGAGAGCCCCAAATGCAACAGAATCCACTGCATTCAGTACAAACTACATGACAGAGGACGGACCACATTCACAATGCTTCATGAGATCTGCTTTTACATCAGTCAGCACTGCATCAAGACTAACATTAATTTCCTTTGAAATAAAAATAACTTTATTTTTAGAGGATCTACCAGGACATAATATATTGTTAGATTTAAAGGTAAAACAGTGAAAATGCATCATTTAAATCATTTAATTGATTTAGCATTTTCATTAGATTAATTTGGTTTTGAACTTTGCATGTAAATATTTGTGGGGATGCCATATACCTATTTTGCCAACCAAGTGAGACAACATTTTGTACCTTTCTCATAAATGCAGAGTGTATCAGGAATTTTGAGAAAGCATCCTGTGCGTGCAGATCTTGGCAAAATGAACACAAAGTCACAAGACTGGCAGAATTATCTATTGTGGGATCAAAACCACATCCACACCTAACAAATCTGAAAATGCAGTTCTCCTATTTTTGGTTTCCTGTCTACTCTAAGCTGTTGTTTTTCACAACTAAACAATGAGTTTTTTAAAACTCTGGATAAATCTGGAATGTTGGCCTCAAATGTTTGCGTAAGTAGTGAAAACATAGGTTTTGGAAAGTGATGGAGCATTAAATTCATAAGAGCATGAAATACAAACTAAAATGAAATGCAATGCGCATTCTTATTTATTTCCTCGTCATGTTTGCATTTAAAGTCATAATAAAGTGAAAAGGACATTAATAAACATTTAAACAATTGTCTTTTTTTAAAGATTTTTTTCAGGCATAGACACCTTTATTCGACAGGCATTTTAAAACCTCCACAGAAGGCTGGGGCAAGTGTGGCGGATGAGACATCTTTCTGACAACTGTGTCATTATTAGTAATCATTACTTTATATGTCATTTTAGCCAACCTCACAGTAGAACTGGGGTCATACCTGTATTTATGATTATTCTGTTAAATAATCAAATATAATAATTGTATTATTATATTTATTTCAATAATTGAAAACAGTGATATGAAAATATTGGTTAACTTTACAGTGCAGTGGCACAAGAAATAAAACTAGCAGACTAAGCTGAGGTTCAACACAGGGTTTACTTTCAAAGACAGACTGATTGGCATTCATTCTGACAGCCAGTCTGGTCCCAGCGTAGAGTTCCCCTCGAAGCAAATCATGTTATTATGTACAGCACTGCAGCGATTTGGATTACAAACCAATTAGTGCCAAATCATTTGCTGATACGAGAAAATCATTCTGTAGCATTTCCTGAATCTTGACAGGTACATCACTGTTCGGAATTATTCATAGGCCTTTCTTTTTTCTTTATGGCTTTATTGACAGGACAGATTGAGATATGACAGGAAACAGGATGAGAGAGAGGGGGTGTGACACGCAGCAAAGGGGCCCAGGCCGGGATTTGAACCCGGGGCCGCTGCAGCGAGGACAAAGCCTCTGTACATGGGACACCTGCTCTACCAACTGAGCTAAACGGCACCCCTCATAGGCCTTTCTTGTACTATCTGGTATTTCCTACCTTTCCTCCACCAGGCTGGTACTTGATGTTGTCAATGGATCCAATCTTGGAGCGGACGTTCTTAAGGTCAGGTGTTGGAGCATTGATGGGCCGGGGGGTTCGAGGAGCACGAGGCACCGGCGGCTTCTTCTCCATTGGGGTTTGCTTGGGCACTGGGGGTTTGGTGATGACCCGGCGGCGGTGACTGGAGGTGGCTTCACCATTGGTGGATGCAGCTAGGGTAGCAGGAGTGATAGTAGAGGCTGGGCGAGGGCGGGCTGCAAAAAAAGAAAAATTAATTAATTCATAATTTTTGTGACATCTAGACAGCTGAAATCATAACAGCTTATGTTTTGCCTGTAAAGTGAGTATTGAGAGGGGGGAGTGATGAGTTCACGACCTAAGGTGGAGTCCTTCAGACTCCTTCAGACTCCACCTTAGGTTCAGAACACCTAGCAGATTTATTTTTCAACATAGTCCCCTTCCTAAATTTACTCATTTAGTCCTGTGGTCGTGAAGCATACGGTTCCTGAAGTCAGTGTGTTGGACACGGTCAAATGATAACGTCATAAACTAAAAAAATCTAAAATGACGACCACTGAGCTCCTTATTCATCTTGTGGAAGAGTTAGACATTTGAGAATTTGGCTTCCTCAGGAGCCAGATGGTCTGGCGTTTCCACTGTTTCGTTTGGTTGTATTTCGTCTTTAGTTGGAAGTGGTGTCTCATCCATAGTTAAGAATTGCCAGGGCAAATCTCTCAGCCTCAATGACAAGATTTTCTCCTCACATGTTGTGCTGAATTAGCTTCTTATCAGGCCCAAGGAGATTCAGTGCAGGTACTTTCCCTGATTGGTTGGTCAAATGCTGTTAACATTACTGTGCTTTTATACTCTGTGTACTTTGTCAGTTAATTACAGTCCATTACAGTGTATTTAATCTATCCCACAGTAATACACCCAGAATCATTAGGTGCCTCCTTTTTTATGCTACTTGTTACTAATAATTTGTGTGATTGATTTCCAGTTAATAATACCAATACTAACATATTTTCTTTGAGAGCTCTTTGGGACACCCAAGAAGATAAATGTACACAAAATGCTGCATATCCTTCTGTTAGTAACCAAAGTTTGATTTCCCCATGTGTTATCTTTCAGTCTCTCACTTCAAGTTTACCCCTCTTGGTTCGTTTGTGGAAAAGTCCATGTGAACAGGAACTGGATCGAAACTACAGTGCAACAATATATACTTTTGTCTTTGTTCCTGACGTAATTAACTTAATTACAGATGTATATCCACCCCTAGAATTCCAGGAGAACATTACTGCTGTATTGTCGACTCTTAATCTTTTGCCTTAGTGAGTTACCTGTAGTCTTGGGTTTCTTGGGCTCTCCTGTCTTGTTCTCAGTCTTGTCATTCTTGGTCACTGAAGCAAGAAACACAAGCTTAAAAACACTAGATTGACACATGCTAGCCTCAACAGTGTTATGTGTTGACCGTATGGGTGCAAACTAAGGGTGTCACCGAAATTAAGTCACAATCTCGAACTTAGAATTAAAAAATGGAATCATCGATGCTGCCTCGCCCCCATGTCACGTCCGGTCGGCTTGCCAAACGGAAAAACACGTGTTGAAGTGCTGCGAGTCAACCTCCTCTAACTTAGCTACTAGCTAAGCCAGTAGCTGTTAGCTACAGCCAGTGAAACGATAGCATGGTGTTACACCATTCCTGTTGGGCTCCCGGACCGTGGTCGGGAAGCACAGGGGAGATGATTTCCTCCAGGGCCCAAGTTTCTGTTTCCCTTCGGGGTGAACCTCCTTTCACGTGTTAAGCTGGTCGGGAAATAAGACCAGGGAGCTTTGCTGTATCTGGAGGAGCCGTCGCCTTTATTCACAGCCAAACTGCAGCCTATATTGTACACTTTATTGCTGTCGCTACTACTGACACTCCTTTCTCTTCTCCTTCCTCTCCCATTCATTCACTGTCCGCACGTCCGCACGCTGCCTCACTCTCGCTCGCCCACTCACACCTTACACACATTATGCATTTTACGCACACACACCTCACGCACCGCCCTATTCCTGAAAGGGGCTACGCCACTCTTACAACAATTATCTGTGTGGTAAATGTTCAACTGTTCAGAAATAGTTTGTTAAGACACTTTATTATTCAGAGAAGACTATGGACATGGCTGTTTTATTTTTTTGTTTGTTTTGTTGTGAACCTGAATGCCATCTTCTGTGAAGAAGACTGCAGTTACAAAAGAAATTAGATGGCAGATTATTTTGTTTAAGTTTCCAATTGACTGAAGATATAAGTTATTTTTACATTATGTTAATAATAAATGTTTTAAATTTGACAATGTAGTGTGGTTCATTGCGAACAAAGGTCAGATATTATATTGCGTAAAAGTCAAACGGCAATAACAACCTGTGCTTTAAAAAAAATACATGTAAAAATCGAGAATCGACTGGAACCATGACCTTAGAATCGAATATGTAATCGAATCGAGGATTTGAAGAACCGTGACACCCCTAGTGCAAACGTTTGTTTAGCAGTCTGAAATTCAGTGCAGCAATATGTTTAGACTATAAACAAAGTGGTTAATGGGTCACTGTCAGTTTTATTCAGATCAGATGTACCTAACTGCTATGGCATTTCTTAATTAAACTTTGCTAGCATTTAGACTGAACATGCTAAAGCTACACTGATCAGTAATGCTATACTTACATTATGATACAGGTTTTAGTATCTTTTCGGCTATTTCAACCTAGTATTCATTTTACAGCACAGTACTGTTTGGTTATTTATCAGCACTCTCATACATCTTGTTTCTTGGGGCAGCACACTAAAACTAGACCCACTGTCCACTACCTGCACAGGACAAACTAGCAGACAGACACAATCAACAGTCAAAGTTAGCAACTAGCTGGTGAAGAAACTAATATTTAGCAGCGAAAGAGCTGGGCATTTTTTCCTCAAGAACTGGTAGAGCCCAAAGCAGTAGCAGAACTAACACGTGAGCCATAACAACTTTATATGTGACAATACATTATGACTTTCAGCTTGTTGTGGAGTTCTTGTGCCCCATGTGACCATGCATGAATGCAAATACTTGGAAAACTTTAAGATGTTTCATGGAAACTGTGGAAAACTGAAAATCATTGAACAGCTGGTCATCTATCTTCTATAGCAATCCAAAGGAAAGAAGAAGGCAAATGGCTATCAATAATTGCAAAGTCACATTTAAGATTTCCTGTCCAACAAAATCCTGCCGCTGGCAAGAAGTGTTCTTGATCGGTCAACTATACAGTAGAGGCTTCCAGTGCCGTGAGTCATTTCAATATTTGTGGAGGTGTGACAGCATGTTCATCATGTTGATGACGCTTAACTCTATGCACTGGTGCCATCAAGTGGCAGAAGCATAGTGGAATCCGACTAAACTGCTGCCAATAAGTGCAACAGTCACAAAAGTGATGAAGTTCAGTCATGAAACTAAAATGAAATATGCACCTTGCACTACATAACACCTATCACTGTGAACTGGATGAATGAATCATATCCTCTAAAGGTGCTGAGCTTAAGTGCACAAAGAGCCTGTTTGACTATCCTGGCTCAGGCTGAGTCATAGCTCCCTCACTTAGAGAGGCGAGATACTGTTTGTGATGAGCAGATAAAAATACCAGTCTGCTGTCTTCAAAAATCAGCACTTGAATCCGATTAAGTGTAACATATGGTAGCAATTCAGTTAGCCTGTTGCCTGGAGAGGTGCCAGTGAGTCATTTTTCCTGCTACTGTAGCAAGGTCTGTTGTAGAGGTCATGTTGCACTGGCAACCAAATGAACTAGCCAAAGCTTGGAGACACTGTCTCAGACAATAGTGTTGATATCACGCAGACAGGCAGAGAGAGCAGAAAGACACTGTAGATATTACAGAATGATGAAAGTGTACAAGCTTTGTGTGCGTGTGTGTGTGCACAAATACCTGCAGTTTTATTTGCAGCAGTCACAGAGGAGCCATTCTTATTGGCAGGTGCACGGGGTGTGGTCATGGCTTTTGGCACGGGGCGTTTCTCAGCTGTCCCATTTTCTGGAGTCTGGAAATCACAACCGAGGAGAGATAAGGTGTGGGTGTGTGTTTTTTGACAGTTTTTTGAGCATGAATACCATAGGCTTGTGTGTACTGTTGATACTGTGTGTATAAAGGCTATGTTATCTATATGTTTTTTTTTTATGTTTTTTTTTATGTCTTATGAGAGAACAAATGATGCAACCATGAGATAAGCAGAAAATGAAAGCAGAGTGGAAAGAAGGTGAAGGCAGACTGAAAAACAAGAGTGAATGAGGGAAGGAGGACTACGGCTGAGACATCTGGGTCACTGATATCAGAAGTCATACAGAACCACGCACGTATCAAAGCTTCTAAAACCACGAGTGAGCACAAGCAATAAAGTGTGGCCAGCCAGTTTATATATAGCAGCAAACTTATTTGATGGCTGCCTTCCAAGTGATTTCCATCCGCCTAAATTCTTATGTCAAATAATTAAGTAATATGGAAGTTAAACCATAAACACTTTCCTGATGATCACAGGTAGCTAATATAGCATTTTAAGAGGCTACGCTGTCATACAGAAGAACATAATTAAAGCTGTTAATGTTTTCAGCTTGTGAGTCTGTGTTTGTGGTTGTGTGTGCGTGTATCATCATGGCATCATGGCTATTGAAGCAGGAACTACACAGGCATACCTGACAACATTAGGCTGTGCAAATTAGGGAGATTTTTTGGAGTACTGGCCAAACCCCCCAGACCAACATTTCTTTTAACAGCTCTGACCTGTCAGGAAGACCTTGGGGGATTCCTTTGGTGTCTGACACTAAGGCATTGGCAGTGGATAATTTGGGCCCTGTATGCTGGGGCGTGGGGCCTTCATGGATCAGACTTGTTTTAGCACATCCCACAGATGCTCAACTGGATTGGGATCTGGGGAAATTGGTGCCGTTCCTGAGCAGGTTTTGTTGTGTGTCAGGGTGCATTGTCCTGCTGGGTAGGCTTCTGCCATCGCGAAGTGCCGTTGTAATGAGAAGGTGTACTTGGTTCACAACGGTGTTTGGATGGGTTATGTGTGTCAAGTGCCATCCCTGTGAATGCTAGGACCTGAGGTTTCCCAGCAGAAAGTTGCATTGTAATGAGATGACCAATGTTATTCACATCACTTGGCAGTGTTTTTAATGTTGTGGCTGATCGATGTATAAGTTAATGTTATATTTAAAAGGATGTCACTGGTAAATTACCAAAATGGCTGTTGAGACAAGCTTTTTCTTGGGATGACAAGGTAGCCCAGCTAGCTGGGCGTCACATGTCCATAAACATCTCAGCAATTATTTAAGTCAGCATTATTTGATAACATATTTAAAATACGACAATATTATTTGGTTATAGACAAATAACAGGCAGTTGATGGGATAAAAACAAAAAAATTAAAATAAAAACACCTCTCAACTTGGCTCACAACATTCAGCATTGCCTCTGGTTGATTTGAAACCAGAAATGCATGCAGGGATACAGATCTACACACACTCACAGCTCGCAGCTTCAGGGAACTTAATTGGACTCAGCTACATGTAGACATTGAATTTGGATGTGATTGATGACGTCTCAAGTCCATGAGAGCAAATGTACAGGCATGCATGAGTAATGTATCTACCCATGTGGATTATACTCACCTTGGCAGCCTTGGCTGAGCCAGTTGCTGTTGGTGGCCGCTTGGCGGCAGTGGGGGTGGTCGCCTTGGGTACAGGGCTTTTTTTATTGGTGGTAGTGGGGGAGGGGCGTTTGGCTGAGGTGGCCTCACCATTGGTGGAGAGGGTGGATGGGCGGGATTTGGCTGAGTTTGGTTTAGTTGAACCCATATCAGACTAGTGATAATGGAAATAAAAGAAGCCACAATAACAGTAAAAAGAGAAAGGGGAGATGAAAGAAAGGAGAAAGGGAGACAGATAGAGATAGCAATCACTGATTGCAATGACAGCATGATATGGCAGCACAGCCAGCAACCATATGGCAATAGTAAAATAAATTCTAAAATTAAATTCATAGCCACTTTAAAAAGCTCATGTGTAGTAAATCATAAAATTAGCCTAAAATCTGATGAAATGAGCAGCAGTCCAAAAGTAGCACATGATATGAAATCAGGTCTCAGATACTGCGCACATTCATACACAAACACTGAGAATATGCGCACACACAAAAAACATCCACAGTGATGGTCATGCTATTTGCACTTGTTAAAGCACATAAAGCACAGCAAAACAGATCTTCCCCAAATAGATGGTGCTGAAACTTTGGTGACATAGATTAGGTTACATTCAAATTAGATTTAACTAACAAATACTTTTTTATACATATCTGTATGACGAGCTTGTGAATATTCTCATTCATCCAGGTCATAGTTATCTCAAAGAAATTGAATCAAAAGCAACTGGATTTGGTTTTTGTCTTGAAGACGTTTCACCTCTCATCCGAGAGGCTTCATCAGTTCCTGCTCCCTTGACTAGGCTGGGACTAGTCCAACTAGCCGGTGTGGAGGTCCAGCTATTTAACCTCTCAGGAGGCGGTCACAAGGCCACTGATGCCTATGTGTCGTATGTGCTCCATTATTGCCAAATGACAGTCATTAGTATGGTGGAAAGTTGGTTTCAACTTCGTTAGTGCTCTATTGTGCTGTAACGACAGTCGTTGGAGTCACATGAGGCCCTCTGTGCACAGCCGTTATTCTTAGAGGCTAAGTTGTTGAATCTCCTGGGAAGACATGAAAGGGCAGCATTGTAAATTGGAGATAGGTGGTGTCGCAGACCCCCTCCTCTGTTTAGAGATGGTTTTTCAATTTTTGCATAGATGGCTTCTTTTACTCCTCTTTCAAACCATCTATCCTCTCTGTCCAAGATGTGAACATTATTGTCCTCAAAGGAGTGAGCTTTCTCCTTGAGGTGCAAATAGACAGCAGAGTCTAGGCCTGAGGAGTTAGATCTTCTGTGTTGGGCCATGCGTTTGTGTAGTGGTTGTTTTGTCTCACCAATGTAAAGATCTTTGCATTCCTCATTACATTGTACTGCATACACCAAATTGCTTTTGTGGGTGTGTGGTGTTCGGTCTTTAGGATGTACCAGTCTCTGTCTGAGTGTGTTACTGGGTTTGAAATACACAGGGATGCAATGTTTGCTGAAAATCCTCCTGAGTTTCTCTGATACCCCAGACACATACGGGATGACAATGTTGTTTCGTTTGTCCTGCTTTTGTTCCTCCACCACTTTGGTGTTCTTTCTGGAACCTGCTGCAGTTTTCACAAAGGTCCAGTTGGGATAACCACAAGTTTTGAGGGCACCCCTCAGGTGTTGGTGTTCTTCCCCTTGTGCCTGCGAGCTGGTGGGTACGTTATCAGCTCTGTGTTGCAGGGTTCTGATAACGCCCAGTTTGTGTTCCAGTGGGTGGTGTGAGTCAAAAAGTAGGTATTGGTCTGTGTGCGTGGGTTTCCTGTATACCCCAATGTGGAGGCTCCTGTCCTTTTCCATATGGACATCACAATCTAAGAAGGGCAGACTCTTATCCTTAACATCCTCTCTGGTGAACTTGATGTTTCTGTCCACAGAGTTAATGTGTTCAGTAAAGGCTTGCACCTCCTGGGTTTTGATTTTGACCCATGTGTCATCCACATATCTGAACCAGTGGCTCGGTGTTGTTCCCTCAAAGGAATTCAGGGCCTTGCTTTCTACCGTTTCCATGTATAAATTTGCCACAATGGGAGGTACCGGTGAGCCCATGGCACAGCCATGTTTCTGTCTGTAAAATCTGCCATTAAACTGGAAATATGTGGTGTTTAGACATAAATCCAGGAGTTGGCAAATGTGTTCTGGTTTGAGTTTGGTTCTGTTCTGGAGTGAGTTGTCCTGTGTAAGCCGCTCTCTTACTGTTGCCAAAGCCTCCATTGTTGGTATGCAAGTGAACAAGGAAGTCACGTAATAGGATACCATGGTTTCATCTGGATCCATTTTTAAATCACGGGCTTTGTTCACAAAGTCTATGGAGTTTTGGATGTGGTGTGGGTTGTTGCCCACCAAAGGTGCCAAGATAGTGGCTATATACTTGGCAATGTTGTAGGTGACAGAGTTTATGCTGCTGACTATGGGTCTGAGTGGGGCCCCTTCTTTATGGATCTTAGGGAGACCATATAGGCAGGGGATCGAGTCCTGGGGATAAAGACGGTGATATTGTAATCTGTCAATAATCCCTTCTTTTTGTAGTTGTTGTAAACACTCTATTGCCTTCTTTTTGTACCCGCTGGTTGGGTCTCGCCTCAGAGTTTCATATGTCTCAGTGTCATTAAGTAGTGCAGAGATTTTGGCATGGTAGTCCGTTGTATTGAGCACAACCGTGCATCTTCCCTTATCTGCTGGGAGGATTGTGATATTTTGGTCCTTGCTAAGTGTTGTTACTGCTTTCCTCTCCTCAAAAGTGAGGTTGGAAGGGGGGGTCTTGGCATTGGACAGTGCCGCTGACACTTTTAACCTGAGCTCTTCAGCTTCGGTTCCAGTTAAGTTGTTCTTTTTTATAGCTGATTCTGTAGCTGTGATCAAATCAACTATAGGTAACTGTTTCGGTGTCATGGCAAAGTTTGGCTCAAGTCTAGTTGGTGAGCTCCTGTAGCTGACAAGCTACCTGCTAAAGGGCTCGCTGGGAACTTAGTGCCAGTTACTCACAATGTGGTCTGTCAATTTTCTCAGTACTGTTCTGTTCTGAGGATTGTACACAGTGGTGCACAAGGGGGGGCAGGCCTAATTGTTGTTAAAGTGCCCTCTTGGGAGCCAAAACACTTGCTAAAGTGCCATCTTGGGAGCCAAAACACTTGCTAAAGTGTCGTCTTGGAAGCCAAAACACTTGCTAAAGTGCCATCTTGGGAGCCAAAACGCTTGCTAAAGTGCCCTCTTGGGAGCAAAACATTTGCTAAAGTGCCCTCTTTGGAGCCAAAACATGCGCTAAAGTGCCCTCTTGGGTGGCAAAAACACATGCTAAGGTGCCCTCTTGGGAGCCAAAACGCGTGCTAAAGTGCCCTCTTGGTTGGGAAAACACACTAAACTGCCCCCTTGGCTGGTTAAAACATGATAAAATGCCCTCCTGGGAGCCAAAATGCACGCTAAAGTGCCCTCTTGGTTGGCAAAACACACTAAACTGCCCTCTTGGGTGGCAAAAACGCATGCTAAAGTGGCCTCTTGGGAGCCAAAATGTGTGCTAAAGTTCCCTCTTGGTTGGCAAAACACACCAAACTGCCCCCTTGGCTGGTTAAAACATGATAAACTGCCCTTCTATTGAAGTGGGGAAAATATTCTGCCAGCTGGCTAGCTTGCTAACCAAATCTAACTGTCAATCATCAAGCTTGTTAGTGTAGCAGCATAGATGTGCTATCTATGTTATTCAGTGCCGCTGTTTGTATTTAGCGCCACTGGTGGCCGTCATGGGGTGGGCCGGTATAAAAGCAGCCATCCTCCACTGGCCTCCATTGTTCAAGTTAATGGAAAGACGCTGATTCTGCACAAAGATAAGATGATTTTTATGTCACCTTATCTTATTTGCACTGTGACTGATTTTGGTAACTGTAGCCCACTTATTCTATGGCATTTGCTCGTTGAATTAAAAACTAGTTTTTCGTGGTTTTGTGTGTTTGGAATCTCAATCAGCTGCTGTATGGCCAGGTCGTTGTGTGTCTTTCAGCACCACAGGTACGGAAAGGAGCGAGGAGAAAAAGAGAGGGAGTGAGGGAGAGGTGCTCTGTATCTGCATAATTTTGTTTTGTTTTAAATTGTTTTGCATGTAGTCTTCATACAGGTCATTTGTGATGTAAATAATAACATTTATTAGGCCTACACGCAGTGTTTCCCCTAGATTTTTTTGTATTAGCGGTGCTCTGATGATGTCGGTGTGTTTTCAAGGTGTTTCCCAGGTGTCCCCCTGTCAGTCTAAACCTGCGGACAGTTTATAATCCTATGGATGCTGTTATAATGTGTTGTGATTGAGATCCTGACCCACCAAACATCCTGGAAAGTGACAAAGTTACTTTGTGGGACATTTTTCTGTATTTAGTTGAGTGAAGGACCTGTGTAGGTATCAGACACGCCCTCGATATGCGCAGCCGGCTTATCCATTCACGGTTTGGCTCGGTTTGCCAATACTGCGGCCCTGATACTCCATATATCTCCATCAGCGCCGGTGCCAAATTTCACCCATCGCCGCCTCCGAGAGGCGGGGAATTGGCGGAGGATCCCCGCAGCCAAACGGATGTCTCTTTTTTTTTGCGGCGGTGGCGCTGAAAATCCAGCAGCTGCGGCGTGCTGCCACAGAATGCATAGGAGAACACTGCTTAAAAGTGCACCTTTTTACGTGCAGCTGGCATTATTTCTAATCTGGGCCTGGCGCTAGGATGCCAGAGGTTCATTTTGCAATTTGTGTAGCCTATGGTTGATTTACTGCGCTCTTGTTGGTTGCTATTTATTTATCATTTATGTGTGGTTATTTGATGCAGATATGAAGATCTGGATGGGTTTTCTATTACATGCATTATGCTTTTACGGGTCTACACGGGTGTCTGGCAACTTCAGCTTGTTTTTCTGCAAATTCTTGATCATTCATTCTCATAGTTTTATACATTTCCGGCAGTGCATTCAGCAGATTTAAAAAATCACTTCAGCCATTAGCATTCACACTATATTTTCACAGGAAATGCAATTTTTCTAGTTTAGTTTACATGTACATTGCAGGAACTGTTTTTAACTTCTGGGTATCTTCTTTCATCTCACCTGTAGCAGCCCACGCTTGCAATAGCCCACGCATTGAGCACGCCACACGCAGTATGCCACACGCAGCACGCCGCACGCAGCACGCCACACGCAGCACGCCGCACGCCACACGCAGCACGCCACACGCAGCACGCCGCACGCCACACGCCGCACGCAGCACGCCACACGCAGCACGGCACACGCAGCACGCCGCACGCCACACGCCGCACGCAGCACGCCACACGCCGCACACCGCACGCAGCACGCAGCACGCAGCACGCAGCACGCAGCAGGCCACAATTGCTGCACACCGTGACAGCAGTACTCGCCGACACGCGTGGACTGCGGGCGGCCCGTTCATCGCTGCTTGCAGCTTTAATTTTTTTTTGTTTTTACCTTATCCTCGCCACATTAACTTGGCCACTAACAGGACAATAAGTTCATAAAGTCTATTCAGAGATGTTTACCCTCTAACCACTAACCGTAACTCTGCCCTAGCCCTAATCAATCAACATAAAATAACCTTAAAATGTTTTGATAAGCAATAAATCGTTCAAATCTACATTGTAGCCTGTCAAAAGCAGCACACTGACTGATGTGGAGGACCTCGGTGTCATTTCTGCAATAAGCATAACTATCTGTGTGTGTCTGTTTCAACAGGCAGGGGTTTGCGTGTCTTGCTCAAGGACACTTTTGCAGGTTGTTTTTGGAAACAGCCTAGAGTTCAAAGCTGTGACTTTTTGGTGACAGGGCTGTGTCT
Source organism: Lagodon rhomboides (assembly GCA_039737535.1). Taxonomy (NCBI): domain Eukaryota; kingdom Metazoa; phylum Chordata; class Actinopteri; order Spariformes; family Sparidae; genus Lagodon; species Lagodon rhomboides. The sequence goes on from CM077797.1 coordinate 633,174, forward strand.
GGACACTGGCATGTTAATGCTGTAGGCAGGAAAAGTATGCGGACAGCTGTGTGTGTGTGTCCCACCTTGCTCTTGCTGTCAGGGCTTGACAGAGTCTTGTAGCCATTGCCTGTTGGAGACTTGGCTGTCCCTTTCCCTCCCTTCTCCTCCTTCTTCTCAGCTGGCTTCTTCTCCTCTTCCTTATCTTTGTTGGTCATCTCCGGCTTGTCCACCTTTTCTGCCTTCTCGTTGGCCTTGTTGTTTTTCTCTGCGTTCATCTTCTCCATCTTTTCATCATCTTTGACGATCTTCTCAGACTTCAGATTCTTGTCCTGGCCATTGTCCTTCTTCTGCTGCTCTTCTTTTTCTTTCTTGTCAAAGGTATCGCTCTTATCCGCCTTCATGGACATGACGTCTGTCTTCTCCTGCTTGTCCTTGTCAGATTTCACTGTGTGAGAGAAAGAATGTCTTTGTCAGCATCAAAGCTTATCTGAACAAACATTTTCAAATATATATAAATATATATATTATATACAGTGTATATATATGTATAAAGATTTGTCAAAAAGGCTTTTGTAAGAGACTGGATGCTGTCGTGCATGAACACATTTCTTTTTTCGTGTTCAAATCTGAACATGTGGTATAAGTAGAAAACATGTTAACAATATATATTAAAGCATAGGTAAATATAGGGGCTGTATATAATCAGGGTAACCCCCAACTGCTGCTCACTATACTCTTTGCTGTAACTATCTTTTGGCCGTTAGCTTGTTAGTAGGGTTGCACCATACCATTTTTTTTCAAACTGAGTACAAGTATTTTTCATTTCTGTACTTGCCGATACCGAGTACCAATACTGATATTTCTACCACAAAAACTATTAGGTTACAGATTCACTGAATTGGAAGACAGGATTTATTTTCTTCTCTGCTTGTTACAACAAATAATAATAAATTGAATAAATATAAATTATAATTTCTTGTGTCAACAAAAAGCCTGCACTGTCTTCACATTTGACACAATTAAACTTATCAATGAAATTTGACAAATTAAACAATGAAACTTATTACACAATTAACAGTCAACTTAATATCTCAATTAAACTATTGCACAGTCTCCACATTTGAATCAGTATGATATATATTGAAGTAGCCTAATAGTTATGTCTGCAATGTCTGCATATAATCAAGAACTGACTGTCATCAAATAAAAGAACATTTCAAAAACATTTCGACAATATTTATTGTCACTTAACATTTAATTATACAGATATATAATACTGTAGATATGTATTAGTTTCTTCTCTCCTTAAGGAAAAGAAGGGCTGCATTTAAACATAAAACAAGAAAAAATAAATGGCTTTTTAAAAATTGTGCATCTTAAAATAAAGAACTTAATTTAAAAAAAAAAAATATATAAAAACATAATTTCTGTTTCCCCTCAAGTAAGGTTTCAGCTACTGCACTCATGCACTCCTTGACAACTCCTCCATCAGTAAATGGCTTTTGGTATTGACCAAAAATCCAAGCGCCTCTGGGGGAACATTCATTAGGCCTTAGAGAGCGCCACGTGTGGTGGTAAAAAGGCAGTGCCGATCAAAATAGAAGCGCCCCGTTAAAATACTTAAATAATGTATTGACTATAGGTCCAGGTCCGTATAGGACGGCGTCTGGGTCCGGACTCAGACCGCGGTCTGCCTGACACTAAAATCTGAATTGACAACAAGAAATGACAAGCTGCCCTCTGATCGCGGTCTTCACTTTCATGCAATGCAAGGCCTAATGCAATAAAGTGGTATCGGTGCGTGGCATTGGTGAATTTTTGCGAGTACGAGTATACGAGCGCAGTATCGGCCCGATACCCGATGCCAGTATTGATAACCCAACTTGTCAGCACAGTTAGCTGTGGAGGTAATGGCCCTACTACCTGATTGGAGTCTGAGGCTAGCAGGTTAGCATGCTAACTAGCTCACACTTGTTGATAATTTTGGTGAATTTTCTGAATGTCTTACAAACTGCACCATTTGAACTGCAAATTTAGTGAAAATTACATGTTTACAGTTTTAATAAGTGAAAAATAAGTTATTTCAAGCAAATAAGCCATAATTAAACAGGTCAGATCTTTATAAAAAACAGGAGTTTGACTTTATGACTAAGCATTACTACCATTACTGTAGGAGAGTCTTTGATACAATTATTTGACTTTTTTCTAATCTGAAACCAGTCAAGGCTTTGTTTAGGGTTTAGTTTGCGGCACAAACGCTACATGGATAAGGCTCAGGAAAGATATGGTCATGGTTCAGAGAAACAAGCTTTGAATGTTGGAAGGAGACGGGATGCCAACAGCTTAATTGATCCATCCATCCGATCTGAACCTTCTCCATTAGAATTCATTTAACTTCTAGCTAACTAATTTTTCTTTGAGAAACAACATCATTACTTGCATGGTCACAAGATGTCCTTTTCAGGTAAACATATCATTTTTGGTATTTAACAGCATGTAAGAAATTCAAATGTTCAACAAACAGCATTTGTTCAAAGGTTAGAATTTTAGCACTGCGCAAGGTCACATATGGTGACATAAGACACAGCTTTAGAAAAACTGACAAATGTGTGCACAGTCAGGCATTTGAGTTATGACACACTGTCTGGCACTTGTGTGGACACTGTGGAGCTCTAATGTGTAACAATGTTTTCAAAGACACGATCAATCACATCAAATAATTTGTTAATTGTAACTGCATTTTAGTTATTTTTAGATATGACTGTCCATGTAGGTTAGTTAATGTAGGTCACACCAGCTGATGATGGGTCTGATGGATCTGACTGGTAAACAGGACAAGTCCAGTGACTCCATTGCTCTGCACTATGCAAGTGTCGTGTCTTTGTTAGTGATGTCATATCTCGGCTTGATAGAGGAGATGAATAGACTGTTTCATTAGGTTGCCTGAGTATATCTTAATGTTAGTGATAATGCTGATGTGTCACCTCTGTCAATTCTGTTTCTCCTGTCTCTTTCCTATATTTGGTGTACTGTTTGTAATTTCAGACTTTCAACTACACATTGATGTATATCCATCAGCCACACCATTTGTATCACCTGCTATACAATCCAGTACCTCTTGTGCTACCAGAGCATCTCTGATCCATCATGGCAAGGACACAAAACCTACGGGGGTGTCCTGTGGTGACTGACATTGGGATGTGATGAAATCCAATAGATTGTATCAGGTACAACAACTCAACTTATCCATCCATCCAACCATCTATTGTCTGTAACCACTTCTCCTTTTTTCAGGGTCACGGGGGGGATGGAGCTGATCCCAGCTGACATTGAGCGATCAGCGGGGTACAACCTAGATAAAGTCGCCAGTTCATCACAGGGCTGACATATGGACAAACAACCATTCATGCTCACATTCACACCTACAGACAATTTATAGTAACTGATTAACCTAACCTTTTCATGGCATGTCTTTGGACAACTCAAGTTAGTTCAACAGAAAAAATGAATTAGCCTGAAAAAAGGCCTCACAGTTTGTTCAACACACTCTCTATCCTTAGACCCTTGAGAACAGTGGTGGTTGGAATGTCTTTGTACACATTTTGATTGTGTCTGTGTATATGATATAATATAACTTTAGCCTAATAATGAAACTGAAGTGCCAGCTTGTTTCAAACTATTCTGTTTTATATTTTACTCTTGTTGAACTCCCGACACTATTTAAAGTCTACTTTTTCATCAATTGAAAAACTACATGTAAACTACTACATATAAATGTTGACCTATCCAATCTTCCAAAGAATGTGCTTGCTGTGAAACAGAAAGATAGCATAACTTTTCTTAATGGTACCTTTAAAAAATTGACATGTGGGGCTGTTGATCCAGAGGTCTGGAACATGGCTGACTTGTCTTTTAGTGACATTTTGAGGGAATGCTGGCGTTCGATCAATGTCAGGCCAACATTTGAGTTACTTTACTCTCATACTCAGGTGATTTAATACTACATGTTAGAAATGTTGGTGAACTTGTGAGACAGTGATTAAATAAAAAACAATAAAAACAAGAGTTGTCAAAATGGTTGAGGTTGCAGAGGCTGAGATACCCCTACTTTCAGTCCCTAAAATGGGTCAAAGATCCAAAAAGGCTGTGTCCTACAACTCCCATAATGCATTTAATTAACATCTTTACTTAGATTCTCTGCCTGTCCATGTCTTTCATACTCCATATCTTCTGTTCGTATACGGGCTTTCTTTTTCAAATTTGTATTGAAGCCTAATCCTGACCAACCTCAATGTCTTAGTACTTGTATTCAGCTACAGAAGACATCATCATGCAACTGGTTTTACAGGCTAAGTAAAGAGCACTCTTTGTGATGAGTAGGGGTGTCACGATTCTCCAAATCCTCGATTCAATTACATTTTCGATTCTAAGCTCACGGTTCGATTCGATCCTCGATTTTTACATGTATTTTTTTTATGCCATTTTAGACTAGACTTTTATGCATATAATATCTGACCTTTGTTCGCAATGAACCACACTAAACTGTCAAATTTAAAACATTTATTAATAACATAATGTAACAATAACTTATATCTTCAGTCAATTGGAAACTTAAACAAAATAATCTGCCATCTAGTTTCTCTTTTGTAACTGCAGTCTCCTTCACAGAAGATGACATTCAGGTTCACAACAAAACAAACAAAAAAATAAAACCATAGTCCATAGTCTTCTCTGAACAATTTAGTTGAACATTTACCACACAGATCATTGTTGTAAGAGTGGCGTAGCTCCTTTCAGGGATAGGAGGGTGTGTAAGGTGTGAGTGGGCGAGCGAGAGTGAGGGAGCGTGCGGACAGTGAATGAATGGGAGAGGAAGGAGAAGAGAAAGGAGTCGCAGTAGTAGCGACAGCAATAAAGTGTCCAATATAGGCTGCAGTTTGGCTGTGAATAAAGGCGACGGCTCCTCCAGATACAGCAAAGCTCCCTGGTCTTATTTCCCGACCAGCTGAACACGTGAAAGGGGGTTCACCCCGAAGGGAAACAGAAACTTCGGCCCTGGAGGAAATCATCTCCCCTGTGCTTCCCGACCACGGTCCGGGAGCCGAACAGGAATGGTGTAACACCATGCTATCGTTTCACTGGCTGTAGCTAACAGCTACTGGCTTAGCTAGTAGCTAAGTTAGAGGAGGTTGACTCGCAGCACTTCAACACCTGTGTTTTTTTTCCGTTTGGCAAGCTGGACGTGACATGGGGGCGAGGCAGCATCGACGACTGCATTTTTTAATTCGAAAATCAAAATCATGACACCCTTAGTGATGAGTAAACTTAACTCGTGTAAAATTTGTATGGTGTCCCATTATATTTATAGTAATTCCCATTATAGTTAAGTTATATTTAATTTACATATGCAGGTTATATAAGAATAAAGGATATGATTACAAAACATCATCATTTTACTACAGCTTTAGTTTTTTAAATGTTATTTCAGATCAGGATCTGAAAGGTATGTGTCATTTCAGAGTTCAGTGTATTTCTTCTATGTGCCAGGATTACGAAAGCAACATTCAGTGACATGGATCGTCCTTAGATGAAAGGCTAGGTCAAACTGAGTTACAGCACCAACGTTGCCAGCAGCTGATTCAGAATGAAGATAAAGTGAAAGCAAGAGAAAGTATGACAAGGGAATGTAAGCAGAGGGAGTCAGAGACAGGAGGGGTTTGGTGGGTTTATAGGTTTAAGGGCAGATGACCTATTAGTTCTAAGGTGTGTGTGTGTGTGTGTGTGTGTGTGTGTGGCCACCAACACATCTCTTACATAATAGTGACAGTGGACAGGCCTGGCTCTGCCCCTCGTTCCCCTCTGTGCTCACGTTTGCTGTGTGATCACTCTGTGCTCTAGCTTCTTTGAAACAGTGCAAATTTGTTTTCTCCAGCAATCAAGCCGATGACATGGAGTGGGTTCCTCTGGAACTATAGCTGCCATCAAACAAGAAAGTGTGTCTGCAAATTAGCTCAGTCTGGAGCCAGACACAGGCTGTGAGCTTGAGCATAGAGGATTCTGACACATATCATGTGTTGTCATGGAGGCAACGGGTAAAGCTACAGCTCATTCAGAGTCCCTCATTTTGAGTTAGGTTAGGTTATCCTCCTGCGTTTGTCTAACACCATTGTTTGGTCATGCCTTATCAAACTATAAGAAGTAAATTCCTGCCTTGTAATGTTAAGCTGATGTTAATGCAAAGTCATCCCTTGCTGCAGCTGCTTCACAAAGCCTCTCAGTGTCACCCATAGGGGTGTCACGATTCTTCAAATCCTCGATTCGATTACATTTTCGATTCTAAGGTCACGGTTTGATTCGATTCTCAATTTTTACATTTTATTTTTTTTTTTAAGCACAGGTTGCTATGCCATTTTTAGACTAGACCTTTATGCAATATAATATCTGACCTTTGTTCACAATGTACCACACTACATTGTCAAATTTAAAACATTGTCAAAATATTAACTATTTACATTTCTATGGCCAGACAAGACAACTGTGATTTTTATATTTTCATATTCTTCTAAGAAAATGAGAGTGTCCACATTCAGTTCAAGTTCTGTCGACGGGTCTCCTGCATCTGCAGCTGCCGTTGTTGTAAGAGTGGCGTAGCCCCTTTCAGGAACAGGGTGGAGCGTGAGGTGTGAGTGGGCGAGCGAGAGTGAGGGAGCGTGCGTACGTGCAGACAGTGAATGAATGATAGAGGAAGGAGAAGAGAAAGGAGTGTCAGTAGTAGCGACAGCAATAAAGTGTCCAATATAGGCTGCAGTTTGGCTGTGAATAAAGGCGACGGCTCCTCCAGATACAGCAAAGCTCCCTGGTCTTATTTCCCGACCAGCTGAACACGTGAAAGGGGGTTCACCCCGAAGGGAAACAGAAACTTCGGCCCTGGAGGAAATCATCTCCCCTGTGCTTCCCGACCACGGTCCGGGAGCCCAACAGGAGTGGTGTAACACCATGCTATCGTTTCACTGGCTGTAGCTAACAGCTACTGGCTTAGCTAGTAGCTAAGTTAGAGGAGGCTGACTTGCACCACTTCAACAGGTGTGTGTTTTTTTCCGTTTGGCAAGCCGACCGGATGTGACATGGGGGCGAGGCAGCATCGACGATTCCATTTTTGAATTCGAAGTTCGAGATTGTGACTTAATTTTGGTCGATTTCGATTTAAAATCGAAATCATGACACCCTTATTCACCCATATGTTTCATGAATGTTAAGGTCCTTGATTTCAAGATTCCTTGCAGAGTTTTAGTCCTGGTGTTTAACGAAGACAGTAGGCATCAATACAAGCCATTAAAAGCTTTAGGGTTGGTAAGTTTTCCTAGAAGCATGTTTTATTACATTTGTGGAAAATCTCTGAACATTCTATCAAATGATCTGACAAATTGAAGAAAAAATCCAGTGGCTGTTACAGGCCGATTCAGTTGTCCAATTGGCCTGCATGAACATTTTCTCTGCTGTACACATCAGATCAGGACACTGTTAAAATAATCTTTTCTTTCCTTTTTTTGTTATTATTGTGATAAATATCCTATTGTGGACTATTTATCAGGATGATGTCTTACTGTGAGTTTTTGGTATCATTACATCCCTAGTGTGGATGTGGATGTGGATGCGAGACTTTAGTATTACCCAACTCTATTACTGCAGCTTCAACACACACTGGTGGCTTTATTTGCTCATGCAACACTGGTTTTCCACACTGTATCACTTCACACTGCAACACCAGCAATATGACTCATTCAACATGAAACTGCTGGCTGAGAACACAGAGGATCCATCTAATGCCACGCTACAATACACAGCTGCTGGCGACCAGCTGTGTGTGTGCTGGTGTGTATGTGACAGAGAGAGAAACCGAGAGAGAGAGACAGAGAGAGAGAAAGAGAGAGTACAGTGCCATGTCAATCAGGGCATGACTAAAACACACAGACATGGAGCTGGTGCAAGTATATTTTTCTGGAGGTAGTCTTCTCAACACATGTGCACACAGGCAGGCAGGCGTGCGCACATTTAATCTCTCCCTGGCTGTTGTGCATGCACATATAAACACAGTTTGAGTTTTGACCGCTATAGCTCCCACATGCTAGCATGCTAGCTATCCAGCTATTGCACTGACAGACTGGACAATCAATACACACACACACACACACACACACACAGCATATCAGATTTTAAATCATTATTTTTTCACTTTTTATTAGGGGTGTGCATTTCTCCCTTGTAAGACGATCTGATACACATCTAGATACAGGGGCTCCAATACGATTCAGGGATGATGCATTTCTAATACAGCATGATTCAGTGCTATTTGATGTGATGCAATCTAATACAGTTACTAACATTTGTATCATGTAGTCATTCATTTTCCATTTTAAATTATAATAAGTTATTTCTATAAAAGTGGCAGTGTCTTCTACTGACTGGCTGCTGTCAATCAAGACTATGATTATGATTTTTGCAATAGACGCAGACAAAATTATGAATATAAACTGTGTGTCTAACTACACACACAGTTAGGTGTCTAACTACGGCAGTTAGGAGGGAGAAATATGAAATGATAACCTGATGATTACTTGAGATCTTGCGTTTTAGCAGGAGAAACTGTTTGATATCTGTGTCTTTGTCTTGCCTGTTCTTGCATCCACATAATTACTCCTCATTGCCTGCATACATTTTATCACACCGTCTCTCCAGCTGATTGTTACCGCTGTGAATTTATTTGCTGTTCTACAGACCTCATGAACAGCCACACTTTTGTCCAATTTTTTTCTTTCTTTTAGAATCTTTTTTCTTTTAGTCTCTCATAGTTACAGCTGTACTTCTTATAAAGTCACACAACATATATATCTACATATATACCTACACACACATATCTACATATATCGACATACACGCATACATAAAACAAGATCAGAAACAGAAACTTACATACACATTGTTTCTTATTGATGTCCATACCTACATTTCCTATTGTGTCTAGTACATAAATCCGTTAATTATGTCAACATCTCTGCAAAGATATTGTCAAGTCAACTAAAATCTGATCGAACTGGTTTGATGTACTCAGTCCATCTGGTCCAAATCAGGTAAAATTTTTCTTTTTGGATCCTGAGGGAAAATGATATTCGCTCCATAATATAAATTTCTAAATATTGTTTCTATCTACTGAATTTAGCCATTTCCTTGTGACAGCTTTTTTACTTGCTGCCAGAAGTATATGAGCAAGTTTCTTGTCATTATTACTCCATCTATCTAATTGGATATCACCCATGTAAATAGTATCACATCTGAGAGAAATACTACTACCAAATAACATGTTTATGTATCTCTTGCCAGTAGGGGACAAGAGCCTGGCAGCTCCAGAATATGTGAAAGTGGTTGGCATTGTTTTCCCCACAGAGCCTCCAACAACTGCTGCCATCTCTAAAATGTGCTTTTTACTGTGGAGTAATAAAGAATCGTACAATATTTTTCCAGCAGAATTCACGCTACGTGGACAAACTAGTTGAACTCCATTGTATTGCACACACTCTTTGCCAACTCTCCTCAGAGATGTCAAAATAACCCTCTTTCTCCCATTTCTTTTTTTATGTAAGTGAGTTATCTGATTTACATTGAAAAATACCTTTGCACATTTTGGAAATAATGTTGCTGCATGTCGTGGATTTAGATGCTGACAAAAATAGTTTTAGGATACCTAATTCTTCTGTTTTCAAAGCTGTGTTCAAGTTCCGAACGAAATAGTGTCGAACTTGAAGGTACCTAAGGAAGTCGCTCTTTTCCAGGTCATGTTTTTCCCGTAGGTATCCTAAGTTTTGGAACGCCCCCTTGTGGACAAATGCATAGTAGTTAGTAAGACCGTTTGTAGTCCATTTTATTGAATCCATCATAAGATCTATTCAGCAAAATGTTTGAATTGTAGTCACACCATCTCAACAATTTTGCAGGAACTTCTAACCTACATAGTTTTATAGTTTCCTGCCATCTTTTTAGTGATAAATTGAACCACTGGTTACCCTTGTTAGCAATTTTTTTTTGCAGTTCCTCATCTTTTAAAATTGCTTCTAGTGGGATCCCTTCCACCAATAGATGTTCAATCTCCTTTCACCTTGCCAAGTATGCCTGAGCACATAAACACAGTAAGGGCCTTAGTTGAGCTGCATAATAATATACTTGTAAACATGGGAGGCCCATTCCACCACAATCCTGATTGAATCATATTTATTTAGGATATTCATGAATTTGGGAAGCTGTGTGGGCTGCACTAAGTAGATTAATGCGTCATCCGCAAATAACTAACCCTAACCCTAACCCTTGCAGATGGTCTCTCATATAGTGTTCTGAATGTGTCGATGATAGATCTGTGAAAGCCGGATTTTGCTAATACTTTATACAAGAAGGACCATTTGACAGAGTCAAATACCTTCTCTGCATCTAGACTTAGTATGGCTGACTCTGTATTATGTTGTGTGACATGTCTAATAATGTGTAAGGTTCTCCTAACGCTCTTATCTATTCAAGATAACACACTCTTAATTCCCTGACACGTGGGTATTAAAACACCTCTCTCTTTACTTTATATACAGCTTGAAGTCACCAGTGTATGGCCTGAAACTACTTATTTTAGTGTATTTTTTATTTTTTATTTTCTCTTCTTATTCACTTAAATTTTTTTTAAAGAGGGATTTTCTCTCATCTTTGCTGCACATTTTAGCTGGAGGATTACATGTTCAGTCTGGTACAAATACTGGTCCTTCCCCTTTCCCGCCTTTCAGTTACTCCAGATTGTTTCCCTAAATAACTGTTACAAACTTTTATATGGCGTATATTTTGGTTCATCAGGAGGCAGAACCTACTGCATGGTAAACCGGTTGTATGTACTCCAGTCCTGCAATTCATCTTGTTCCATTATGACGAGCTTAGGAAGCAACTTGTTAGATGGTTTACTGGCTCGCGTGTTTTTGGAGGAATGTGTGTTTTTTCTTTATTTACTGGGAGGTTTTTTGTGTTTCTTTCTTAAAGTTGACCTCATCTGGATGCTACCATAATGCTCACCTGGGATCTAACCAGGATGCTCATTTATTTCCTACCATTCTTATTTATATCTATGTATTTCATAATTCACAAATGATTAGTGGTTAACCCATGTATCTCCCAGAGAGGACTGAGTGGTTCCAGTATTCGGCTTGTGAGCTGGAACGCTTGCAGACTTGGGGGCCCAATAAAGCGCTCCAAAGTGTTTTCATACATCAAGGGTCTTCCCACTGACATCGCTTTTCTTCAGGAGACCCACTTGCGTATAAATGATCATTGCAGAATGCGCAAACCATGGGTTGGGCAAATATTCCACTCAGCTTTCAACAGTAAATCCAGGGGTGCTGCTATTCTTATTAACAAATGTATCCAGTTCGTATCCAGGTGGGCGTTATGTTATAGTAAGTGGCACATTATATCAAACTTCAGTTATATTGGTTAATGTTTATGCCCCTAATTGGGACAACCCAAATTTTATGACTTCCCATTTTTCAAAAATTCCCAACTTGGATACTCACTCTGAACCTAGTAATAGACCCCAAACTTGACTGATCCCACCCGAAAGTACTTATACCATCTGCCATGTCGCAGAAATTATTATCTATTATGAGTCAATTGGGCTGCATAGATGCTTGGCGCCTGCTCCACCCATTCTCAAAAGAATTTTCTTATATCTCCAAAGTACACCAAGCTTATTCCTGCATCGACTATTTTTTTTTTTATAGACAGGGCTCTTCTACCTGCTGTGAAATCCACTGAATATTCTGCCATCGTTATTTCTGATCACACTCCTCACATTTTAGATTTAGTACTCTCACCCATCACTACAAAACAGTGGAAGTTTAATACAGGACTTCTAGCTAAAGATGAGTTCTGTGATTATATTTCAGAAAAAAATTGTGTTTTCCTTGAGAATAATAAGAGTCCACATCGCCCTTTCTGTTATGGGAAACATTAAAAGCAGTAATCAGGGGAGATATTATCTCATACAGCACACATTTGGCTAAAAGTTTCTCCTAACGCTGTCTTGCGTTTGTCTTTGACAAATAAAACCTGTTTGATCCAAGTGAATGAGTTCTGGTAGGATATTTTCAATTCTCTTGCTCAATATTGACGTAAACAATTTAGAGTCAACATTTAATACGCTAATGGGACGATAGTTACCGCATTCTATTTTGTCTTTTCCATCTTTCGGTATGACCAAAATGATCGCATCTCTCCAAGGGGGAGGGATTTCTCTTCCAGTTAAAGGTTTTTAATAAAGTGTTCTTGCATTAATTTATACCAATCAGGGCCAAAGCCGTCCGGGCCCGGGGTCTTTCCTGTTCTAAGTCTCCTAATTGCTGAGTAAAGTTCCTCTTTACTTATTTCTGCAACAGTTTTTGATTTTGCTTCTCAGTAACGGTGGGTAGATTCACTGTACCTAAGAAAGTGTCAATTTGGGGGTCATCATCTGTTTGGGTTTGGGAGTATAAAGATTTATAGTACTTCTCAAAACTTTCTTTTATTCCATCTAAGCTTGTCTCAATTTTTCCTGATTCAGGGTTTCAAATCTTATGTATAGTGTATTCAGCTTGTTGTTTTCGTAATCTATAAGACAGAAGCTTCAAAGATTTTCCTCCTACTTCATAATAACTTTGCCTTTTTTTCTGAATTTCTTGTGTGTTTATGTCATCTATTTCATTCTTTGTTTTGTTAATGTCTGAACTAATTTCTGGATCTAAGGTTTCTTTAAGTTCTTTCTGTAACTGCTTTAATCTGTCTTCTAGATTCTTAAGCCTTTGTTGTCTAAGTTTTTTCTCATGAGAAGTAATAGAAATTATCCTGTCCCTAATTATATCTTTGAGCACGTCCCAAAGCACGGGCGGCCTCACCTCTCCATTATCGTTAAGTTCAAGATATACTTTGATTTCATTTTCTAATTTATTTTTGATTTGTGTATTATTTAAGATATTTGAGTTTAATCTCCAAAAAGTCGTCCTTGGTTTATTGTTAAGGGGTATTGACATATATATGGGACTGTGATCCGACAGAGCGATTTGACCAATATCACATTGCACTACTCTATGGAGATCACTTTTAAAGATGAAAAAATAGTCTTTCCTAGAGTATGTGCCGTGAGGGGATGAATAATGAGTATAATCCCAACTGGATGGATATATTTCTCTCCACTCGTCTATAATACCTGTTTCTTTCATTAAATTGTTTATCTTTTTACTGATACCACTGAAGTCTGGGTTCCCCATTGAAGAGTCTAGTTTTGGAATTAAACGTGTATTTAAGTCACCCCTGCATATGACAGTCCTGTGACCTTTTGATGTCATTAATTCAATTATCTGTCTGCAAAATGACCATCCACTGCCTGCTAGAGCATATACAATAAGTAAACTCACTAAGATTCCTCCCACTTTACCAATCAACAAAATATATCTCCCCTCTTTAGCCGTTTTTATACTGGGCAGTAAGCCACCAATTTGCCGTCCTTTTGGTGGCTCGCTCCGCGGATTTAGACAGAAGGCGGCAAATTGGTGGTCTCCATTACTTCCGTTATTTTCCCTGTCAGCTCTCAATAATAAGAACTGAGCATTCCATGGAGTAATAATCAGTCATTTTCATCCTTGAGCTGTGGAAATCTACTGCACTCGGTAATCGACTCGTCAGGGCTTCCCCACACAGGCAGGCTGCTGGAGGAGAGGGTGAGTTGTGCTGTGTTTTTAATACAAATCCGGCTAAGCTAGCAGATGTTTGATGCTTCGTACTGTGTGCTGGGACTGTACATGTACTGTTGCTGAAGTTTGCTGCTGTTCTCACCATTAATTGTGGCTTTTTGATGGCGGTTTCTAGTTGGAGACATAAGCTGCAGTGTATTGTTATCGTGCAGTCTTTTCTGAGGTTGCTAAAACTAGCTAAGCTAACGGTCAGCTAACTTGACCTCTCGAGGGGGAGTCTTACTCAGTGTCACGGTGTGTTAGACCATGGATTAAACTTACATTGGAAATACCCCTTTAAGACAGACGAGTGCGTAGATGAGTCCCCGTGTTTTGGCATGATGATGTTTAATGTCCCTGACCTACAGTTGCATTTAGCCCTTTGTTTGCAACCACTGTTTTAAGTAAGTAAGTGCTTTATTATTCAATTGTGAGACATTTTATGATGCATTGTATGTCATAGAAAAAAAATCTTAAGCCTGTTGTAACTAACTAACTAACTGAGTTCTGGTTTTAGGACTCATTATCAACACTCAAGCAAGCTCATAGAGAAAACACCATATGAACGACATGAGTCTAACACTGGTAGAGAAGAGTGTTAAATGAGGACTGCAGATAGCTGAACCTATCTGTTAAATGAACTGGTTGTTTATTATCACTGTTTGAGTATCCCTTAGCTCAAGCTAAAAGACTCGCTTGCCTTCCCCTCCCCTTGCAGTTGTGTGCTTCGTTGTGCATGTGTGTGTGTTTGTGTGTGTGTGTGTGTATGTGTGTGTGTTGATGTGCAGCGGTGATCTATTTTTGTGCTAAATGGAAAAAAAAAACACCTGAAGTTGGAGACTCGCTGTCAAGTGTTAGTGTGTCTGTGGGGGCATGTGCCTTTAAAAACTGCAAGATCCTTGTCAGTGGACGCTCGTCACAAACGCACACACACACATACGATGCTAGAAATAGCTGCTCTATATTTGAATGAGTACAGTCAGAGTCAATGTCTAATCAATGTCCCAGCTTCCCTCTGTCGACTGCAGTCTGAAAAACAGAACACATGGCCGGGTGAATAAATAACATAGACAGAGCCAGCTCCCTTCACACACTTTTACATCTCTGTTACATCACCATCAAACTCAACTTGTCAGAATGTCCTCTGAATTTGTCCTCAAAATCAACGGTCACATCAAAGAATGTAATAAAATATAAAGATGTCATAATGTCTGTGTGACATTAATAAAATTAAATGAGATACTGTGATGATGTGGAACCTCACAAAACCCATTTTCTCATATCGATTTTTCTTATTAAAACCCCTATTAGAGGAGACGATGATAATTGCTCAGAACACAGCATTCATCATATCTCAATAAAAGTGTGATATTACCATCTGAACTTTCTGGAACTCTTCTGTCTGATACAGCAATGCTTACTCAGTCTAAGAATAAACAAAAGCCAAAAAAGCTGTTGCTGGTTTGTGGGCAGCAGTTAAGGCTCATTAAGAGGAACCATACTTACTGATGCGAATGGAAAGATGGCCCTTGGCATAAAACTGGGCTGCCTATGCAGCAGGAAGATGCAAATATTTTTTTGGTCCTACATGACCAGTGAAAATAGGGGAAAGGGGCTGATGTATTCCCTGTTGCTCAAAAGATAGAAAACCTGAAGAATGCACTGCGCCGCACCAAACCAATTAAAGGGACATGAGACAAGATCAAAAAATAAGGCTCAATAATGACACGACGGCCGTTAGGGTAACTGCAGCCATCAACCAAGCCGGCACTGGAGAGCGCAAGAACTCTTCACAGCAGAGCAGCTGATGCTGTGACACTGTTATTTCTTTACTCGCTGTTCACGTGACTGTTTAAGGCAAGACCGCCGCACATGCCTCCGTGGAATGATGTTGGTAGCCTACAACTGCTAACTGAGCTGTGTGTAAGGGATAGCCTTATCCCCTACACACATGAAGCAGCCGGGAAGCCGGCTCGCTGTGTGTAGAGACACACAAGCGGTGAGTCTGAAAAGCACAGGCGAAAGCAAAGACGGCATATTGGGGGACAAAAACATTGTCTCTGATACGGGACTGCTGTGTGTTAGCAGCTAATGCTACTACACAGACACAAACAAACAGTTAGCCTGTGGCTACAGCCAGCTGCTAACATCACCTCCTGGATAACAGGTTGGGCTTTCGGTCCCATATATAAAGGGACATATTTCTAACTATTCGGTTTCAGACTAAAGGACCGTGGAAGATGCACAGTCTGTAACTATTCAGTGTTACACAGCTGGACTAAGTAACATGTTAGCAGTGTAGGAACACATGTCCTGCATCTCTGGATTTCAAAGAAAGCCTGTTGCTAAAATTAATCACTTTTGTCCCCAGTTTGACTGTTTTCTTTAGAGGAGCTTTGCAATCTCCGCATCTCCTCTCCTGGCTTGGAGAAGTGATGTTTGCCTTGCAGTAAAGATGAACGTTTCACAGAAGATTTTCCCCTTTTTGACTTACAACTTAAGGACCATTTGTCCTTTCCCCCCCCCTTTTCTTTAAGACAGACACTCTCTCCTTCCTCTCAGGTCACTCAACACTCAGGAATCCACTTACTGAGCTTCAAAGGGAACAGACAACGGTTTCTTCAGAAGGATGTGACATGGACCAGTCTTTCTACTTGTAAATTAGGGAAAGGCAACTGTTGGTCAGTGAGTCCATCTGCTTTGCATTAACAGATACTCCCCAGGGAGATGCAGTAAAGAGGGGCTTATCTGGTTCTTCTCCTCTCACTGTCAAACTCTTGTTTATGACTGTTGTTGTAAGAGTTGTGACATTCCATTTTACTATTTCTCTGTTTCTCTTTCGGATTTCCAACAAGTTCTACGATAACCATTAGGTCAGAATCTAATCTTTTCAATTTTAGCAAATTAGGGAACACCAAAAGAAATGCAGAAAACTGATGTTTCTCCCGTTTCTCTATGTTAAAGTGGAGCTAAGATAGTTTCTGTGATCAATGTGTCTGATGTTTGGTGGAACCACAGCACCCCCCGATGGTGAGTCCAGGTATGGTTGGAAAAGATTTTAAGTAATCTTTTATTTGATACTTTTTGTTTATCGTATTAGTAAATGTTTCTGACATGTTTTGTTAACAAGTGCTAAGTTAGGCCTAGAAGAAATAAGCCATAAGTTCTACTGTGTATTGAAGCTTGTTGTTTTTCTTTTGTTTTTCTTACGTTATCTTTTTCTGAACTTTAAGTGATTTCAACCCTGCCATATTATTTCACGTAAACATAATCCACATATTAAGCCATGGTGAAATTCTGGGAAAGGTGAAACACAATCTTAAAACATTAAAGAAACAAACATTAAACATTAGTTTCATTAAAGTCTTGTAAAAGTAGGCTTATAATATCGTCGGAGGTGTGAACGCTGTCACCCCGCCTGCTGGCTCCGCCCGCCAGATGGGATAACATAAAGAGAGACTTCGCTCTCGCTCACTCTCTTGTTTCTTGTTTTTACTCTTGTTATATCTCTTACCCACGCAATCTTACTCTTCACTTCTTTTTAATTTTTACCTTTACTCTTACTTTGTGGTACAGCGATCTCCGTAAAAACCAACCATGTGTTGATTTTTGCTCAATCTTATAATTTGTGGTTTTGTATCACTTCGATAAGTGCTTTTACTTTGAAAACTCTAACAGAACAAAGTTCTATTTGTTTTTGATTTTGTTTTGATATATCGTTAAGTATCACCACTTAATTCAAAGAAAGCAAATTTAATTCAATTCATTGTACTGAATAAAAACGGAAGATCCGCCCGGCCAGTGTTTCATCCTCCAGTTGTTTTAGTCCATAGGTTGAATTAGTTTACAGTCAGAACTTAAGAATCACCACTCAAAGTAACAGAGGAAAAATCCTTATTGATATAGACAGTGCAGTAATTGACTGCTGTAAAGAAAGAAAGACTTTGCCAAGCCGAGACCAGCTCTGCCCCCAGCGCTCTCAAGCGAACACCCTCCTGGGCATTGGGTCAAGAGTTCTTCAGCCGAGTACCGGACGAGTCGCGACCTTCCTCGGACCACTGGATGGACACTGCAGTCCGCAGTCGAGAAAAGGGCACCCGAGGACACCAAGGCCAGACTCCTTCAACTCTCCAACCAAAGTAGGCTGAATCTCTTGCACACAGCTGGATTTACACCCATGAACATGAGTTGGTGTCTATAGGTTGTGACTCCTTTATTTTGAGTTTAATAGAAATTCGGTTAGGGTCTCGTTAGCATTAAATTTACTCTCGTTAGTATCAAATCTTCTCTCGTAAGATTTGAAGGCTAAAAACCCGACCCGTAATTTCACCATCCGTCCATATTCACATAACCTTGCTATTTCACTCATTACAGTTTCCACATTATCCGTTATCATTTGTTATTCATTCACATTACTATTGTATTTGTTCACCCTGAGTTATTTAGTTAATAAATATAAGCTCTAAACATGACCTGTAATGTTTTCTTACCTGGTCACTAGGAAATGAACCATGTCAGCATCTGTTTTCAGTCCCAATTCAAGTTGAAGCTGCCGCCATGAGTCGAACGCGTATCCGATGTTTATTTTGGTGCCGGCCCAGCTTTGGTTGTAATTTCGTTTCGACTCATGACTTTCCGCTGATAAAACCTTCGTTTTTTTCTTAGTATGATGTGGGCTCATTCTTTTTGGTTTTGAACGCTTCATCACCCATTAGCATTCAAAAACTTAAAATGCATGTTTATTTTTTCACAAATCCTGCCTCATGTCCCTTTAACACACAAGTACTGCGAGCTGGGTGGAAAACAGAAAGTAGACCAGCTAGTAACACACACTAGACACTAGAGCCCGACCGATTTATCGGCGGGCCGATATTATTGGCCGATATGAGGCATTTTCCAAACAATCGGTGTCGGCATTTATAATGGCCGATTAATTAATATTTTAAAAATAAAATAAAAACGGACGAAACACCCTGCAACCATGTTATGAGTGTTGTCGTTGCATAGTTTGTCCAACAGAGGGCACTCTACAACTCTCTTCTTGTACGGGTCACGCGTCACATGTCATGGGTCATGGGTCAAGGGTCACCATGCATGCGCAAATGCGCGAGCTATTTAAGTTCATTTTCAAACTGCATTATCATATTATTTCAGTGAGGACTCATAAATGACTACAAATAACTAATGTTATGGAAATCTGTTTATATATATATATATATATATATATATATATATATATATATATATATATATATATATATATATATATATATATATATATATATATATATTATTTATATATCGGCTGATATAGCGGAATATCGGATTTTTAAATCACCAAATATTTGTATTGGTATCGGCCTTTTAAATCCTTTATTGGTCTGGCTCTACTAGACGCACTAAAGTACACTAAAATATGTCTCTAAAAACATTTTAGAAAAACAGTATTGCCTTGATTGACGGTCTGATCAGAGTTTGTTTTAGCACCTGTTTTCATAACACAGAAACAATATCCCATCCACTTCTGGTTCAAAATCTATCTAACAGCTAAATAGTATGCTAAAATATGTTTTTTTAAGGCATTTTAGGCGAGAAATAGGCAGTGTAACAGAAACTTGGTTCATTGTTTTATCAACACTGCCTAGTTTAGACAGTCTGATCGACTCTATCTAGACTAAACTCTTTGTGTCTGTGGATGCACACTTACAAGTGGAACAACAATCTGTCTTGTTACAACAGTCCTAGAGCCACCAGATGTCACATTTTGTGTCATTTGGAGGATTTTTGTTGGTAAAAGAGTGGGGGCTCTGTGTGTTGTTCAGTTGCATATACTACCAACACTGGAATTTTCATCCGGCTTTGTATCACTACAAAGTTTCAGTTTTAATAATAATCAACTAATTATTGGTTAGATTGGATTGGCTTCTCAATTATTTAAATAGTTAAAATGGAAACATTGATTTCTTGAAAAGTGACAGCAAATGAATACCAGGAAGATATAGCCAACGTTTTACAGAAATAATTACTATAATCATTAGTCAAAGCTCATGCAAATTCACACTCAGTAGAGCATCTAACAGCTCTGCTGATTTGCATTCCTAGTCAAATAAACTTCAATCAGATTTACAGGGCTGCAGATGGTGGCATTGATTTCAAGGTGAGATGCACCTCATATACCTTTATTACAATGAGCAATACACCATGTATTGACATGTGCAACACACCCATATACTCCTTTCAACTCAGCTAATTAACTAATTAACCCTAACCCTACACCTAACCACTATCTTAAATTAGCATGACATGTCAACAAGTTGATTTATCTACTACACCTTTGTTAGAAAAAATGACATGTGCATATCTTTAAATGGACCATATGATCTCCCTGTAAATTAAATGGAAAGCCAACATAACTGAGGGCTGGGAGAATAGAGCTGACCCTGCCAAATAGAAACACAAAGAAACAGACCGATATCCACAGGTTGATCATGATGGTGAGCAGTAGCAGAGTGGCTTCAGGATGTACAAAATGCCTGTTCAGTGCCTGACAGTACCCAGCCACAGCATGTTGCAAGCATAGTGCAATGGTTCCTAGCAAAGTGACAACCAGCAGTGTGGTCGTTGATGTTCAAAAATACACCTTTTTTCAGAAAGCGCTAATGTTGGTAAAGAAGCCTACAACCTATACTTAGCCAAATGCAATTGAGCTGTAATGCCACTGATTGCAATATGTGCTCAGGTGAAGTGAAGTGATAGGAAGAACAATGAAAGAACCAAATGGGACTCATGATCCTTGCTGTACAATGATGCCATTCACATGCTAAACAACCCCTTATGAAGATAAAGGCAGATAAGCAAAACACTGCAACAGTCTTTATGGTCCAATCTGTTGGAGATGTGATATTTCTGTATTATCATAGCTCTGTATGAATTACAAAAAAACAAGTCAGTGCAGGCACTTTAAATTCTTTGGTTGGGTTGTAAGCAAGTGGCTGAACTTTACAGCTTGATTTAAAGTTACAAGTTAATTGATAGTACTTTAGGTTACAATGGCAATGCAAAGGCAAACACCTTCTCAAAAATACACTGGGGTTACACTGGCTATAAAAATACCACTTATAGAGAAAACAAGAACTGTGGTTAGCTTTGGCTGCTCTGACGCTGGTGGACACTCGTGACAGTGAAGACAACAACACACACGCTGAAATAAAAATGTCAACTTACATCTATTGTTTCATATTTTGCTCTATCCATTAATTGGTTGTGTTGCAAATCACACCCTTGATGGCAATTTTTCCGTGTCATTTGGCTGACACTTTGCATTCTTCTGCATGGCATGGATGAAAGTGGGAAATTTGCATGAAGGCAACAAAAATAAGCCTGGAGGTGAGTGAACATAACAGAACAGTGTAATTCCGAACAAGAGAAAGACTCTGACCAGCCAAGACATAACAAGAAGCTTGGGCCTAAAAGAGGGTCTACATGGATGTGGTTTGGGTATGAAAAGTCTGAGATGGACCATAAAACCATACCTCACAAATTATGCCACAGATCAATCCCCTCAACAGACTCAAACACCAACCAATCCACCTGGAACCAAGCTAAGAAACTTACCATGTAACAGACACACAAAAAGGGGCTCTTACCTGTGTTCACTTTATTATCTTGGGTACTCTTATTGGACGTTCCTGCATGGGGTGGAACCGCAAGTAAAAAATTGGTCTCGCAAGTCCCATGATGCCTCTTAGGAGGTGGGGAAGATGGCATTACAGGTGACGTCATTAACGGGGAGGACATAATTGTCGCCATTGCAGCTGCAGCTCCTGTGCTGTCCGATACAGTGAGTGAGCGTCGGACAGCTGCATGCGGGTAGGGCACTCTAGGTGGGCATGCTGTTCCCATCATGGTAAAATTTGGTACATTAGGTACCATCACTGGCAAGCCCCCCATGCCAGTGGGGTATGTTGTGGCCATCACCATGGGAACAGACAGATGTGAACAGTCAGACATTGCCCGTCTTACTGCAGTTCGCTGTGGTAACTCACTGCTTTGGCTGGTTTTTGTCTCTCTGTTTAAGGTAGCACACGATCCCACTCTCTCATCCTCAACTTGACCTAAATCTTGTGACAGGCCATGAATTGCAACCTCACCTCTGCCAGGTGGAGTACGTGGACCCATCTTCCCCTTTTTGGTATGGCTTAAGTCATCTCTTTCCACCTTACTCTCTGCTACTTCACTTACAGCCACACTAGTGTTAGCTATGTTTGCTGGGGCTGAAGGTAGGCTTGCTGTAGGCCCTACAGTGGAACCAGCTTTACTGCCTGTAAGGTCAGCAGGAGGAGGAGCAATACCAGTAGACTGTATAACACTCTGCTTTGCTAAAGATGGCTTGAGAGTTTGATTTCCAGTTGGAACTGTAACTGAATTTTCTTTCAGACTTCCAAGTAGGCCTCCAGGTGTAGGTGATGAGACAAATTTCTTCTTGTCCTCGTCATCTACTGGACTTGATCTGCTACTTCCAGCGAGGCAAGGGCTCAGTGTGTTTCTCTCCTGACCCTGCAACACTGGGCCAGACACTTGAGATCCCTGGATGTAAAATCCATCTTTGCTGCCCGTATAATTTTGTTGCAGATTGTTTTGTCTGAAGTTAGGGTTCGATGTGGGCTTATAGTCTGGCACAGAAGTCAGAAAGGATCTCCCAGGTGAGATAGAAGGGGAAGGTACTGAAGAGGAAGGAGAAGAGATGGGAGACATGGAGCTGCTGGGGCTTTGTCCTTGACTCCCTAATAACCTACCTGCACTTTCCACCCTTGACCCCTCATCCTCTATCTTTAGCAGTGACATCCTGAAGCTCGGGGATCCTGGTGCCTCAGCCGATGAGCCAGACAAGGTCCCCTCGGTCCTGCCTTGCCCTAATTTCACATCCTCTTCCGTCAAAGTTATTTTGGCTCCCCCCTGTGTAGCACCAGCAACCTGCCCCCCTCGTGCCATCTGGCCTTGGCAGTTCCAGTCCCTGTGCTGGTCAGAGGCCGGGCTGTAGGGTAATGGTGGAGGGGAGGCCAGGGCCGCAGGGATGCTGGAACCAGAGAGGGTAGTTGAAGGTTTCTGTTGCTGTTGATGCTGCTGCTGTTGTTGATGGCTACTGGAAGGTTGTCCGTACCCGCTGCCACCACTAATAATGCCAGGCTGCTGCCAGGGCGCGCCAGACAGGAAAGACATTGTCCTGGTCTGTTGTCAGGTCCTCTTGTCTTGCTCTTTTACTCCCTCTTTTTCTCTGTTCTTTGCACCTTCTTTGTCTCTTGTTGTAGTTGTTGATCTTCTTTCTCTCTGTCTGCTGTTTGTCCTTCTGTCTCCTGCTCTTTTCTGTCTCCAGTTGGTGTCGTTTAACTCTTGTCCAGGAGGCAGGAACGTCCTCCGTGTCCAAAGTGTTATGAGCTTAGAAAGTAAAGGAAGCAATGCAATCTTTCTTTTTGTAAAGTGATGCCTCAGAGTTGTGTGTGTGTGTAACTGAGCTGATGTGTGTGAAGCGCATGTGTTTACAGGCAAAAGGAGTGTGTGTGAGAGTCTGGTCGTCTCGGCTTCTCTCTGAGCACTGCACAGATCAGCTGTGGGGCTAAATTGCATCTCTCTCTCTCTCTCTCTCTCTCTCTCTCTCTCTCTCTCTCTCTCTCTCTCTCTCTCTCTGACATCACAAAGTCACATGACAGCCCGGAATATTCCCTCATTCATTGGAGCAAAATTTCAGCATCCAGCCCCTAGCGACAACCGTGCGCAAGAGTATAAAGACACAGGATTATACAAACACACATGTTGACGTGTTGTGGCAAACATGCATGCACAGACACACAAACTGAGCGATGGCTGTCACAGGAACTCAGCTGCCATATGATAGCCACTTGATGATACAGAGTGAGAGACACAAGGATGGATTAGTGAGACATTACTGAGGACTGAAATTATCCTGATTAGATTTTTATTGGACTCCTTCTAATATCAGTCACAGAAATACATTTTTTAAAAAACGTACACGCTGAGGCTATAATTTACCACATTGACGTCAAGAGGTGATTTTGTGTGCGCATGAAGGAACTGTGCGCCCTTCACCCTGTGCTCTTGTCTTCATTAATTTGTGCCTTCACTGAAATTATTTTGTGTGGTTTATATTCTCACATTACATCTTTTGCTGAAAAGAAATCTAGAATGAGGTGAAACTTAACCTGCTGAAAAGCTGCAGAGACTTGTAGTTCAAAGCATTACTTGACAAAGACACAGAGAACCACTCGGCTCAGTGATCTTAAACTCACATTTTTGTGATGCTAAGTGCTATTTCTAAAAAGAAATGACATTGAGGGTTTAATTACCCAGTGCCGGATGTGATGTACCTCATGGAACATGGTTTCACCTTGCAGTAAGAAAATCCCAATAAAACAGTTATAACTCACAAAGGTGAATCGTGTTGATTTGTAGGGGTAGCAGGGTGTCTCCTAATGCTCTTATAATTAGGAGTTTGATATGTGGGCTTTCAAAGCAACACCATAAACTAGTTCCAGGTATTACCGTTAATACCTTTAAGGTTAACTGGTTAAGAAGGTGTCTTAAAATTCAATTTGGTATTCATCCTAAATTATATGTTCAATTGGATGTCTTTCCTTTCTTTTCACATGTATTTTTTTGCTGAATAGATTACTAATTCAATTATCAAAATTCCATCAGCAGGCCCTTTTAGCTTGGAAGCTGTATTTCTGACTTCACAAAAACGTCCTCTGGAACAACTGTGACGAACGTATCAGGACCAAATCGTTATTCTTTCATAAATGTTTTCCAAAGAGATTTAAATCGCATTTGCGAGCTCTTTGATGATTCCGGCATTACGCTGTCTTATGATCAGTTCGTGTCTGTACAGTGGTTTACAAACTGTACTGGTTGTATATGTTCAAAATCTTTTAACCTGAAACCTCTGTCTAATGATTTCTATAATGGTCTATATATATTTACCCATCTGTCTGTCTCCTTACTTAATTTTTCTCTACCTAATTTTTATTTCATTTTATGTTTTGGACGTATATTTATTTGTATTGTCCGTTTTTGATGTACTTTATGTAGCCTTATTTTTGCCTACATTTGATCTGCATGTGCTACTCCCTGGTTTACCGAAATTCTTTGTAAACTGTTCTCTTTTCTATAAAGTTAAATAAATAAATTTGCAAGGAGTATTAAAACCGTTCTGACGGGAAAGGGTCTCATCTTCCACCCTGCATCTCCTGTCTCAACATCTGTGCCTGGCAAAGACTTTCTTGACTTAATGAGAAATTGTGTGTAGGAGCTAACTATGAGTATTACATTGCATACCTTAAATTGGAGGCTTAAGAAATACAAGCTGGAATTCACAGTTACACTCTAGGTATTAAACTGATGCTATTTTCTAGAATGACCAAACGACATGCTGAGCAGCAGTCATATCATCAGCTCCATGTGCGATGCAGAAAGCATAAATTGACCTCAAGGAATGCAACTATCTGGAATTCAGTGTTCTCTTCTGACAGAATCGCTACAGGTACTAATAATTCTTCTGGTTGCATAAAGCACTGAGCAATCTTTCTCGAAGACCAAGGTCATGTTCAAAAGGGGATACACAAGATAAAAATCAAAGGTAGGCAAACCCTACTGTACCTCGGCTACTCTAGTATCAGTCAGTGATGTCCATGATGGAAAGAGAGTTTTATCAGGTTAACAAGATAATGGGAGCAAAAAAAGAGTGAAAGACTGGGGCTGTGTTAAGGATATTTCAGAATTGGAGAGTTGGGTAAGGTAATGGTGTTTACGTACGTTTAGCCGTGCATGAAAACATTTTCAGACCATCACAGCAAAACAGTGCTGCAGCATTCTCCATAACAACTGACGTGGCTGGGGAAGGGCATTTAATATCAAATCTGCTCTATACAGCTTGTCCAGTGCAATCCAAGTTTCTGGAAGACGAGAGATCCCAAAATCATTGTAAAAGATGCTACAGTCAATGCTTATGCTGAGCTAATCAGACGCGATGTATGCTAACGCATTTAACTTAGCAGCTACAGTGAAAATTTCAGCTACAAAAAGGAGTAAATAATATCTTTCCAAATCAATTTGGGATTCAAGGGTTTCCAGAGACTTTTATTACGTCGGATGAGCTGTGGGAAGATTTTTTTGTTTTGTTTTAGATTGTTCTGTTTTGCTTTTACTGTTTTTTAACGTTCAGTTGTTTAGGAGAATGCTGCAACGCTGTTGTGCTGTGAAGCTCCAGAAATGTTTTGTGGACTACAAAGCTTCACCTGACTTTCCATGAGGGTGAGTAGATAATGAAGGGATTTTTATTTTCCTTTTCCTTTGAGTCCTTTGCCAACAAAAGCATTGTCAGCTAAAGAGCACTTCTGTGACGAAACGAGAAACTGTTCAGTGCTCTCAGAAGACAAAAGGAGCCAAACAGATGTAGAAAGCACTGACACTGACAGCTGTGACGTGAATGGTGCAATTGAACTGATCAGTTAGTACATGTGTAGACAGTGTTAAATATCTCTAGATATTTGGGAATGAACTGTCAGTGAGCCGTGTCAGGGTCTGGACCCCTCTGCCTCTGAAACAGTATTTTATGCCCGATGAGTTTTTCACTGCACATGACAGCTGACTGTCTCCCACCAACCAACCCCCTCACCCCACTCACCCAAGGCCTTTGCCAAAATACAAAAGCATCTTCTCAGGCATGACTGAATATGAATGAGTATTATTACATAATCCTTCATAAACAATCTGTCTACTGTAACTGGAGAGGGAGAGGCAGAAAGAGAGAGGAACAGGAAGAGATTAGAGCGTTGTTCATACATTCAATAGACTTGGAAAAAGGTGGGGATTATGCAAGAAATCCAGGCAATGCTTCTGTTTAACTTTGGGTGAGCCTCAGAGGTGTTATGTGCTGATATTCATGCGTGTCTGGCTAAAGCAGAGACATCCGTGGCTTTGACAGCTGAAGTTCTGGCATTTTCAAGACAAGACAAGTCTTGAGGACACAGAGGACTGACCCCACTGCATTCAGCTCTCTCCTTCTAAAATGTCACTTTTATGTGAGAAACAGGTGTATGTATGTTCATTAGGTCTTTGTTGGACTGTCATGTCAGGAAGCCTGTGACAGTGACCTTTGGCTTATACTCCCACTGATATAAGTTCTACTGCAGTTGCAGCGAGAAATGCCATTTCTCTGTCTAGTTCACACTGATGTGGAGATGTTTGCTCAGCTAGCACAAGTTTAACTTCTTTTTCCCTAGTGATATCCCAGAAAACCATGTACAACCATACATTTGTTTGAAGTGGGATTCATATTGCTTGTGGAATATGTAAGTTTAATCATCTTGAGGTGAAAGACTAAAGTGACTTAAATGATAGTTCTAGCAAGATCACACTCAATTACAATTTTGTTTAATTTACATTGTGGTCATGTTAGCCATTTTCTGTTTGAGGGAGGGAGGTTATTTTGCCCTGACCAGGTACCACTGATGTGTCTGTCCTGCCTATGTCCTTTACTTTCAACATCAATATACATATTCTGAAGCTAGCGTTTTTCATACTTTGGTCAAAGAAATATGCAGGTCTAAAAAATATTTCTTTCTGAAAGTCAACAAATAGGTTTATATAGTCTTTTACAGTGGGCACCTAGACAGAGCCCCTCTGCCAAGTGAATGGGACATCCACAGCCTCAGTATTGTCATTTGAAGTGCTACATGAAAAAAAGTTGAAATTAATAGATTTTTACATGCTTAAACTTGAACCCCATATCTTAGCCTAATGGTTTACATGCCTAATTAACTATTAGTATATCCTGTTTGCATCATATCCATCAATATACAGATAGTTATCACTCATTACTTTGATGCAGACGAAAAACCTGAAAACCTGATGATTCTCCAGCAAAATCTAAATGTGCCTTATATAGAATGCCTTTTGTCTGTCTTCATAGGTGATTAATGGACAATTATTCAGGAAAGACATTTGATATGATATACTCCTAACATATATGTCTAAACTTTGACTGAGTTTTGAATCTGAAAAGGAGTAAAATTTTAAGCCAAGGGTTTTGAGGTACTATAAGCTGTTAGTAACAGCCACCAATGCAGCAGCTGACCAAGTTGATGAGCTGCCAAATGAACGACCAAATTACAATAACTACCTTCCCATTATTCTAAGAACACTGGCATGCACCTCTCACTCTTCTCCACTTCGAGAAACACATCACCCCTGACTGTGAACAGCCTATATAGCTGTGTTAATCTCACTCATGCTCGTGGCCATTTTCCTGTCATTTTCTTTCTGTCCCTTCTGGACTACAAGTAGATGATGTTATTTTAGGTAATCCCACCTACATGGCTCTGTTAGACTCTGATTAGAGCTCTGGAGCCAGGTGAGTATAGTCCCAAATCAACTTGGATACCACTCAGTGACAATAAATTCTAATTGTGACCAGATTTTATAACAGAAAAAACTGTGAACAACCCACTTTTCAACTAGTCAGTATGTTCGAAATACTGTCCTGCAAAAAAACTAAACTTGAGCAGTCGGGGTTAGGGGCCTTGTTCAAGGGCACCTCAGTGGTGGCAATGGTGGAGCGGCAAGTGCTGCCGGTCCGTGGATTAGGCTACCACCATCCCCCAAATATGACCGTAGCAACTTGCGGGTGGTAGGTGTCTTGTTGAGATAAAAATTAGGTTATGTAAAACCGGAGATTATCTTGCAATGGTATTACACCTGCTGTGACGTGAATGATGCAATTGAACAGATGAAATTTGTGAACTATACCATGTTTATTGTTGTAAACTCCTTGTTTGGGAGTGATCCCGTCACAAGATGGTCCCTAGTTGTTTGTGAAAGCATTGCAGGATGTGGCCCTCTTCCTCCTGGACAAGTATGATATCAGGAATGTTGAATACTTACATGTAACAAATATGAACATACTAACAACATCATTGAGTGGAGGACAGTAGGGGTGGTACTGAGTCGTTGGTTCTACTATTGAGCCCCCCAAAGATGTCATGTGCCTTGATTAATGAGACAGTAGCCCTTTCTGCAGCGAAGATTCGCCATTACTCCGCCCTTGTTTGTTCACACGGCGTCAAGCCACACCAGTGTTCATACAGCATGCTGGTGCTGAGAATCCAAAAGATGTGTGATGGTACACATCATGACGTTGACATGTGACGATGTGTGTGTTTTTTTCAATGTGTTTCACCTGTTAATCTAAAAATGTATCGGCCGATTGTTTATAATCATATGGATGGGGTTATAATGTGTAGTGATTGAGATCCTGATCCACCATGCATTGTGTAAAGTGCGAAAGTTATGTTTTTCGGTCTAAATGACATAATTACATAATCACCATCAGTAAACAGTAAACTGTCTGACTCTTACTCGTGGGGAGGATGCTGTTTTCTGGGGGAAAGTTCAATCAAGTCTGCTGACAGTCGCAGGGATTTTTTTCAATACAAGTTTCCAGAGACAGTAACTACATCAACACAATAGTAGAAGGCAACAAAGACATGGTCAGTTATAGATTTTTGCTCTGAATCACATCACATAACTGCTATACAACTGCGGGAGCCGGATGGCTCTGCTGCCGGGGACAGATGCTTTTTTTCAGGCGGAAATGTGACGAAGAGTCGGTAGGACAGACAGGATGACAGCAACTTTTCCACATACAACTGTGGTATTTTTTTCTTCATAAGTTGCCAAAGACACTACCAGTTACCACATCACTGTTGTTTGGTCCTGTAACCTTGCCGGCTCGCCTTGCTGTGGCTCTGATACGACCTCCGGAGGCGCATCAGAGCCGCAGCGAAACTGTGCCCCCTCTCTGCATCTGTAACTTTCACACAGATGCCGATGTGGAGCCCCATTCACACTGAAAGGGCAGTGTGAATGGGGCTACTGTGGGAGGGGGGTGGCATCCAACACAGCCCCAGTTTAGAGGGAGGTACCTTAAGGATAAGTATCATATTTTGCATACATATATATTCATCTTTCATAACCAAAAATAGATACATACCTCATACCTCACCCTCATGCAAAGGGAGAACAGTATTTACAATATTAATTGGGTCTTCCAAGATCAAGATCTTTACGACATAAGGAGGGTGTGTTCAAACATTCCACAGGGGCCAGAATCAACAAAAGCAAAAATTGTTTATAGTTGCTTTCAGCTAAGCTAAGTTTATATTGACTGTTGAATTGAATATTAAATATATAGTCACTGTATTGTCAGGGTACATTCACTATTATAAGAAAGTCTGCCCAAGTTCTCAAATACATACAGATAACATGGTGGGTGTGGTCTAACCAGTGACAACTGAGTAGTCATGTAATAATGTTATAATGACTATTGAGTTCTCAGAATGTCAACATGTTAATGAGCATCATGACTGGTGTTTTCCTATTGCAAGATGGTCTCTAGTTTCCTTCTCACAATGTAACAGAATTCACCATTACCTCTTCACCTGAACAATTAATGATGTATTCTATGGTATCATTGTAATCCTTGACCATCAAAGCATAGGGATAGACATCACCTTTTATATGCTGTCATGTTCAGTTCAATACATATGATGCAAAATACATAACTCAGTTATGGCAGAAAGTAAAATGACTGCCATGGCTGCCATATGACATTTTTACAATTGCTCCATCTGTGAAAATGTTCAGGGCCCCAAACTAAACAACCTTACAAAGTTCAATGCTTCTATGAAAAAGATTTTTTAACATATCACCTGAACTATCTAGTTCTGTTACCATGTTTTTTTTCTGTATATCATCTCAACTATTGTAAAAAGTTTGATCAGTGGTCTTGTTTCGAGCCCTGCAGCATGAGAGCTGACAGCTGACAGCTGACAGCGGAGCTAAACACAGCAGAACTGTTCAGAAGAATATGAAGTGTTGACTGCGAACTGCAGTTAATGTGACAACACAACACATTTACACTAAATACATGTACTGAAATAGCTGGAAATAGTTTGTAAGTAGAAGTACTTGTTGGAGTTACAGACACTTTGCATCTGTGTACATGTGATCAATCTCAAGTATGCAGGTACAGTATGAGCAGTGTATCTCAGTACAAAGAGTGAGACAACTGAGACTGAGACACAGAATTTTTAATTCCTAAAATTCCTAAATTCTGTGTCCTATTTACTTTTTCTAAATTCAGTTTTTTACAGTTTAGAGATCCTTGTAACTTTTCATTTTGTTTTGAACTTATTTCTTTAAATCATTATAAAATAAATATAATCATTTTTTTCCTCAACATTTTAATGATAATTGTACTATGCCACTAATAATTAACAACTATAGATGACAATAAAGTGAAGAAACATCCTTCTGATCGGTATAAGCTGATACCTCTTACAGGTACAGATGATTGCCCCACAAATACTCCCGATTGGAGCACCCTTAGTATATAGGCTGAATGTAGTGTTTATATAGATGGCATCACTTTGCCGAAACCAACACACACACACACTGAAGTAGAAGTAGTCACTAGAGCACCAAATGTGCATTAATCCACAGATGAAAATAGTCCCCCCAAAACTGCACTATTCCTGTCTGAGCTTCTTTTGGATATGAATGAACCTTAAATAGCGATTTAGAGCTGTGGTATTGACCAATGGACTTGGAATTTGTTCATAGTAAGAAAACTGAGCACCAGCCTGATTATTTCAATTTACATAATATGCTTAATTGCCATTCTCATTAAACCACCAGTTTCTTGAATTGAATCATTGCCCCACAAACAACCCAGTGCACAAACTGCAGGGAAACAGACCATTTAAAAAAAATCTATTCCTTTATTAAACATATTCGCACATTATTAACGCATATACAGTACATGTACGCATGTATAGCAGCTGTCCCTTTTGCTCTGATATGAGCTCCGTCACGTACTTTTAATAGTGCATGTTTGTGCTTCAATATGATTTGACTGTTGATTTGATCTCTTTGTATGTTTTATGTAACTGGTTATATATGAGCTATTTTGTTGTATTTTGCGCAATAGTTGATAGTTAGAAATGACGATTTTTAAAAAATCTGATTTTTACACACCATATATTCGTCTCCTTTTTCCCAGCTTGTATTCCTTCTTTTCATTAGTATGCAAACGATACAAGTCTCACACTAGTCATGTTGGTAAAGTTTAATGATCATAAATTTGAGGTTGGAAAATATTACTCTCCAAGTGAAACTGTAAAAATCTCTGACACTAAAAGTTTGGCAACTAATAAGCTATCACAGTCACATTTATATCACAAATCATAAATTTAGAATAAGCAGTTGAAGGTTCAAATTAAATCTGATACTCTTGCAGCTTTAAGCAAAGGGCAAAAATCTCCTAGTCCTCCCTATGAAGGTCACAGATTGCTGAACAACAGCTGGAGATGGAGGAAACAGAGAGTGAGGAGACTTCAGCTGGTTGCCCATGGCACTGGGCAGAAAGGGAGAGAAAGAGAGGGAGAGAGCGGTGAGGGGGATTGAGGGTTGGAAGTGTAGGGAGGGGAGGGAGAGAACGAAGGGTGGAGGATCTTGTCAGAGCGTTTCTATTTTTACACTTCGACCTCACTGACTGTCACACCCAGTCCACCCCTTCTCTATCTTTCCATCCTTCAGTCACATAGTCTCTTTGTTTCCACGGCAACAACCTCCTATGTCTCCCTGACAACGCCCCCCTCACAACCAACAACCTACAGCCCCTCGCACCCCCAATCGCCAGTGCAGTGATTATGACGGTGCCGCAGCAACACAGGGAGTCTGGGCAGGAGAAAGGGAAGACGTGACGTGGAAGGAGGAGAAAAAAAGGGCAAAGAGACAGAGGATGGAGGGAGAAAGATGGGAGGGATGGAGGGGGAAAAGGAAAGGGCAAAGGCAGAGAGCGGTATAAGGGGGTATACAAAGGGACTGAGGGAGACAGAGGAACCCAAGAATAGATAAAGATTAGAGATGAGGAAGGGCAACAGATGAAGGTAATATTGATGGAGGAAGGAAGAAAGGAGAAAACAGGGTGGGGGGGGGAAATGGAGATTAAATTAAGTAAATACAGAAAGTCAGAGTCAACCAGACAGACAAGCAGGATTAGAGACAAAGATAGAGACTGGGCATAAAGGAGCAAGAAAAGGAGGACAAGAAGAAAAAAATAATTTCCAGAGACTCTCTGCGAAACCCTCTAAAATTGAATCTGGGCTGTCTGCTTCTTGAAGGTGAAGTTGACCTAATGTTGCCAAAATCAAAAAAATGTTAATTCTAACAATTTCTTCAAACTTAAAGAGAAGATTGGCAGCTCCTCTAATAGCATATAAGTTGCAATATATGTTGTGTGTCAATGAGTCGGATTTGGCAGGAATACTGGAGGAAGGAAGAAGAACTTTCAGGCAACAGATGCGAAGGAGTTTAAGGCAAAAATTCACTACAAATATGCATTAGAGAAAACAGACAGACCTGCAAGATGGGGTGATGAAATTAAAAGATAAGAAAAGGTCATTAAGGTGTTCTAAATGAGATTCTTTAGTGTACAGTGTTATTGTTGGCCTCACTCAAGAGAAACAGACTGTAAAATATGACTTCATTAATCCATCATGGATTAATCATGGACCTGGCGCTGATGGATACTCCTATACAAATCTATCATGTCAGATGTCCTGAAGGCACCTCAAAGGAACAAATTATCCAAAATAAATAAATATTTTTTCAGCCTATATCAGTTAAAACTCAGTTCCCACCAACAAAAGGTGTTTGCAACGTTCCATCTCTACAGCTGGCAATAAAACAGTGTTGTTTTTAGTGTAAGACTACCTTGTGACAGACTGATGTCGTCTTATGTCTTCTGGGTTTGTTTTTCTGACATTATAGCTAAAGAATCCAATGCTGCTTGGTAGTTGTCATCATATTTGACACTCCCAAACCTCTGACAGCACATTACCACACCGTACTGTAGAAATGATTTCCTAGGGAGACTGTCCCTAACAGCATTACAACACAGGAACAGTGGTTCCTGTGGAGGCTATAGAGGACATGAGTATAGCTAAGGTACAGTGGCTTCGCCAAAAATAAAAACTGGAAGACATTATCTTGGGCTCTGGGAAATTGTGACACTCACGATAGAACACAAAGCCTCACTGGAACAAACTCAAAAAGATATAAAATGATCTATTATTATCATTATATAATACATTATTATACATTATATCATAATATAATACTAATATTTATTTGTGCCTTCGACTCAGATGGTAAAATTCCTAATGCAGTAGCCAGTCTGTCTAAAGCTGCTCGGTGATGTGTCATTGCCACCAGAAGCCATTTGTCTGTGGTGAGCTTCAGCTGCAGCAGTTTGTAGTCAGAGCTGCAGTCCTCCCAGCAAACACCTGGTGGAGCTGACAAGCAGGGCTGACAGTCAACAACACCCCAGTGGTTTACAACACATTGCAACATGGTGATCTATCTACACTGTTAGACTGCCAACCAAAACACACACAGATCTCCAGTGACTATGTCAATCTCTAGTATTCACCTTGATTCAGTCTCGCTGGCTTACTTGTCAAAGACAGAAGCAGGTCACTGCATCTGTGTGTGTGTGTGTGTGTTTAGATTTCAAATTTCACCCACTAGCAAAAGGTGGTAACTGCTTCTATTTGCCGTTCTCTGTCTCCCTCTCCCTCTCACCATGCACATGCAATGCTACAAAGACTAACATTTTCAAAATAAAATATCAAGCTGGGTTGGTCAGACTGTAGAAACAAGCAAGAGCAAGCAACATTTTGGCAACTGAACTGAACCATTTTTTGGTTAATAAATACATAAACTGCCACAAATGTAACTCAGTTCAAAAAGGTTACCACGCACCTGTGCCTGTGTGCTTTGTGCTAACTGAGTTAGATAGCTGCTGAACGACAGGCTCAGGGGCTCTGCACTGTGAGTGCAGCGCATCATTGTCATGGATAACTGTATCAAACTTACATAAAGTCATGTCTCACTCATAATCAATAAAACATCTAAAATAACCTAATGAACATAAAAAACAATTATGGCTATTGGTAGTACTCACTCAAGCCAGCATGTACGTGTTGGGACATTTTGTCTGCACTTTCTCTTCAATTCTTGTGAAGAATAATTTACCAACTGAAGCTTTAAATCTCTGTGTTAAAAGGGACATGAGGCAGGATCAAGAAATAAGACTCAATAGTGACACGGCGGCCGTTAGGGTAACTGCAGCCATCAGCCAAGCCGGCGCTGCTGTGACACTGTTATTTCTTTACTCGCTGTTCACGTGACTGTTTACTGCGAGACCTCCACGCATGCCTCCGCGGAATGATGTTGGTAGCATACAGCCGCTAACTGAGCTGTGTGTGAGGGATAGCCTTATCCCCTCGACTGCTGTGTGTTAGCAGCTAATGCTACTACACAGACACAAACAAACCGTTTGTGCTTTCTGTCCCATAAATAAAGGGACATATTCGGTACTAACTTATATACTATTCGGTTTCAGACTAAAGGGCCGTGGAAAATGCGCAGTCTGTAACTAACGTTATTCAGTGTTGAGCGGTGGACTAAGTTACATGTTAGCAGCTAACGCTACTTTGCACGTTAGGTCACTCAGAGTCCTGATTCTTATCTGGTCACTAGGAAATGAGCCATGTCAGCATCTGTTTTCAGTCCCAATTCAAGTTGAAGCTGCCTCCATGAGTCGAACACGTATCCGATGTTTATTTTGGTGCCGGCCCGGCTTTGGTCGTAATTTCGTTTCGACTCTCGACTTGCCGCTGATAAAACCTTTGTTTTCTTCATGGTATGACTTTTTAGTGGACTTTGTGTGGTGGTGGGTCGTTTACTGGCCGTGGCAGAATCCATTACTACACAAACACTAGTTTGGGTCCACCGCGCTTGTCTTCTTCCTGTTTCCAAGCCGTCGAGGACGCGCATTCAGCATCATCTGACGTCACGCCCGCAGGACTGCGCGGGAAATTCGGACCACTAATTGCAGTACATTATGCAGCACATAGCCTGTTCAAGGCAACGGAGAGATACGTGGGTGGGCTCATTCTTTTTGGTTTGGAACACTTCATCACCCATTAGCATTCAAAAACTTAAAAGGCATGTTTATTTTTTCACAAATCCTGCCTCAAGTCCCTTTAACATCTCATAAGCGCTGAAATAGTTTTTTAAAGGTTGTACCACACGTCTGCTACAGATTCAAAATGTCAAAGAAAAATTGAATGACATGTTAGATGTTTGTGGCATATTTGCGATGAACAGAAGAACAGGGTAGATATCATTGACATCGACAGATTTAATGATATCTCACATTTGTACTGGAGGAGTGCCTCTTTTCGAGAAATAAAACACTGTAATGATCGCAGTCTTGTCTTAATATCCTACATTTTTCAAATCCCATGAAGCTTGTTGACTGGATGAACACAGTAAACAACCTGGATGAAGCTTCACTCTGCAGCAGAGACAGCATGTCAACAAACACAAAGGCATATACTTAAAGCTAAGAGATGAATGAAGAGCGGCACATTTTGTCTAAGGATTCACAGCGATTCCTACATACTGGGACGGATGAGATAGAATGCCCTTTTTGACAGCTGTGCCATTGGGACATTTGTTGAGTATACAATCGCTCACATGACCACTAAACTGACAACAATTCATGGTAAAAACAACTCAGTAACACCACTGCAATGATTCCATTCATTTGTAATTTCATTCAGGTGCAGCTTTCACTGGCAGGAAGGTAACAAGGTGATAAAATGGCAACAGGCTACGTTGACTACTACTGACTGACTGAGAATATTAACCCATAGCAGACATTTTTCACTTGTCAAAGCAGGTGGAAATATAAGACATTTAAATAATAACAACACAGTAATAATGATGGCTCCAATCTATTAAATGTCCCAAGTAACAATGACGCAGAAAATGTCTCACTTAAAAAGAAGGGAGCAACCATTAATGTTATCAATTCCACCTGTACTTTTCCTGCTTTGACAAAACTGTGAAAGCATGAAAAGTGTTTCACAACCCCAGAAATAATCAAGATTTACGATGCCAAAATTTGTACAAATCCACAATAGATGCCACTTTAATGCAGTTTTCCAACTGTCCTTAGTTTGTTCAAATGGCATCAAATTTGGAGTATCCAGTTTGTCCTTCTCTATAAATGTTGTGTCATCTTTCTTTAGCGTGTTTGGCATGTGTTGTTCTTGTCCCCTAACACAGTGTAATTAGATGGTGTGATATCCTAAAAGACAGCACAGGCCAATAAATTGTTCCAAAATGACAAATGCTTATTGCCCCCTGATCGCCACATGTCAGTACACCTGAAGTTACATCAGGTGCCTCGAGCCCAGGATTCATCTCTAATGGAAACAGATTTGCACTACTGAGGCAGGTTAGAGATAAACTTACAGTTAGGATGCAGTTTGTATTCAAATAAGCTAGTATGACGATTTATGATATGCTATATTCAGGAAAAATCAGACACAGCATGTACCGTATTTTCCGCACTATAAGGCGCACCGGATTATAAAGCGCACCTTCAATGAATGGCCTATTTTAAAACTTTGTTCATATATAAGGCGCACCGCATTATAAGGCGCATAGAATAGACGCTACAGTAGAGGCTGGGGTTACATTATGCATCCATTAGATGGAGCTGCGCTAAAGGGAATGTCAACAAAACAGTCAGATAGGTCAGTCAAACTTTATTAATAGATTACAAACCAGCGTTCTGACAACTCCGTTGTCAGTTGGATGCCCGACAGAGCCGGGCATCCAACATGCCCGGCTCCGTCTCGTCGAAGTCGTCATTAATCGAGTCAGTGTCGCTGCTGTTGTCTAGCAGTTCAGTGACAATTCCTGCCTTCCTGAAAGCTCGGACCACAGTTGAGACTGATATATCAGCCTCGCGCAGTCATATATCCCAGCACGCACCGCGCGCTTCTTCTTCTACGGGGGAAAATGAAGTCGGCGGCTGCTTACCGTAGTTGCGAGACCTGTTGTGGCTCAATATTGGTCCATATATAAGGCGCACCGGATTATAAGGCGCACTGTCAGCTTTTGAGAAAATTGGAGGTTTTTAGGTGCGCCTTATAGTGTGGAAAATACGGTATTTAAAGCTCTCTTTGCTTTCTTTGTATTGTAGTCCATTTAACTCTATTTGTATAAGCAAATCCTTCACTCGCTTATTTTTCCAAACCAACCATGACTGTGCAGATAAATGAAAGAACTGTTCACCACATAGCCACAGTAAAACAAAGTGAAAAATGCAAACTGGATAAAGAGAAACATGTCTTACCTTTTGTTCGAGGTCACAAGATTGTGGCATTATGAATCAGAAAAAAAGGGAAGGGGAGAGAAAGAAAAGATGTTCAGTCAGTCACAATCAATTTCAATGCAATAACCAAAGTTCTCCAACATCAACCTAAAACAATATGTCAGCGTTAGAACTTTTATTCCAATAATCAATTATGTGCAATAACGTGCTTTAATACTCCAGTAAGGGCTTGTGGAAGTTACAGGATATTTTAGAGATTTGTCATTATTATAGCTAAAAGGGTAGTGTGATCGAAAATACTGTGTTAATGAATGAGATTATGTCAGAAGTACGACCTACAGTATCAGAATTTTTGAGGCTAGAGCTACAGAGTCAGATTCAATTAACTGATCAAGAGCTGTTAACACACATTTCACACATAATGTCAAGTACTGGGTCAGACTTCAGTAGTGAGAAGGGGCAGAGGAGAAGCATAGAGAGAATCACACTGGAAAATAAAGCGTCATTCAGCAGGCTGTGGGATGCAGCCAGAGACAAAGTGCTCAGGAAACCCAACGTTATCAGGAGGAGGAAGCATTAGACTGAGGTCATATCAGGGTTTCCCCAGTGTATAAGAGGTCAGGCAGGCCAAAAGGGCAGCTGGCTTTGGCAATACATGGTTGTCATGCTCATGGGGGTGGTCAAATCTATCTGTCAAAGTTATACATAACGTTTTTTTAGACTTGCACAATGTCAAGGGTCTGCAGCTCTGTCATGCTGTTGTAGTGACTGGAGAAACCCTGTTATTTGAAGGTGATCTTATTTAGTATTTAGGATAACATACCAGACAAACAGATTTTAACCTGGACTTTAATGGGAACAAGAATAGACTTTATAAACCTATAAACTGCAGTGGGTTTTGAATTGCACAAATGGCTAAAAATCAATCTGTATCTTGAGTTGTAGCTGTTACTCTTGTCTAATGGGTTAAATTATTGTATATTTATATAGCATTGATCATCTTGTTACAATGCAATGATCTGCTGGGAAACCTTTAGTCCTGGCATTCATATGGATGCCAGTTGACACACACCACCCATCCCAACAACACTGAAGACCCCCTAAAGGCAACAGCAACCGCGCCCCCCCAAAAGCCCAAAGCGGGACAATGCTCCCTGCCACACTGCATAAACTGCTCAGGAATGGTCTGAGGATCGTGACAAACTGCCAATATTTGGGTAGTTCAAGTGGCATCCACTTGACTACCAGGAGCCAAGGCCTCCCAACTGCACATTGTCTTGTAACAAGATCATCAATGTTATTCGCTTTATCTGTTAGTCTTTTAAATTTTGTGGCTGATCAGTGTAATTCACATGACTAGAGTGTTTTGGACACGAGTTAAATAAATTGACAGCTTTAAGAGGATTGACATTATAAATCTAAATGGCATGCAAGGACCCAGGTTATGTTTGTGTTACTACAGACAGAAAGGAGATAGTGGAAGATAACACAGGAAGCTGACGATCAGATGAAAGATTAGACGGTTGAGCAAGCATAGATAGTAGCTATCAGCAGCAAGTAATACAACTGTTATGATCATGGTAACAGATACACAGAGACAGGCAGAGGGAAATCAAATCAGGCAACATCACGGTACCTTTGCAGTTTGGTAATGCCTGACCAGCACTGTACATTTGTCTCTCATACTCATCCCAACAGCTGGGTAGAGTTTTATATCTGGACACAAATGTTTCTCTGTTTTCTTTTTATTTTTCTTTAAAGATTAAACTATATTTGTTAAGGATTTCTCAAATGGTAATGAAGAGCTGATTTGTGTGTTGATGTATTGTAGGTATAAATATCTTAAAAACTGATTAGACATAAGCTCTTCTATGTTTATCTGTCGGGCCCCGGTTAACACAAAAACATAGAGAAAAGGATCAAGGAGACCTGGTGCTCAATCGACAGACAAGAGCCATGCATACAGGGCTACAAATAGTAGTTACTTCTTTTACCTGCTATGTTAACCTACAATCAATGTGTTGAAATTAGCCCACTGTTATTCATAATCTTCCCTGTAGTTCACCAACCTTCCAGTGGGGGGAGCTGTGACGACGAGGACTCCTGGTGCTCTGAGTGTGCAGGGAGAGAGGGAGGGGCTGCGGGGGTGATGGAGGGAAGGGGGTTAGCTGTAGCTTGGCTAACAGGTGGGGCTACACTTTTAGGGGGAGTGACTTGCGGTGATGTGGGACTGGCTTCATTCTTACAGGGAGGAGCTGAGGAACTAAGGGGCATGGCTGAGGGGATAGTGGGCCCAGTAGCAGTGTTTCCTGTGGAGGCTATAGGGGACATGAGTGTAGCTAAGGGGACGAAAGGCTTGGCATCAACGTTGAGGGCTGATCCAACTGCAAATGTTGGAGGTGGAGTGACTGTGGCAACTAAGGGTGATGGGTTGGTGGACAAAGCAGAACTAGAAGGAAGGTCTGGAGTGCTCTTAAAGGGGTTGTAAACAGAACTGGCTTGTGAGGCAGGGATGATGGTTTCTGTAGGGTTGGACTTTATCATTGCAGAAGTAGCAAGGGAGGGGGTGTTGGTGATAGGGGTGGTGGTCTGTGAGTCAGGAGTGCAGCCTGGAGGGGTCTGGAGGACTGAATCCAGGAAAGAGAAGGTCTGGGAGACTGGGCTCAGATTGTCCCCTGTCATCAATGCTAGACTACCGCTAACATCCCCTGTGACACTAGTCTTGCAGGCAGGACTGGTTGCTGAACTAGAGTTAGGTTCAGGTTTGCATGTTGAAACTTTCTCCACGTTTGCTTTTGGGCCATCTTTAGCAGACATAGGGAATTCGTCTACACACATTGGTTCGTAGGAGCGTGTAGATGAATCTGATACAAGACTAGCATAGGAATGGTTGGTGAAACTTGTGGATAGTTGTTCAGGGGCAGAGGGCAAAACAGGGCTAGAGCTGGAATATGGAGCTTTGGAGTCAGAGGGGCCAGACTCAGTCATTGTAATGCCGGTAAGAGCGACTGTAGAGATGGGCAGTTGGGGCGCTCCCCACTCCTCCGGAAGTCTTGCCCTACTCTTAGTCTTTTTGCCTTTCACTCTACCCCCTCCTCCACTCTCTCTGATCTCCCACTCCCAGTTCTCCTCCTCATCCTCGTCCTCCTCCGCCTCCTGTCCACCCTTATCCAGCACCCCATGCTTGTCTGATTGGCCGATGTTATACTCCTGGCTATCCAAGAAGTTGTAGACCTCCTCATGGCCCTTCCTCTTCTTCTTCTTCCGTCTCTGCTGCTGCTTTCCAGCCTCGCCCCCCAGCCCCACTCTCTCAGGGCTGAGAGATTCGGAGTTGGAGGAAGTGGGACTGCTGTCATCCATTGAGCCGCTGGGAGAGAGAATGGCAGCTGCCGAGGGGGGTTTATAAAAGGAGGAACCAATCACATACTGTGTCAGAGAATCACCTGCCAAAAAGCCATCAGATTGTGGTTACCATAGGGGGTTTTCAACACTTTATGTCTACATTGTTTACTGTTTTAAGATAGAAAATTATTATAATGATCTCATCAAAACTGTAAGGTCCATACCAGCTGAAGTGCTGTTTTGAAAGGGGAGCTTTAGTAGATATCACATAATTAGTGTCTTCTTAGACAGAGTCAGACAAACTCATGGATACCATTTTTTTTTAATTATTTTGCATGTAGTTTGATGGTATGTTGAATAGATTATTGTTAGGACAATGGTTGGGATAAGGGTAGCTGTGACTAAACCACTCCAATGAACATGTCAGTATTTGTAAAGAGTCAAGGTGTACTTACTAAGAGGCTGTTTGCACATATAAATAGTATCTGAATGGTTGAAATTACCCTATTTTAAAAGGGGAACTTTAAAAAGACTTAACACACCAATGTCTGTTCACAGGTTTTGTGTAATTCTACTGCATGTTTATAAGAAGTTGCATAACTTAGCTCGAAAGAGGTGAGTCTGCGCACTTCTCATCCCTGCTTAAGGCCTCTGGCACAAGGGCACCTTAGCATGAAGCAAAAACATTGGATGCATGGGACGAAGACCAAACTCAGAACTCACAGTACAGAAAGAAAGTTTCAGTCTTTTCAGGTTGGTCATGTCATGTTGTTGTATGTTTTTCAAATGTTCATTTTTCTGAGTTTTAATTAGTTATTTGGTCCTTTATATCATATACATATTTGATCCTATAAAAATGCATCTCAGATATGCTTGACAGCTGAGCCATGCTCACCAGTGTTGGGGGTAACATGTTACTTTTGTAACGCGTTACAGTAATATATTTCTTTTTAGAGGTAATGGAATAATATAACACATTACTACTATTATTTCAGTAATAAATTACTACAGTTATGTCATGTAACGCATTACAATTGGTGTCACTGATCGAAGTGAAGCGTTAATTGTTGTTTTTTAAAGAACCCATCCACACTGCATGTGATCATATTAATATAGACTATGCGTGTGTTTAATATATATGAGCCTATAAGTTTGTTGTTAAGTCTCTGTGTGACTGAAATAAGACATGTTTCGTAGTCTAATGATGAAGCCTAGTCCTCCTAGAAGTAATTGGTCTATTGTGTTTCATATGCCTCCAATAAAAAAAAATATTCCTATCCCATAAAATATCCGAATTTGATCCTTTGTCTGCCTGCTCATCCCTGTGTCCAAGGCCATTCATTTATTTAAAAAGATCTAGGCAATTTAATTGTTCTATAGAGCTTGTTTGGGCATTTTGTTGAACCTAACTAAAAACTGGTGTAAATAAGTGATATATTACTCTTAATGAAGGTAGAAAGGAATACGTAGTATATTGCATTTTGAAAGTAACATTTGCCCAACACCGCTTGTCACCACTGAGCAGGCAGGTGTTTGGGCGGGAACTTGATATTGCAGCTCCACAGCCAAATCACAACTGTGCAGACCTTGGCTTCGAATGACGTCACCAGCACAATATGACAGTGATTGTAAGCAGGACATTTTGGATTCATTTTTTAACAGTGGGAGCAAGTGGAGAGGTGTCGCCCAGCTTTATATGTCAATGGTTTTGACAAAGAAGATGTAGCCATTGTAAGTAAGAAAATGTTATAGGAGCGCAATGCTAGATTGGTGGCGTACTCTTTGAAAGGAAGCTACTTCGATTCCATGGAAGAATATTAATTGAACAAAGGCTAAACTACCAGAGCAGATACTTTTGATTTGCTTCCAGAGATAAAAAAAATAAGTCTTCTACAAATTTGTCTGACTTTGGTTTTAATTCGAGTAATGATTACAATAATGCAAAGACAAGCCCATTACGTGACTACCCAGAGCCCTTACATAAAATATACTACAGAATGTCGCTTATCCTCAAGAATGAAAGATAATCTTTGTTAGCGTCCTTGTGGAACTTGGAGGAAGAGAGGCATTTCCATTACTTTCATTGGAGTGTACACTGAGACCCGATGAGATAAGCTGGCATCGCCAATCGAATTGGGTGCTACGGTAGTAAACATTGGATGATGCATTTAAAGGTGCATCTCCAAAAATTGGAAAAAAAATGAAATTTTCCATGATATTCTAATGTTTTGAGATGCACCTGTAAATAAACAAATA
The DNA here is from genome assembly GCA_039737535.1 of Lagodon rhomboides. Classification (NCBI taxonomy): domain Eukaryota; kingdom Metazoa; phylum Chordata; class Actinopteri; order Spariformes; family Sparidae; genus Lagodon; species Lagodon rhomboides. Next base: position 676,869 of record CM077797.1, read on the forward strand.
AGCAATGACTCTGCATACACTGCTGATTCCAGCCATAGTAACCATAGTCCGACTGCTTTTAAGCTCCTTTGACACAACCTCTTGAACTTTTCTCAAAATATGTTGTATGTGATGGTGCCTGCTTTTATAAATACATTGAACTGTACTTACCTGTTACAGATTTTCTTTGGTTCTACAAAGCCTTCATTTGATTGAGTAGGCATGATCAATTTATATTAAGACAGATATTTACATGTGCTGTTTAATAGCAAAAAATGGTTCAGCACTGGGCATTTGGTGATCAGAATTTGCTCTGATTGATCTGCTTGGCTGTATCTCATCTCTGTCAGGATGAGTTACATTTACATGTGATGTAAAACCGTGGTTTTATTCGAATTTCCCAAATTGATGGTCAAAGCTGACTGTTGCTGGAGGTCTACTGTACATTTACATTTTTTATCTTTAAAAGAGGCCTAACACTGTTTTAAGACCCTGGCTTTTGGTAAAGTTGAAATCTGGTCATATCATATAAATTTTCAGCTGCATGGAGTCTCAAATAGACATAAAAATAGCACTTTTCAGTTAAAGAAAAAACTTGTGTGATTCTCTCTTTCTTTTACACATCATCATCATCATCATCATCATCATCATCATCATCAACATCAACAATATCATCATCATTCAGGGACCAGACAAGGTCTTGTATAGGAAGCAGGCACACACAACAGAGAAAAAACAACACTGGTAACAAAGTAAATGAATCAGATGCATGATTAAAACGAAATGTATGCATGTCTGAAGAATGGTGTCAATGGGTCATTGTCACACATACAGAAACACTTAAATGATTATAGGGCACATCAAACAATATGGGTGTGGAATGTGTTGCAATATCACAAAACAATAACAAACTGCGCACATGCAAGCTTTGACAAACAACAAAATAAATTCAGTTTGCAGTGAAATTATCCCACTATGTTGTCTTGTTTGGGGCTGAAGACATCACAGTTGGGTATGGCCTTTTTCCTGTGAAGCCATATTTCTCAATTATTTCTGATAAGCTCAGAGCAAACGAGGCACGGAAAGATGAACAGATAAATACAAACAGACAGACAGAGGGAAAAGCGTATTAATAAAACTGTCTGACCAAAACACCCATTTCATTCTGCTCATCATGTCCTGTTCTGGTTTAAATTATCATACCTCCCATCTCTTCTGTTCCTCTCAATCTCTCCTACATCCCTGGATATAATGTGACTCCAGTAAAAGAAGAATTCCTCTCTAAATATGGCACCTTTCCCTGTATTTCTAAATTAATCGAAGTTGCTTTTTTTCCTCCTTCACCTCAGATGCATCCCCAGCTATAAGCAGCGTGAGGAGGTGATGAGGCCAGGGCTTTATCATCTATATTTAATGTGATAAAGTCTTTAATGGGAGTACATCTTAATCTCGAGTCTGGCAAATGGACAAGAGAAATGTTATTGCTAGAGCGCTGGCTGCCTCAAACACATTGCTTATGCAAAAGTGTGGTGTGTGAGAGTGGGAATCTGAAATGTTGTGCTAAGGGGTTCAACATCACTGAAACTAACTGGCACCTGTACAGACAGATGAATGGGTGTGAAGAGGACTTCCAGAAAAGGCAACACCGACAGAGCAGAAGGCTAGTTGGGTAATGTGCTGTCAGTGTCCTGCAGAAGTCATGTAGCTCTAGAAAACCTTGTCTTTTTTGTTTTTAACCACTCGGTGATTACATGCAGCTCCCTCTGGAGCCACAAAAGAAGTTATACTAGTACTCCTCAAAATTGGAAAATTGGTGGAGATACCCTTTATTGTCATAAGTACTTCCTGATTCTGGGTACTATATTACAATTATAACATCCTCAATAGGTTCTGTGAAAAACAATCGTCCAGTACTTTGCACCATATATGTGGACCTAATAGCTATGCTGGGCTAAATGGGTTACTCACATAACTTTAGTGAGTTGTGCAGTTTAAGGCACAAGAACAAAATTTCATGCTGATCTATGCAAGATCTCAGTCATTTTGGTTTGTTTTCTACCCCTCTTGAGTCACAAGTCGACCTGCTCTACCCGCTGAGCAACAGTCGCCCCAGGTCATACAAATACAACTACAATTTTCATTCTAAAGACTAAGTGAAATGTGTGACAGCCAGCACAAGACCCATTAATGGTTTCTATTGTTGTGTAGCAAATCATTTCTGGTAACAGACAATCTTTTCTCAATTCATCCCTGGTTTCTACAGGAAGTCTGTTGAAATGTCCTTAAGTGCGCTGTCATCTGTGTCACTAATGCATCATATCTCTTTTTAATAGTGACTGAACTAGACTAGTAACTGTTGCATAACAACTAGCCTGTACTGCTAGATGGCTTTAAGCTAGTGGGGCTATCTTTAGTACATCAACAAAACAGAAAAGAGATGAGAAAAAAATCAAAGCCTGAATATGAGTGGTGGCTGTTTAAGACAAACTCAGATGCTGAGTCATTTTTAAAGTTCAGTTGAGGGCTTTGGTGTACTGTTGTTAAAATCTTTAGTTGTTGCCCTTTTCATTCACATGAAGCTTTTCTGGACTAACAGTCTGACTGAATGTAAAATGATGTTCACATGATGAAATATTTTTTGCGGCACTGTCTCTATTACAGAATCTGAAATGTAGCTTTTGGTCACAATTACACAGGAAAACAGTAAAAGGCATGGTGTGCTGCTCTGTGCTTGTAATCGTATCCTGTGGGTTGGTGCTTTTGTTGCTCAGCAAGCACAAATTCAGCTTATGCATCAATTGTTATTCACTCAAAAAGCTATAGTATTAATCACTACAAGCATTAACAATTGATGATAAAAAGTAAGTAGAAATGTCATTGGGGAGCCGTGAGCGGCCTACATGCTGCTTTTTTCTCATCGGACTCTGGTGACTCCTTAAGACACAAAACTATGTATTGTCCTGTGTTTGTTATTGAAAAGGGTCATTGCAATGTCCTATCCGTCTGTTGATCCAGTTTATCAGTAGATAAAGAGAGCAGCATGCACAGAGCATAAAGTCATGAGGCAGCCAGTGAGATGGAGCTGCTCCATCTACAGTGAAAACAACTAGAAAAGGCTGCCCCCTGCTGCTGAAAGCATGTCCTGTGGGATCAGGTTGAATGCCTCAGTCACCACCTGCCCCAGCTGGTTTACTACAGAAGCCTGTACCAACTGTTTGGTAGGCTAGTGCTGTGGGCTATAAATAAGATTAGGATATAATTTTAGATTTGAATAAATTTAAGATATGACCAGGATTTAGATTTTTCAGCATTTTAGTGTTCTAAGATATCCTCTAGAGAGGGTTATGTATGGATTAAAGTTTTCCATCGCTATGACGGATTTCCATCAACTTGGCTCTGAAAAAGCCACGAATGAGATCGATGCAGATCTGAAGGGGTAAAAAAATTGCTGTGGGGGGCAAGTCGAATCTCTGCCACCTGATTGACGTATAGGACGGCCAGTCTGAGATCTCTTCTTGTACGCGTCACGTGTTACGGGTCACGGGTCACCATGCATGCGCAAACGTGCTAGCAACTGCGAAACACAAGCGAGCTAAGTGACCTAGTCAGCGGCTTCAGTAGCGCCGAGATGAAAAGTCGCCAAAGGTATGTCAACCGCTGCTCAGCGGTATACACCGATCCTTGGTGTGGTATGTTGCTGTTATTCCGCTGGTATTCCACCAACACATGACGATTTAGAAAATCACTCTTCATGGAAAAAAAGAACCTTTCTGCTGAAAGGTTTGAGCAGTTTGCTAAAACATTTGGCGGCTGCAGGCGCAATGCAATTTCTCCATGATTGTTAAACTACGCAAAACTCAATAAGCAGACAAATATTCCACTGCTGCGTTCGATGCCCCATCAGTCTCAAAGGCTAGATAGTTAAAGTAAATTAATTTCAACTGATTAGAACGCAAATTCAGTCTCAAACAAAGACGAGATCAGCAAAAGGGATTGGCGGAGTCCTGAGACCCAGACACTGGCATTGGCTATGGTGCACAGGCATCTCATGCAGCCTGTCCAGTAATAATATTTATAGCCTTATTCATGTTTCTAAGCCTGTCTTGAATTTGTGAGGTAGCCTATCCTATCCTTTTAACCAACGCAAAGTGATCAACTTATCATTTGGTCTCTTGGGCAACAGTAGCCTGTGTGTAAAAAAAAAAAAGATAACGCAATAGTGGCTTAATAAAATTTGGTTTAGCCTATTTAAACCCACGTTACAACTTAAAATTAGTCTCGGCCTGTATTTTTTAAAAAACAAAATTTCAGTCAGATGATGTTATTTTGCTTTAATCCCTGGTTATGAAACCTAAAACCACACTATATATATCCTAACTTCCTCCTCTTTCCTCATTCTCCTGACTGACTCCACCCTCCCCTACTGCCCCCAGCATACAGTGAAACATGCAACCAACCCTATTTCTAATACCTGTAGAATGATCCAAAGAGTGGATTCCTGGGCCACCAGAAGAAAACATATCACTGGTATTAAATGGACTGCTTCCACTGGTGTTACTGGTGGTTTTGTTTTCCATGCCAAACAAGCCTGAACTCTTCTGAGTGTCCATAGCTGACACAATCCCAGTCTGGCCCAGAGTAGAGCTCATACTTGTCTGGAATAGCGGCATGCTGGACCCCATGGTCCCTCCCATCCCAGACTGAGAGAAGCCTGATGGAGATACAGAAGATAGAGATACATCACCAACATTTATAGATAACTTATTAAGTATATGCAATACGATTTTAAACATGGATAAATACTTATTGTTATTGATACATTTTAGCAAAAGTTCAGCAGATGAAAATGCTACAAATAGTGGCTTCACAGTCTGTTGATAATGTTAGTTATTTTTTTTTATGTTTTAAACTAAAATTCAGGCCATATCCTACAAAACTGTACCAACAATTTGTTGCATCTCAGGATATATATTTATTTTTCTTTCTTTCTTTTCAGCAATTTGCTGAGAACAAGTCAAAACACTGTTAAATAGTACCTTTTAATGTGTGTTTTTTTTTATTGCATTTTAAAAACTCCCATCTGCCTAGCTTGGCCTGTAAGCAGTGGCTAGTTACACATTCCTAGGAGAAGTGGCAGCTAGTAGTACCAATAATACTAACTGAGACTACACACAAAGTTAGCACTGAACTAGTAAACCTTCCAGCAAACCTAACACAAGTAACATTAGCATACACTGTATGGAAATCCTGCTGTGTGCCTGCAAAACTACCCTCATTCTGGATACTACATTAGTAATGAAGAAAATTGTAGAAAATAGCCAGAAAATGTGTCTATATATATATAAAAACAATATATCAGATAGTAAATATATACTAGATGTGTCACATTAGTGCAAAAACTCATAAAATGACTTCAGTGAAAACCTTACAAGTGAAATAATGTGATGCAGCCAACCAGACTCTCACATCAGAAAACTGCACACTGAAACTGTTAAGGTAAGCCAAACTCCTCACTGTAGCATTGATCATAGAGGCCGACAAAGTTTCACACAATACATTTAAACAGCCATAAACATACAACCATGAGATGTTTCACCTTAAAGCAAGTGTTTGTTTCTCGCCAGGTCATGTGCAATACTTTCCCTCTAGTCCACTGCACCACATAAAATCCATAACTCTGACCAGACGACCACCCTGAGCTTAGAGATCATTCTGTACTCTTAGCTAACCAGAAGGTATTCTTCTTGAGATAATAAACATTTTCCTTTTAAACATTACTTTTGAGTTTTTTTTGTTCATCTCTTCATGAGCACACAGTCATTATGGTTTGGTTTCTGCCCTCTCTTTACCTTCATCATTTACCATATATTGTGTCTTACTCAAAGACTCAAGGAAATTTTAAATGTTTTGTTTTTCCATAGATTTGCCACACACACACACACACACACACACACACATATATATATATATATATATATATATATATATATATATATATATATATATATATATATATATATATATATATATATATATATATATATATATATATATATATATATATATATATATATATATATATATATATATATATATATATATATATATATATATATATATATATATTGATGTCACTGCATCAATATGCAATATGTCAACTGCCAAGAAAACAAAACATCTACAGCCACATAATTACAAAAAAACATTTCACATAGCCAGCCAAATTCAGATCATGACCACATCATTTTAAATTAATCTTTGAGCCAAATTTGAATTACCAATTTCAGCCAAATGAATTCCCAGTTTTTACACATTCAGTATCTCTAGATACAAACGGAGAGGAGGGACAATATAACCTCCTTCAGAGTTTGTAGTCAGAGGTTAAAAGGACATGGTAGGTAAAAAAGTCAAGTGGACCTAGAAATGAGTCAGGCATGCTGCTGTCCTTTGTCTTGTTCTGGCTCCACTGATCTGCCCTTCCACCCATGATAGGACCTGAGAGAGAGAGAGAGAAAGAGAGAAAAGGACAGACAGACAGAGGGAGGAAAAAATGGAGAATCAGAGAGGATAGAGGGGGCAGAGAGCCAGGCAAGGAAAGAGTTAAATGAGAGGAAGGGGAGACAAAAATATGTGAATGATGAGGAGAGATGAGGAGCAGAATGAAATGAACCCATGGGACAAAACATGAAAAGAAATAGGCAAAGCGAATGTTAGACTTTGGAAACATTCAACGGGACCTTAATGTTTACATTTGTAAAGTTGGGAAATACCAAAAATAGATAGAAATCTAGAAATGTTACAGTAGGGATACCACAGGTGTTCATAACAAAATGGATGATGCTGTTGAGCTTCAGGCTCATGTTATACATGCTATTCATGCTATGATTGTGCTCACTGCCTTCAATAGCCCAGAGCCATCTTTAATGTTTTGCTTGGTAACGCCTGTGTTTCCCAACTATAACAAGTCAAAAGACAACAAGGCTAGTGAGCAGATGTGTGCATAGCAACAAAGAGAAAACGCAATGAAGTCTTATGGAAAAACAACTTTTGAGTTAATGTTGATGGTGACATGCATTTGAGGAGTATGTAAGAGAACAGTGCTTGATTTGGCATCCACATGATGAATGTGATGTCCTTATGGTGTGGGTTCTCTAGTTTTTCTTACCCAAATGTAAATGTTGACCACTTTAATAGTTTCACAAAGGTGTGTGGCTAGTACAAAAAAATTACATTTCAAGCTTTTAATATTCATTAAAGCCATGGAAAGTTTTGGCCTGTGTCATGAAATGTAAGTATAGTAACACTTTATCATCATCCATAAATGGTAAATTTATAGTAAATTCAACTTTTGTTAAAAGTTATTTTATTGTTGACAATAAAATGCTTTATAAATAATTAATTAAGCAGTTGTAAAGGATTATAAACATCAGTTGTAACCTTATAATAGATTATAATTGCTTAATAAACGGTTTATAACACATTTCATTGTTGGTTACTAGTCAGCTGTATCCTTTTTATTATTGATAAATTATGAATGTATTAATTAACACCTTAACATGAACACAATAGTTAATTGTATTACACATTAGTTAATTGACTTTAATAATTGACTGTTATTTATTGATTATTACTACATCAACTGATATTAATCAATGTACCCTTATTGAATAATGTTACCAGTTTAATTAACTATATACTTACCATTTATTAACAATGGTTATTATAAAGCATTACCATACGTATTATTTCGGGATTGATCTACAGGGGGGCCCACAGCCCCCTCAAAATAGCACAAAAAGAAAGAAAAGATGACTCAAACGTCTGTGCAAACAATACTAGATGGGAAAACCGTCTGATGAGTAACTGGCTCTCCCTCCATCCTCACCAGACATGTAGTCGGAGCTGAAGGCAGGCTGTCCTGGTGGGTCTTGGCGTCCCCCTGATGACATCATTGATGACATCATCCCTGGACCTAAAGAAGATTAAGGGCATTATCACCATTATCGCAAGTCAACAAACAGAAACATTACTCGCCAAGACTACTCACCATAAAACGTTTTTTAGTTGTGACATATATTATATATTCAAATATTTATAATATTAACTATTTAGGATTGAAACAGACCTGGATTGAAACCCAGACTTGGGCTGAATGACCTACATGTTCTTGATAAACACATGCATCCAGCAGGTTTCCTTTTAAAACAAGCAAACAAAAAAATCCAAGTAGTGAGACGGACTGAAAGCTGTGTGTCACTCTGCTCTGTCAGCTGTTTAACCGGTCTCGCTTCCCAAAACCAGCCTCTCCAGCCTGCGACTGTGTGTGTGTGTGTGTGTGTGTCGTGTTGTGTACATCTTTTGACAGTGAAGGGGCATGTCAGCCACACATTGCTGAAGGGATCGCCATGGTTATGCAAAAAGATGATGACAGCATGTGCGGTTCCCAAGGCAACGCTTGGTGTTGGTGGACGTGTCTTAAAGGACTGGTGCATGTGCACCACCAGCTGAGGCACACATAACAAGACAAGCATAACAACACTCACAAACTCACATACACTATCCAAACATACTATGAATAAAATGCTATTCAACATCATTATTAGTGGTAGGGCAAAGCAGTAGGAGGAGTGAAGTTAAGTGCTGCTGTACAAAAGAAATCAAAAGGACACACAAACAGAAGATGATGCTGATTCCATTAAAATAAAAATTAGGGCCGGGACTTTAACGCGTTAATTAGGATTAATTCATTACAACGCGTTAACGCGTTGTAATCGCACTTATTTTTGCACCGCGGAATCTTTCTCACTGGACGAGTTTCAGGCGGACCGATTATACTGGAGCACCAAGTAGCGTTCATGACTTCAGACAACAACAAACCACAGTGAACATGAACGAAGAAGCTGATGAGACCGCTTTGGTTGGCCCCGTGGAAATTTTGTTTTAAAAAACGAACAGATGTAGCGTCGATAAGAGCATGGTTGTGTGCAAGCTATGCAACAAGGAATTCGCATATCACCGCAGCACATCGAGCCTCAAGTATCACCTCAATGCAAAACATATAGCAGCTAGCGTGGACGTTAGCCCGACTCCGAATACAAGGAGCCACACCCACTTACGCTACACTTAATGGCAAAAATTGCACTGGTCTGTTGGACTTGGTTGAGCAAAAATAAACAATATTTTGTTGCTTAAGCTTATGTATTCAGTCATTATTCAATGGTATACTAAAAATCCATGTGAAAAAAATTACTTCTCACTGTTCTCAGGTCAAATATTTATATGCGATTAAAATGCGATTAATCGCGATTAATTAATTACAAAGCCTCTAATTAATTAGACTAAAAAAATTAATCGAGTCCCAGCCCTAATAAAAATACTTAGATATGTTGTACAAATCCATATTTATGTAAAAAAACATCATAGAATTCAACGAACCCCTGTCAGCAAAGGTAATAAAGTTAAACAGTATTACCTTCACAAATGTGCTGTTAATTGAGATTGTGCAAGTGGTGTTATAGTGTGTTCCTCCATACCATCAGTGTTGGAAGAAGCATTGACATCCTTTAACACCCTAAGTGTATACTGTACCACAGGTCTTGAGAGACCCACCCAACGTATGCACTCAGCATCATATTTCATTCTGTTAAAGGGGCTCTCTGTAGCTTCTGTGTTGTTTTGGAGGCTGGTTGTTAGTTCACTGGTGGACTTCTTTCTCTAAACAGCTGTTACTCGTGCGGAGAAAGACTGAGATGCACTGAGACGAGGCACTCGAGGATGTGCATAAAGTCACATCCTTTGCACTGTGATGGAATATCCGACCCGAGTATACTTTTAGTATTGTTAATATACACCGATCAGGCATAACATTATGACCACCTGCCTAATATTATGAAGGTTCCCCTTGTGCAGCCAAAACAGCTCTGACCTGTCAAGACATGGACCTAAGACCGGTGTCCTGTGGTGTCTAGCACCAGGGCGTTTTATAGTGGATCCTCTGGGTCCTGTATGTTGGGGATTGGGGCCTCCATGGATCAGACCTGTTCAGCACGTCTTACAGATGCTTGATCAGATTGAGATCTGGGGAATTTTCCATTTTGCCATCAGGTAGTGCTGTTGTGATGAGGGGGTGTACTTGGGCCACAACAGTGTTTAGATGGGTGGTACATGTCCAGTGACATTCACATGAATGGCAGCACCCAAGGTTTCGCAGCAGAACATCGCATTGTGATGAGATGATCCATGTTATTCACGTCACCTGTTAGTGGTTTTAACATTGTGGCTGATCAGTGTATATCTCAGTTTTTAATTATTATAGCTGTAATTATTGTTGTTGCATCTGTATGTTCAAAATGTTTGATTGTCTAATGTTTTATACAAGATATTTACAGTACAGGGTTTATAGAGCTATGTAACTGTTTGTGTTCTTTTGTTGTTGTCCTGTTTGGCCTCATATGTGTCACATACAGTATGAATTAAAACAAGAAACAAGGAGGAGTACATAATTCAACCCTAACCCTTTCTTTGATATCAGGGGGTTTTGATGACAATTGTCTTGTTCTGAGGTTTTTAAATCAGTAGTCAGTAGTAATTCCCAGTACTGTTCCTGATGTATTCAAATCTGAAAACTTATACAAGAAGCAACAACATAATGTAAAGTACCTCAGTGAATGTATCGAAGTATCATCGTCAGAAAAATATAGTTAAAGGAACATGGGGCAGAATTTGTGAAAAAATAAAAAAGCATTTCAAGTTTTTTTAATGCTAATGGGTGATGAAGCGTTCAAAACCAAAATGAATGAGCCCACCCACGTATCTCTCCGTGGCCTTTGTCGCTGCATAATGTACTGCAATTTGTGGTCCGAATTTCCCGCGCAGTCCTGTGGATGTGATGTCAGATGACGCTGAATGTGCGTCCTCGACGGCTTGGATACAGGAAGAAGACAAGCACGGTAGACTCAAACTAGTGTTCAAACAGACTCATGGAGGCAGCTTCAACTTGAATTGGGGCTGAAAACAGATGCTGACATGGCTCATTTCCTAGTGACCAGATAAGAAAACATTACAGGTCATGTTTAGAGCTTGATTTGAGAATCATATGAGATCAGCGAGGACTCGGAGTGACCTAACCTGCAAAGTAGCGTTAGCTGCTAACATGCTAACATTAGTCCACCGCTGTGTAACACTGAATAGTTACAGACTGCACATTTTCCACGGTCCTTTAGTCTGAAACCGAATAGTTAGAAATATGTCCCTTTATATATGGGACCAAAAGCCCAACCTGTTATCCGGGAGGTGACGTTAGCAGCTGGCTGTAGCCACATGCTAATGGTTTGTTTGTGTCTGTGTAGTAGCATTAGCTGCTAACACACAGCAGTCCCGTATCAGAGACGGTATTTTTGTCCCCCAATATGGCGTCTTTGCTTTCGCCTGTGTCTTTCAGACTCACCGCTTGTGTGTCGCTACACACAGCGAGCCGGCTTCCCGGCTGCTTCATGTGTGTAGGGGATAAGGCTATCCCTTACACACAGCTCAGTTAGCAGCTGTAGGCTACCAACATCATTCCGCGGAGGCATGCGCGGAGGTCTCGCAGTAAACAGTCACGTGAACAGCAAGTAAAGAAATAACAGTGTCACAGCATCAGCTGCTCTGCTGTGAAGAGTTCATGAACGCTCCAGCGCCGGCTTGGCTGATGGCTGCAGTTACCCTAACGGCCACCGTGTCACTATTGAGTCTTATTTCTTGATCCTGCCTCATGTCCCTTTAAGTTAAATTCCTCATTATGCAAAAACAAAAATGGCTCCTGTATGTGTTACTTCATTATCGGTGCTATTAGGTTATTGGTATCGTTGATAAACGTTAAAAACACTGCATTCAAAAAATATATATAAGACAGAAATAATCAAAGTACAAATTGTTCCAAGTACAGTATTTGAGTAAATGCACTCAGCGTTAACCTTCCCTTTCCACTAGATACAAATTTTTGTTGACAATTCTCAGATATTTCCCGTTGGAATTCTTATAAATGAGTATTATCTTGATCTGTGTAAGTCATGTTGTGTAAAAACAGCCGGATCAAGTACCAATGGACCTGCATTTCTACAGCACTTTTCCAGTCTACTGACTGCTCAAAGCAGTTCCATGCAAGGTGCCATTTGCTCATTAGGAACAATTCACGGTTCAGTATCTTGCTCAAGGACACTTTCACATGCAGCTCTGGGAGCAAGGGATTTGAACCAGTAACCTTTCGATTACTAGAGGACATGCTCTACCTCCTGAGCTACAGCCATCCAATGTGATCATTGTTTCTTTCGCATGCATTAGCCTGCTGCGGCATGGCACCTTTAATAAAGTGTTTATCTGTATCTGAAACACAGACCGTGTGGCCAAGAACACATAGTAGCTACAGATAAAGACATATCATGGGACTCCTAAAAACATGTCTCTGTTAGAAAGAGATGCTGTTCATTACACTCAAACTGAAAACCTGTTTTCTATCAAAAGCATTCAGGGTATATAAGGACTCGTATTTTTAGCAGAAGGCCAATATCAGTATGATGGTGGATATCATGAATAATGAACAAGTGTGCATTAACTGCGAGTCTACACTCACTGGATCGAGTGTGAGTGTGTCTGTGAGTGCAAGTGTTTCTTCATGGCCATATCTATTTTTGGTCTATAAAGGTAAGACATCCATGTATTGCTGAGTTTACATTCAGCTGACACACACACACACACACACACACACACACACACACACACACACACACACACACACACACACACACGAATAACTGCAGAGTCATTGTAGACAAACGCCACAGGATTTTTTTCTCTGTCTAATTTTCCTCCTTGTGGATCTCTCTATGTGTCATGTCCGTTTTCCGAAAACATTGCCACTCTTCACGTGAATCACTAGATTCCTTGTTTTGCTTTCTCTACTTAAGCATGCAAGATGGTACAGTATCGAAAAGAGCCGTAAAATAAAATAACAGTCCTATTTATTTAAAGTGGTAATCTCATACAGTAGATTTCTGGAAGCGGCAATTACAGGTGTATTTTTAGGCCTCACTGCTTCCAGGAGGAAGTTTTTAGTTTGCAGCTTTGCCACACCTCCATAACAATGCCACATGAAAGCAATTTGCACTTTTGCATGTCACGTTTCTGTTTTGTCAAGATTCTGTTTCATATTGTGTTTAGTTTAAGTCACTTCCTGTTTTATTTTGTAGTTGTGTTCCACGTCTTGTCCTCCCTGTCACTGTTCTGTTTGATTATCTGCACCTGTCCTCTTGTGTCTCACCTGTGCCTTGTTCCCTCGTTTGTCTCTTGGTATTTAAGTTCTGGGTTTTTGTTCCGTCTTTGTCACTTCATTAGTTGATAAGCCATGCCATGTTTATGTTGTCTTTTTTGATCCTCGACAATTAAATACTTTTTGAATCCCTGCAGCCACGTTCTGTTATCTGTGCATCTGGGTCCTTCACCCACGTCTACTACCAGCTCTTTTGACATTGCACAGTTTCATCGTCAGCTGTTATCGGTCTTTTCTTTGTTTGTTCGGCCATGACTCTTAACAGTAACGTTAACTATTTACTCCCAATGCTAGCAGAGACAAGGACAAACAAAACTGTTATGTTGCATGCCAACCACCTATTCTCTCTGACAAACCAACTACTGCTGGGGCCAACGTGGAAAATATCACGAGCCCCGCTTGTGAAGGTCGCAAACAACACCCAGTGTACATCCTTGGTATTACAGCAATTGCAGAGCTTTCATCCGTGGGGCACAGATTCAATCATCATTGTGTTACCTCATTCGGCGATAGTGACTTCATAGATTTATTTTCATGAAAATCTTCAAGATTATTATTTTAAAGGTGTCACAATCCGTTTGAACATTACTGCTGTAATATGTCATTAAGTATGGTTAGTTAGCATTACAATACACAAATGAATATTGTAAGCCTCTACTGCCTCCCCCCATGTTCCAATTTACATACACTATGGAGTTAGAATTCCCATCTACAATATTTCATATTTTCATTTCAGAAAAGAAAACAAATGATGGCACAGAGGAAGAAGTTGAACACTAAGCACCCTCGTCTTTCTGACAGAGGACAGCAAGGTGAGCTGAACAATTCATTGTTTTTAGGTCTTTATTGCAATCTTAAACAGAGCTGTGATTTTTTTAAAGGGCTTCTATGTAAGAATCTGTAGCAATTTACAACATTTTTTTTATTGGCTAATGGGAGCAGATTGTAACGTGACATGAAAAACAAGACCTTCTCCATCTCTCACAGTTGCCTATACAAGCTGCTGGACTGTGGATTCCTTTTTGAGGGACGTGGTCAGATTTTCCTTGACAGTTCAAAGGATAGTGACTTTATGTACGTTGTCCAGTGCTGCTTCTATGTGCCTGTCCCCGCTCTGCTAAGAGAGCGCTACAGCAGCTGACGTTAGTTTAGAAACTAACGGTAACACAGAAGTTCCACAGTGCCCCTCAAATGTCTTCACAGACTGTTTAAGGTTACTAAACCCTAGAGTTGTGGCCGTGTTTGTGTTGTGCTTGTTTTCCGTCAGGTGCCCCACTCTTCCCCTCCTCCTCCTGTGAAGGTGCACACCTGAAGGCCGCCAAATACTGATCATTCTGGTGTCTTTCTGGGAAGGGAGGAACTCGCTTTGGTGAGCGAGTTCAGATACTTGGGAGTCATCTTGGACTCGACACTCTCATTCAGGAAACACATCAAAAAAGTGTCTAACTCTGTTAAATACAATCTGGCAAATTTCAGACAGATCAGGAATTCATTAACCAGCAGTGCAGCTTTGATGTTCTTACATTGTATGATCTTCTCACACATAGACTACTGTTTAACGAGCTGGTCACTGGCATGTACGACAGCACTCAAACCAATAGAATCTCTCTATAAAAAAGCCTTAAAAACTCTGGATAAAAAACCCTTCTCATTCCATATCTGCAAGACTCTTAAAAAATATAACTTTTTAAGCTTCCATAATTTTAAAACTTTTAGATTTGCCTGTTTTATATATAAGAGTCTCCATGGTCTCGCTCCACCGCCACTGAATGAATTTATAAGAAAAAAGACTCTGGGAGGTATGAGAACCAGGGCCTTTGACAGAGGTGACTGTGAGATTCCCCACAGGCGCACCACGTATGGGAGGAACGTGTTGTCCGTTGTGGGGGGGGACATTTGGAACAGTCTTCCCTCCACAATAAGGGAATGCCCCACATTCTCCTCTTTTAAAGGAAAACTAAAACAATGGCTCAGATCAAATCAAAAGTGTGACCACTAACCGGACTTGTGACGACTGAACATTACTTCCTACTGTATTGTTATATCCTGTCTGGGTCTGGTATGTACTGTGCTGTGTGTGTGTCTTCTGTATTTCTATTTTATCTATTTATTCGTTGTTTTTAATATTTGTATTTCCTTTTATTATTTACAGGGACTACGGATGCAAACTAGCAGCTCTGCTATAATCCGGCATATTTGCACAAATGTATTTGATGCTCATTAATGTGCATTGTCCCTACCCAAATAAACTGAAATTGAAACTGAAATTGATTCCATTCACAGTTAGGCCGGGTGGTTTTAAAAGCTGTGTGTGGCTTGCAATGGGTGCCAGTGGGCCAGAGCAGCTGTGATGTTCTGTATGAGCTAGTGTACCATTGGTAAGGTGCTAACATAAGGTGTTAGTGATTCAACCGTTAACGGCAGAGTTGCATAGTGTTCTTGAAAAAGCCTCTGGTGACATTGCTTGTCTTTTCCTTTTTTTGCAGGACAATGACATCTTCCGTTGAAGGTGCTTGTTTTTCGTTGAATCAACTTTGTTTTCATATATTATTTGTGAATAAATCATTTTTGCGCTGAAACTCCTGCATCTTATGCTAGAACAGTGTAACAGCAGCCAGTTCAACAAGTGTCATAAAGTCAACAATGTAACACAGTAGCCTAACATCATTTACACAGCAGTTTCTGTCTAAAGTTTGCTTGCTTATTAGCAAGGGGGTGATAAGTTGATTATACGCGTAACTTTTTGCTGTGTCCTCTTTAAAAAGTGACACAGTCTGGTCCTTGGTGAGAGTGGAGAGTCTTTTCACTGTTGAGTCAGTGTTAGCTGTTAGGCTAACTGTCTCAGTGAGTGAAAGTCAGACGTCTGATACTGATACAGTAGCATCCTGTCCTATCCTTATGACTAGCTCTAACGTTAGCTAGTGTAGAGCTGCAAAAATTAGGGGCTCTTAACAATACATGTAAGCACGTTTTGTGTGTGTGTATGTACAGTACACTGAGGACAGCAGCCAGTATCAAGCCTCAAGGTCAAACACCTTTTTCTCAAACGTGCTTTTTATGGAGTTTCTGCATCGCTGGACTGGAAGCTCTTAGAAACAAAGATAGGAGATACAAGTCAAAGATACAAGTGGCGAACCACCACAAAAACAGCTTGCATTGCGTAGTTTGAAGAAATACAGTTTGACGGGCTCATCACTGTGCTGGACACGGACTGGTTGTACCATCCTGCTGACAAGTATTAACTTGATTGTTGTCCAGTAAATATTTAAACCACATCACACTGTTGCACTAGGTGACAGGTTAATTCATTACCATGAACACACACACACATACACACACACGCACACACACACACACACACACACACACACACACACAC
The DNA here is from genome assembly GCA_039737535.1 of Lagodon rhomboides. NCBI lineage: Eukaryota > Metazoa > Chordata > Actinopteri > Spariformes > Sparidae > Lagodon > Lagodon rhomboides. The sequence goes on from CM077797.1 coordinate 693,533, forward strand.
ACACACACACACACACACACACACACACACACACACAGTGTCATTTAGTTTTCCTCAATCTCACATTCATTGTCCAGGCCTAAATATTCATTCGAGCACGAAATGTGGATTAATCTCTAAATGAAAATAGTTAGAGGAAATTACTGAGCTTTTTCAAAGCCATATATTTGTGAGCCAAGTATTGAAAGACAGACTAACATTGTAGGTTTTGGTTTTATGGGATTCGTTGATAATAACAGGAATATAGAATATTCTTGCCCAACCTTATATAATGGCAACTATTGGGGCTGAGTATAGAAGAAAGAATTTCAGTACAAGAAGTTCAGAAGTTAATGTAAGCAAGTTTACAAGGGAACCTATAAAGGCTCATTTATGCCTGCTTTATGTATGAAAATAGGTACGCCCATATCAAATGATGTGACCATGACTGCCCAAACACTTCCATGTGTTCTTTACATTGCCATGGATGTAAAGCAAGACATCCAGTAGAGGGCAGCTCAGAGTTCACAGATAACAAACATGGTGACAGTGGAGGAGGCTGTGATAATGTACCTGTTGAGAAAGAGGCTAAAGGGGAGGCGGAGTTAAACTAAGTCATGATATGTGGTCTTCTTCTTTGTCAGTTTTTCCTATCTGTCTCTCAAACATGCTCTAAATGAAATGGAAATACTTAATTGTTTCAATATACCTTTAGGGATGCTTTCATAGCCTCCAGCTCATCTATTTGTTCACAGAGGTCGGAGTGCAGGACTGTCTGCTGTGCAGGGCCTCTAAAGGGATCGGAGGCTGATGTGCACTTGGCAGTGATGGACCATACACTATAGGGGTACCCTGACTGAACCCAGCTGCACTTAAGCTCACAGCAAGAGTACAGATGCCAGTTGAAGGCAGTCAGCCTCTGGGCAAACCTGCTGACTCTATATTTAGATCAACATCTTATGGGTCAGTTACAGTTGGGCAACAAGGTCAATATGAAATACTTTAATTTCAGTGTTGTGCTCTGGTCAGTATTTGAGGTTCATGCTTCATGTTTTGCAATTTTCTTATCATTTTCTTCATGACTACCATTATGAGAAGTTTGTCGCCATCTGTGAATGCCTGTAAAACAGCAAGCCATTTCTTTTTTACCTCTTCTTTCTTTGTTTCCTGGATGTTTAGACATTTTCCCTTATCATATGTTAAAAAGACATGATGATCCTACCTTTCGCCTTGATCTGTCCCTGTCCTCTCCTCCCACTTTCATCTGGCTAATATTTCCGTGCGTCTATTGCAAATGCTAAGGTTTCTCTCTGTCTTCTCTCGGAGTCAAGGACAGGGGGGTTAGTGTCAAACTCCAGCATTCTACCCTCAGTCACAGCTGTCACTATCTCTGGAGAGAGACAAGCACTTAGAGTGAAGGAAACAGGGGACGGGTGAGAAGTGAGGGACAGCTAAGGAGAAAGTGGCTGGGGATGGAGGAGGGGGAGGAAAGAGCAACGGACAAAGAATAAGCAATATTTATATATTTATATTTAAAGCAATATTAAAGGATCTCCTTTATGCAACATTTTTTAAACATAATTCAGGGCTCCAGACTAACTTTTTTTTACTAGGAGCACACACACACACACACACACACACACACACACATATATATATATATATATATATATATATATATATATATATATATATATATATATATATATATATATATATATATATATAATTTCATATAATAATTAAGAAATGATTATGTGTTGAGTTCAGTTTCCCGCCGTGGCCTTTATATCTGGTAAAGGCTAGTTCTTCCTTGGCAATGAAAAAGGCTGTGTTAAACTGAAATATTCATTTGCCTCCTCAGCGCTCTGATTAACAGCCTCTTGCCTTCTAAATGCAGCTGACAGTGGAGTTGCATTTTCATTGGAGTACAGGTCACAGCAGATTTTATGCCTGAGACTATCACTGTGTTTGACCTACGTGTTAGGTTTTAACTGTGTGGTGCAGCATTACCTGCAGATTTCATGTTTCCCGCATGTTGCTGGTATCAACTGCAAAATGTGCAGTTCATGGAATTCGTCTCTCTGAGACTTTAACCAATCAAATTCACGCAGCCATTCTTCATGAAAACAGTATTTTCTGCCTTTTTTCACCACACTTGTGTCTTCAGACTCAGACTCATCCTCTGAGTTAGGATTTGACTCTGGAACACTACTGGGCTCATCGGGGAGGAAATAACCCAGAGATTCCACCAGATACGTGTCCGGTGTGTTACGGCTCCAATCCCCACCGGTTGCAAATGTAAAATTTAGTCGCATTGTCTCAAATTTTGGTCGCAAAATAAATTGGTCGCAGTCTGGAGCTCTGTAATTATTGTCATATTTATCATTTATTTATATTTATTGATTGATTCTGGTAGAACTGGTGTAAATAAATACAATTAGAGTGGAGATGACCTCATTCAAGGCCGGAACTACCATTCAAGGACACCGAGGTCGTGTCCTCGGTATTTTTTTCAGCTTAAATTGTGGTATATGAACTCAAATTAAATGACACGTGAATCTGACTGTGTACTTAACTTGAAGAGCCAAGAGTAGCGTGACTGTTTAATAAAACAGTGGCTTGACCCTCAGTGTGTTGTTGATACGTGCTGCGTGTCACCAACAACACGCACTGTTGCTATGGTAACTATCACACACAAGTCGGACGGTGATGTTGTTACCGCTGCTGTTAGTGAGTCAGCAGTCACACCAGCCACTGGAAGATGAGCACATCAAGCTAGTAATGTAGGTGGAGAGCAGTTTTCACCACATAACACGTTTTTAAGAGGTAGATGAGTGTGAGAAGAAAATGCATTTTCATGTGGAAATATTTTTATTGCAGCCCAGCGTACTGCTCAGATAGCAAGGAAACATCGAACCAAAGTTTAAGTTTGGTTAACTCCGTCAGTACCGGTCGTCAATCAGTTTCCACCGGTTGTCAGCGACGTCTTCCATTGAAAATGAAATGTTGATTCACTGTTGATTTCTCAGTGTTGGATGTTGAACCTGTTATGTTGAAAATGTGATACTGAATGAATGTTGAACTTTGATCAGTGTATCATGACACAGGCGCCATTTACAGGTTTTTTTTTAAAACCGGGAAAGAGGGGCGCCGTGCCCCCTTGTCGAAATGCTGACTATAGAGTTCTCCCCAGCATACAGCCTTCCCTCAGCGATGGATTCTTCCATAAATACATAACATTGATGCCAGGAAACAGCGTATCCGTTCGTGATAAACAGCGTCATTTTTCACAAATGCTGTGGCGCTCCGGAGCCTCCGCAGCAGATACACAAACCCCCAATTTTTGCCGGATGCCAGAGCTCAACGCAGCAATTCGGCACAGAGCAGATCGTATGGGACAGGAAGTTGTGTGCAGTAACAAAATAAAACATCCGGTTAATTTTCAAAATAATAACTTGCCCATTTTCAGTTCCTTGCCCTTACTTCATGAGTCACCATAATAGACCTCCAAAAAGCCTCAGAATGCCCCATTTTTACCTCAAATTTTCAAAAGCTCAAGGTGTTCTAGCTAATATTTTAAGATTTCTGACACATCTGAATACATGATGTTGAAATGGCATATTGTTTTCATTTCTATCAGTTTAGTATTCTATGGTGTTTATATTCTTCACTAAAGGGAAAACAGGATAGGGAGGAAAAGGCTGAGCCAAGAAGTTCTGACTCATGGCCTCAGTATTTTTTGGGCCCTGCGTACAGCCCTGGCCTCACTGGTTCATACTGAAGATAATCTTAAAAAAACGGCTCACAAAAACAGTTTCAGTTTTATTACAGTTTCACTATTTTAAATGAGGAACAGCTGATCACTGTAGATTTAACAAATGTCACTTAAACAGGAAGACCTTTTGAGAATTTTAGATGTGCATTTTTAAGGAAATTATTTTCAGCAGCTGATTAATCCACAGTTTCTGCCCCAGTAGTGTTTGGGGCAGCAGGATGGTGGATGTGGAAATGAGTCCAAATAAACTCCACTGTGTTAGGGCATGCTGATGAACAAGACAAGTCACTCAGGGAAACAGTGTTGCTCACTGATGTGTATCTAATAGTTTTGGACAGCAAAGGGGAAATAATATACTCCATATAAGGCTTTGATACACAGAATCAAATCTTTGTTTGGTCTTTTAATGTGCTTGGATGACACTGAAAGAAAAACAAAGAATAACGGCAGTATTGTTTGGTCATGCCAACATTTAAAATGGCTACATTTCACAGCAAATCAATTGTTGTAAGTTAGAGACTGTTCATTATTTAAATTGAGTGCCACCGGAGAGATTTTCGGGACTCTAATTATTTTTTACATGACCCCCCTGCCGGAATAAAAATATTTTGACATGACCCTACAATTGCTTTCGTAAAAATTGCATGCAATTGCAGGCCAATCAATGATTGAGCTGTGAGGACCTGAGGGAGGCCTGAGCCTGAGGCATTGCCTGCATTAAAATGGAAATAGTTACATATAACTTTGTAAAGTTCAAAAACGTATGTGCAAATTTAGCAAACAACAAATTAAATTTGCATTCTAAGTAATAAAAATGGTTCGTTAAACCTATTTGTGGTTTTCACAGTAAAAAATCTAACTTTTTCCTACTTGGATTTTATGATTTTTGTGTGATTTTAGGTCCACTGTATTAATACAGTATGTCAAAATTAAAAAATAACTGTACAGTCACATAAGTGAGGTTGTGCTGAGAAAAATGATGACACCCAACAAGGCAAGGTAACCAGTTTTTAAGGTGAATTATAAAGGTAAAATCAAAAGTAGTCAAAAACAGCCAGTTAAACCCTGAGGGAGCACAAGGAGCTGCTCCCTGTGCTCCCTAGCTGCTGTAGCTACCTCTCCTCCTCTCCCAGTATGAATGTTTACTCCAGTGTTCAGGTTGACATCAGTGCTTCTGTTTCTAGTAGAAGTGAAGCTGTTGGGTGCTATCTGCATGCCACAACCCTTGTTGCTGGTCTTCTTGAATAAATGTTTGAGTTGAATAAATGGACACAGCACTACACTATTTGGTTTGTTTGTTTTTTAGATTTTGGGATGAACTGCCCCTTTTTAGTAAGAGGAAAATCATTTCTCAGCACTGTAGGAGTGGTCACAGAGCCATTGTTCAGCCTGAAGCAAATAAAATGTAGGTGGAAAAAGTTTGCTCCCCTTAAAATGTTTTCTGCAGCTTTCACTCCATCACCAAACTTTGGGCATCAGCCATTTTGCAGGTACACAGAGACACTGTGTCATAAGGTGTCAGTTTTTAATATCACCAGGCCTTTATCACTTAAGGTGCTCAGTCAAAGCCAGAAATTATTACTGGGCTCTGTCTCCGCCAGTGTAACAATACAACGTTTTTCGGCCTAAACCATACTTATACATACTGTGACAGTGAAATCAGTCATAATACACATGGGCGTAAGGGATGATGAAGATACACAGATGCAAGATACATTTTATTTTTGGTTCAATGATGGATGGTGGGATACCCGAAATGTGAGCACCTTTTACTTAAACTAAATTGAATAACACAGAGCAAACTAACAATCACCTACAGCAAGAAAAAGAAAGAGAGAAACAGATGCATAAGAGCATAAGTAAATGAAAGGCAAGTAAACACATGGCAACAGTAACAGAGTGAGACAAAGAAACCAGAAGATGTTCAGGTACATCATTCCTTCCTCTAGGTGCTATTATAACAAGAGGGACCTAAATGATTATGTGTACAGTGCAAATCAACCAATTTAGGGTGAAGTTTCTCTTTAAAAATATATAGCCCACACACACAGATCTGAAAGCAGGGGTGTCAAACTCAATTTCATCCTGTGCCACATCAGCATTATGGTCGCCCTCATAAGGCTGAAAGTAGATGAACACTGTATCATTATAGCAGAAGTCTAGAAAAAATAATGGCATGCAGACATTAAAGCAACATTATGTAGAAATTGGAATCTGATGAAAAGCTGAATTATGCACACATGCATATGTATGGGTGTTGGTGGCTCGGGGGTGGAGCCAGCATCTTGTTATGGGAAGGTCGCTGGTTCAATTCCCCTGATCTGCATGTCAAAGTGTCCTTGAGCAAGATACTGAACCCCAAACTGCTCCTGATGTGCTGGTTGGCACCTTGCGTGGCAGCCACCGCCATCAGTGTGTGAATGTATGTATGAATTACTGTAAGTGGCTTTGGACAAAAAAACTGCGAAATGCTGTATATATGTAAATATGTATATTAAAACGGTATATACTGAATGTTGCAACCCTGTGTTGTATAATGGCAAATAAATCATCTTGAACCTTGATAAAGCTTTGACTTTGACAAGTTTGTCTTTAAGCACACTGACAGTTTTGTATAATTTTTTTAAATTTGCTCATCATTCCTCTGTCCTCAGTAATGATGACATTGTTCCTACCAAGTCACTTGTTGCCACCTAAGAGTTTGGCAAGATCACCAGGAAGGCCAACAGGGCAAGAAACACAAGCAATCTGTCAACTAGACAGGTTCATAAAAAAACTTTGCAAACTCAGTTCTTAATCTTTTCATTCTTATTTATTACCCTCAAACTGTCACATTATAACTGATAGTACAAATGAGAAGTGTAAAGCTTACACCATTGAGGCTTAAATGTTACACAGCTCAGATCCTCTGTCTGTCTGTCTGTCTGTCTGTCTGTCTGTCCGTCCTTCAGTCAGTCAGTCAGTCAGTGTTGGACTCGTAGTGCTGAAAAGCTTCACTTACATCACACTCACAACATATCTGCTGAACTCTGCACACTCTCTCAGGCGTCCTTATTAGCATCCTTATTATTGGCAGTGACAGCCAATAGGTGTGTGTGTGATGACCTCACCAGAACTGCATCTGTGTGAGGCTGCTGGTATTGATGCACCAGCGCACTGCAGTCACATGTGCAGTGTACTGTGTGTACTGTAACACACGCGGCAAAACAGGACTTGATAATGCAGACGTCCCTCCCCCTTCTCTCTCTCTCTCTCTCTCTCTCTCTCTCTCTCTCTCTCTCTCTCTCTCTCTCTGTACCTTGCTCACACAGACATACAGTAAAAGTACACACACTGCGGTAATGTGTTATCCTGCCTCAGCAAACACAGGTCCTTCCTAGCTCGGTAGGAACACTAGCAGACTACAGTGTAACTTTACCTTTATGGTGCTGCTACATAAACCCACAGTCAAGTGATGTCTCTCCGTCTCCACATAACATAACATAACATAACATGAAGTTTAAAAATGATTTCAGTATGTTAAACTAGAGTAGGTAGGTTTGGCCTTCATCTTGATCTCAACTTACACACCTGTGAAGTTTCATGACTGCATCAAAACAAATGTGGGCAAGTGTAATGGGGCCACCCTGGATTTTGCACCCCTGCTTGGATCACACCCACTTCAAACTTGGCCTTCATTTTCATCTCAGCTATACAATGTAAAAGTTTCATGACTGTATCTTGCACAGTCGTGATGCTATCGTGCTGACAAGCATCTGGCATCTGGTAAGCGTCTGATGATAAATTAGGCCTGAGTGCTACTATTAGGAACCCTGAATTTTTGTAGAAATTACATTTTTCGAATCTGAAATTAGTGAAAGATGTTGATATGCATTTGAAACAAATTTTATATATTCTGACTGCATTGGCAGATATTTTGATTTGTTTCAAGATGAGTTGAAGTGTCCACAAAAACCAAGTTCTGAAATGTCAGCGCTCAGCCAAGTACTCAGTCACAACAACCCAATCAACCTTTTTAGTTATACTGTGTTCATTCTGTGCTGTGCGTTCCAAAAAATAAATCACATTTCAGGGCTTGTGCAAAAGCCATCCTCTTAAATCTTAGCTACACATGAACTTGTAACAGACCAAATGTTTAGTCCAGTGGTGGTGGCATCATGTTTGTGCCAATCTTACTGTACTCTGTGGGCCCATTAAAAGTACACTTCTCATTTTTATTGCATCATATCCGCAGACCTGCCAACCTGTATGCATTTTGAATAGTTGGTAAGCATTTTAACATCAAAGTACCCTGGTTGGTTTTGTCACTCTAAAGCATGCAAAAAGCTGCTGATGCCTTTACTCCTGCCGAATTCCAAAAGAAGACGAGTTTGACCGATCATAGCACTGGATTTGTCTTTACCCAGCTACAAAAATATTTGCAAGCAGGGACTAATGACAAAATTATTCATGTAATTTCAAGAGATGAGCTTGGATCTACAAATTGACAGCTCTTGACAATGATTTTACGTCTCTTGTTCTCGCTGCTAACTCTGGCTCGCTGTTTCATCAAGTGCTGGCAGTCTTTTAAATTTGTTTTTAAAGATAAAAACGGTAGAGATGTCCGATTTTTCCCCTAACTGATTCTGATACCTGGGATTTGGGTATATGTAGATTATTCATGACCATAACATTAGTGTAAGCTCCACTTAGCTTCAATGTTAGCAGCTCTTTTATCTGACTTTTTTATGTTTTGTGGCTGGTTGTTTATGACACAGACTCCTCTCCCAGGCCTCCTACTATCGCCAACAAAACATAACTGCTGCTACACTAGAAATATCTTTTACTTATATTTTTTAATATATAAAGATTCTGATTCCTGTTTCTTTTTTTAAATAATGCATTTAAAAAATATATTATTTATTAACGAACTGATTAGATATGGTCTCTGGCTTCATGCACATATATATATGAGTTAAAAGAAAATAAATAAAAACTCGGCAGAGGGTGGTAATCGAAAACGTTCTTCAAGGTTGGCAGGTCTGTGTCCAGATAAAATCAAGATGCAATTTGTAACTGTCCTAGAGATAATTACATTGATGTGTTTATTGTGTATGTTTCTGTCATAGTGCATAATTATTTAAGTTCATAAAGTCATTAAAAGGGTTGATAAGAAATGTGTCTAAAGGGTACTTAAATAGGTCTGTTTAAGAATATATTGCTTTTTATGTGAGGTCTTTACTGCAGAATGTAACTTGATTGCAGTTTAGTTGAGTAGTGTTTTGGAAAATGTCAAGTTTATTACAGCTGAGTCCTCAAATTACTTCATAGCTTCCACATTATTAACACTGAAATCAAAAGGGAAGGCACAACACTTCCCACTACAGAAATTGATGAGACAAAGATAAACAAGGTGCATGACAAGAGAGGAATGAATATATGAAATAAGACAGAAGGAGAGAGAAGGAATGAGTATAAGACAACAAACACAAGAGGAAGATGCAGAGAATGAAGAAAATGAAAGAGAATCAGGAACATATGTAAAATAAAAGACATTATGTGATGGTGAGACACCCCCTTGTCTCTGACTATAGATCTTGTTGATCAGTCGTGATTCAGACATGTACTCTGACCAACTAGATTTGCCAATATGCCAGTCTGCCGAGATACTATCTCAGAAATATTCATATAAACATAGAATATAAGTGTGACAGTAGGCTGTGGTTAACACATCCTTGAGTTTGCCAATTATAAGTCTCCTCTGGGTTTTATCTGACCCTTACAGAGTTAGATTAAACAGCTGTGCCTATTCGGGGAATTTGAGTAAATACTATTTTATTTTAAAAAAAAGACAATATTCCAAATTTTTGTGACTTGCCATCTTAACTGAGAGACCATCCACTTTAGGGTTTTGAATCAAATGCCAATCATAATTCACATGTCTACGATCAAAGTGTGGTAGAATAAAATGTTCAAGAAATGTGTGGACAAACCTGAGGGGCGGGGAGGTGGTGTCGCAGCAATTTACAGGAAGGACATCAAAACATCCACCATCTCCATCCCTGCTGCTCACTCCTTTGAACATCTCACTTTCAAACTCTCTGGTCCCACTCCTCTGGTCACTGCCATCATCTCCCACCCTCCCAAACCAAACCCCTCCTTTCTCTCTGACTTTTCTGACTTCCTAACTCAGTTATCTGCCATCTCACCTTCCATTCTTCTTCTGGGAGATTTCAACATCCACATCGACACTGACTGCAAATCTGCCACTGAATTCCTGGAACTACTACACTGCTTCAACTTCACCCAACATGTCAACTTTCCCACCCACAGCCGTGGTCACATCCTGGATCTGGTCTGCTCCACTGGTCTTACCTTACATCACCTCTCCAGCTTCAACCTCATCATCTCCGACCACCTGGCAGTCATCATGGACATTGACATCCCCATTCCCACCACTAAGAATAAACGGACAATATCTTTCAGAAACCTCAAATCCATCTCCCCTTCAGCCCTTTCAGCCTCTCTTGCCAGTAAAATATCTGCCTAACCCCCCACCGCTAACGAACAATTCCTCTGGCCTCACCAAATTCTACAACAAAACACTTTCCTCCTGTCTCAATCAGCTGGCCCCCATCAAAACCAAAACGTTTTTCACCCACTCTTCCCCCCGGTACACTCCTGGGGCCGTATTCATAAAGATTCCTAGTACAAAGAGTGGCTCCTAGTGACGAAATTCTAAGAAAATTCTTAGAATTATGACGTTTTCTAAGAATTTCCCCTTAAAGTTGAGACTAGATCCTAGTAAAGATAAAAGTTATTCATAAAGCATCTTAGCCCTTAAGAGAGCTCCTAAGGTGAAAAACTGTAGGAGTAGGGAGGAGGACTTTTAAGTTGCTTAAGAGTTTCTTAAGCAGAGGAGAAAATGGCGGAAAGACAAGTAGGTAGGAGAAAGATTCTCCAAACGCTGAATGATGGTGAATTAATCAAATGCTACAGATTAGATCGCGCAGGGATAATGTTTGTGGTCGATCTCATTAGAGATGCGCTCACATCTCCCACTAGGAATGTGCGATATGTTATCGTTTACGATATATCGTCAAAAACATTCCCCACGGTAAGAATATGTCATCCACGATAAAAAAACCCGATAAATTCCCGTATGTAAGCGCGTGTGGAATATTGACAACAATGGCGGAAGGCAGAGCAGATACGCCGGGCAGCGAGGAGCGCGTTCCTAAACGAGGCTCCACCTCCATGATCTGGAACTGGTTTGGTTTGACACCACACAACATTATTTTCATTATTTTATTAACTTCACAGTCCGTCTAACATCACATTCATGCAGCACACTTGGCGTTGCTCCGGCAGCTCCGCTCGTCTGTGTTGCCTCAGTCTCGGCTGCCTCACGTGGGTGGCAAGCTAGCAGGTGAGGTCAGATTTGTTGTCGTTCGCCGCTCAGGACGGCTTTGCTCGCTTGTGTCGCGTTTTCGTAGCAAACAACATAAGCTAACACTAGCTGAATTGATAGGTCAAGGGTCAAAAGGGCGTGCAATAGGTCAAGCTGCTGTGAAGTTTTAGAGCGCCCTCTTCTGGATCACAAGGTGAACTACTTCCAACGGTCTGTTGCGCCTTACAGACTGTACATTTTGATTTCGAACAGGTCATTACATTCGAGGGTTGAGTGTGGCAACAAGTTTAGAAATATCTTGAAGTAGTTGACTCGCTCTCATTATTTAGTCCAATATGGGGAAATGATCTCTTCCCTCCAGGAGGAGGTGAGGGGTGGTTTAAAATTTGGGCTGAACAAGTATTGCAAAAAATAGGAGATCTTTAGAGTCCTGATGATAAACATCTGATGTCTTTTGACAAAACTGCTGTCAAACACGACATAGCTCGAAGCCAGTTCTTTAGATATTTACAACTGAGAGATTTTATTAAAACACAACAAAATCAATCCTTGTCCATTCCTAGCCTTTCAACACTTGAAGAAATGATGGTGAAAGATTGCCAGGGAAGGGGCTTGATTTCCAAGTTGTATAAGGAACTGGTGGATGAATCTTCAGAAACATCAGTAAATAAGCTTGAGTCCTGGAGAGAGGACCTACAGGAGAATATCTCCATTGAGGAATGGGAGAGGGCATGTACCAAAGCACAATTACAAACAGTGAACACGTTTAAAATTTCTGCAGTACAACTAGCTAACTGCGTACTTATATGACTCCAGTTAAACCTAACAAACTCAATAAGGCCGTACCGGATGTGAAAAGGAAAAGGGCACGATTTTCCATTGTTTGTGGCAGTGTTCTCAAATGAAGAAATTCTGGGAAGAAGTGAAACAGTGTATTAAGGAAATATTAGAGATAAAATTACATTTACTGTAGAACCAAAAATCTTTCTATTGGGTATCTACCCAGCTAACTGTAACATAAGAAAGAAGCATCGACTATTTTTAGATATGGGCCTGTTGTTGGTCAAAAGAGTCATTGCAATTGCTTGCAAAGAGGTGGATAGACCAAGGATAGGCAAATGGCTTTCAGCAGCTCTGCCCTTAGAAAAGATCACCTAGGCAATCAGGGGTAAGCAACCAGTGTTTGATAACATCTGGGGCCCCTTTAGAAACTTTCTTGCAAATAAAGACTTGTCTCATTTGGTGAAAGCACTTGGGGATGACCCATAAGTAGCCCTCTGCAGTTCCCTTGGGAAAAATGTTTACTGTCTGGGGTTGAATGACCACCATCTAATTTATGTGTAGTGCACACTTGTGAGTATGAGCAGTGTATGGTTGGTTTTGTACATATTCCCCCCTTTTTATTTACTTTTGTAGTATTTGCATTATTATCTTATCCTGTATTTAATCTCCCCCTTTCCTTTTTTTTCTCTTTAGTTATTTTGATTTATTTATGTTGTTGTTCTGTTGTTATGTCTTGGCTGTGGTTTGATAGTCATGGGTTCTGCATGGTTTGAGGCAGGAGGTTTGAGTCCCAGTGGTTATATGTATGTGTTATTTTGTCTGGAAATAAATAAAGATATTGTTGGGGGAAAAAATAACAAGTTAAATTAACATTCAGTTGAGTGAATTACCATACTCACCATGTGGCCAGGGTCAAAAGGAGGAAGTGTTGCAATATTTCCTCCTTTTCTAATTCTGGGTAGCAGTATCCAAAGACCAGGGGGAGGTCTTTGGACTAGAGGAAAGGTAAGTCAGATTAGTTTTAAGTATTATTTAGGTTTATTTGTGATTTAATTTAGGTATGGTTAAAATATGAAGTAAGGGCTAAACAGGTAAGAGTGTTTGTACTGTAATTAGCAGCAGGGTTATGTCTTTTGAAACTAGGAAATTAGGAGCCAGTGGAGTCACCCATCAGCGGTACAGCCAGGGAGGTCGGGCTAAGAGGAGAGGATATTTAAACAGAGGCCATTTGTCTGTCGAGGAGGGACAGAGTGCTTATCAGGTGTAGCAATTTACACTTTGATTGAAGTTGATAACTGAAACTTATCCTTTTTTTTTGTTGTATATACTTTTTTGGCAACACATGCATCTGGAAGCAATTGCTGTGAATCTGCCTCCTACTTCTGCCACTCTGGTCAGCTTCCCAACACACACACACACACACACACACACACACACACACACACACACACACACACACACACACACACACACACAGCTGGAGGAAGTGTGCCTCCTTTTGGCATCATGATCACACCAGCTGTGCATGGGCATGTCAAAGACTGTGAGATGATACGACAGACTGATTGTTTATCATAAAGGATTAAACACACAAACAGGCAGTTATGTTTAAATATGCCATCTGTGTTTAGCATCATGAATATTAAACCAATCAACAAGATCTCATCTACTTCAGGATCTATGTCGTTATCTGTTCTCAGTGCATAACCTTTATGCCATCTCACTGGAATGAAGAATGTGGAATTGGTTATGAGGCTGTATTACAGAATTTATATAAACATAATTCATAAATGTTGGGTGTGGAAGGATTTTTTGGTCATATCATCATCATTTGAAAAAAAAGGTATTCAAATGTCATATTAATCTAGCATAATGATTCTATTCACAGAAACTTCAACCCAACTTGATCATTACAGTGAAGCATGACACTGCACTCAAAAATCTATTCATTATTCTTAAATACTGCACTTACTGCATTACAAAAGATTTTGTAAAGAGAGTATGCTGCTTTATTGCTACCTCCCCTCTAACCTTGAATGACAAAATACTGCAGAATACTAGAGCTAAGAAGAACATGTCAAAGAGATCGGGCTGAAACACAATCACATGAACAGTTCATATTCTTTCTGGACATCAATTAGTGTTGCTGAGCTATCTTAGACATCAGGGCCTATTATGTTGAAAAATGGCTTCAAAAAACTACATTCATGTACTGTAAGTAGTTAGATCAAGTCCCATGCAATCTAAGTTAGAAGTTAAAATTGTTAGTGTGCCATAAAAATGGATGCTTGTCTAATGCATTGCAAGCTATACCTTGTTTACAAATGTAACAGTGCCTGTACTGTTCTACATTAGAAGATGTCAGTAACCCCTTTCACACAGGAGAAGGCGCATTATCTCCGCAGCGGCGGTTCGGCAATTCTCCGCCGATAGCGATTCACACAGAGCGAAGCAGCTCCGCATTAAAGACGAACCGACGTGAATTCACACAGAAATCCGGCGCTGCGGCTCCTAAAGAGGCGTGACGGTACACGTCATGATGATGACGTCGGTGTGTTTTCAAGGTGTTTCCCCGGTGTCCCCCCTGTCAATCTAAACCCGCGGACAGTTTATAATCATATGGATGCTGTTATAATGTGCAGTGATTGAGATCCTGACCCACCAAACATCCTGGAAAGTGACGAAGTTACGTTTTTCGCGCTAAATTCCATAATTAGCCTACATCACCATCAGTAAACTGGACACTGTCTGACTCGCGGGGACGGAGGCTGTCTTCCGGGGGAAAGTTTACGGAGTCTCGGTCTGGAGGGCTGACGGTCGCGGTGATTTATTTTCATCACAAACACTGGTGAGTTTAAGTTTTTTGCCACCGACAGACGCTGTTTTTTGGGCAGAAACGTGTCGGTCAGACAGACGGGAGGACAGAGGCTTCTCCGCTCATATCTGCGGTATTCTTTTCCTCATATAAGTTGCCAGAGACAGTTACAGTTACTACGTTACTGTTGTTTGGTCCTGTAACGTTGCTTTGTGGGACATTTCTCTGTATTAAGTTGAGTGAAGGACCTGTGTAGTTAACCGACCGTCCGATCGACACGCCCTCGATACGCGCCGCCGGCTTATCCGTTCACACTGGTTCGGCTCGCCAATAATGCGGCCCTGACACTACCTCCAGAGACGTATCAGCGCCGGAGCGAAGTTGCACCCCTCGCCGCATCGGAGAGATTCACACTGGGACGGATGCGGAGAATTGGCGCACAGAAGCCGCACCCAAACAGCCAGTGTGAAAGGGGTTAGTGTTTACTAGGTCTAATGAAAGTTACATCGAAGAAAACTACTCACTAAGTCATGACTAAACCACTTTTACTAATCACTTTACTCATGGTGAGGAGAATATACCCTTTTCACGGCAGCCATTTTGACTTGTCAAAGCAAGAAAAGCACGGTTGGAGTTTTAACATTAATGATGGCTGCATTCCATTTAGGTGAGCTAGATGCAGCTTTCTGGTATTGTGCATGGTCACTCACTGACATGGCTTAAACCCTTATTAGAATGGAGTCATTGTTAACCAAATAGGTCACACCAGTGCTTGTCCTGCTTTGACAAGTCAAAATGACTGCCCTGAAAAGGCTCTGTTACTCAATGTGTACATTTTTAAAAATATTTTTGATAGTCGATGTCATGATTTTCTGTCATGCTTTCAAGTTGCATTATGGGAATGTAGGATCCAGCTTGGATTTCGACCTTACTAGGCACTAAAAGTCAGGATATCTCAGCCTCGGATGATGATTTTCTTTTTTATTCTGTCTCTTGTCCCCAAACTCTGGTTCCCCACAGCCACTGTTACGTGTCACACACTGACAGCTAGACAGGTTAACATTCAACTCATTGGACCAGACTGTGCCACTGGCTGGCTCCAAATTCTGTGTGTGTGAGTGTGTGTGTATGGTGATGGTAATGATGCTAATACAGCACTGTCTCCAGGCTGACACAGCAGAACAATGACAGGAAGAGAGAAGGACCGAGAGGATGGGTGTACCAGAGACTGAAAGTAAATAAAATGTAATATATATATATATATATATATATATATATATATATATATATATATATATATATATATATATATATATATATATATATATATATATATATATATATATATACACACACATATATATACACATATATATTTAATGTAATATGGGATAGAAATACAGATAGAATGAAAGAAGATGATTAGAATAATATAAACAGCAAGCCTGAGAGACTGAAGACTTTGAAAGGTGGTTTTACAGCTAATTTAAGTCTAGACAGGGTTGGCCAAAGTGTCAAAGCAATTACACTTAATGTTCAAAGCATACACACACACACACACACTCCTAGGGGATCCCTGATGGCCCTGAAACACAGAATGGAATCTGAGGAGCTAATGTCCGTATTTTGTGCAACAATGCTAACAAAAGAAGACATCCAGGATCATTATTGGACTGCTGTAGACTATAAGTAAAATTTAAATCACATGACCTCTTTAATTTCAACCATATTCATTCTTAGCCAAAGGCCCTACAACAATACAAAACATCTTTCAGTATGCTGATCCCCATATTGTTGAAAACAACATTAAATATTAACACATCATGTCACTGTAACAACCAGAGAAAGAGCCTCATTAATGCAGTGCATCTTAAATTTACCAGGAATAAATTATCACTGCATTTCTGGCATTCTTGGATAGTTGAGCTGAATATTTTACCTTATATCAAAATCATGATTTTAAACATACATTTAAGTTTAAACTAAACATATAATAAAGCACTATATTTTTTTCTGCAGTTCTAAAGACAACTGCCCCAGCTATTTTAGCCAGCCGCAGCTAATAACCGTTTTTTCGATGAGTTGATTCAATGAGCTCCAAAATGAAACACCACTCAGTAGTGGTTTCTCTCTAGGTCTCTCTCTAGATAAATTGATTGCTTTAGGCTATATCATTTTCAGAAGGAGCTGGCAGTTAGCTCATTAGAGTTTAAGTGTACATGACTTAAACTGGTAGACAGTAAAAAACTTATGGAATCTTAAAGACTTTAAAGTCTGAAATAAGGACCTGCTTTTGCTCGTCAGTCTGTGAAGTTAAGTTAGCTAAAGCAGCTACAGTCAGATATCAGAAACTACTTACATTTTTAGATGTGACTAACCAGAGAACGAAAAAAGAAAAAAATCCATTCAGCAGCAAATAATAATTTCTTGGAAATAAAATTGTAGAAAAAAGACATCTGTATTTACATTTGGTACAAACTTATCTCATTGAAAACTGTACATCTCCAAAATAGCCCTAGAATTTAATCTAAATTCACAATTTCAGCATTGATCAAAAAAGTAGACATTTTCCTCAAGTTATTCAGCCCTAAAATAGAGTAGCGAAAGTCAATGCCATTTAAGCAATCCAAAATGACTGGATTTATGGGAAATAAGCACCAGTTCTAACATTACCACAGGTATACGCTACAGATAGAAGCCCTCATATCCACAATGTTTGCACTTGATCCAGTAATTTTACAAAGTTCTTACAAACTACTTAAAAAATGTGCTGTGCGACATTTTCAAATGTTATTTATGTTTAGTCAGTTATGGTCCCTGACATTGGCTGCATCATGGACATCAACATACTGGTGGTCTTTCCTCAATGGTGCTGGTCAACAGAGGAATAAATCACCAACATGCAGACATTCTCTCATCAGAATAGAAACTACTACAGTCCCTTGCTCACAAAAACTAACCTTCTCCCCTTGAGGATTGAACAAACCCCTTCCATATGATATTCCATGTCTCAGTGGGTCTACAGGGCTTTTGTGTGTGCTCTAACTCTTCTGTCTGGACTTCTACTTCCTTCACTCTCTTCTTCAGATCCTCCAGTTTGCTCTATATCTACAGTCAGGTCCATAAATATTGGGTCATCTACACAATTCTAATCTTTTTGGCTCTATACACCACCACAATGGATTTGAAATAGAATGAACAATATGTGCTTTAACTGCAGACTTTCAGCTTTAATTTGAGGGTGTTTACATCCAAATCAGGTGAACGGTGTAGGAATTACAACAGTTTGCATATGTGCTTCCCACTTTTTAAGGGACCAAAAGTAATGGGACAATTGGCTGCTCAGCTGCTCCATGGCCAGGTGTGTGTTATTCCCTCAGTATCCCATTTACAAGGAGCAGATAAAAGGTCTAGAGTTCATTTCAAGTGTGCTATTTGCATTTGGAATCTGTTGCTGTCAACTCTCTATATGAGATCCAAAGAGCTGTCACTATCATAAAGAGAAGGAAAGGAACTGCTCATGATCCAAAGCATACCACCTCATCAGTGAAGCATGGTGGCGGTAGTGTCATGGCGTGGGCATGTATGGCTGCCAATGGAGCTGGTTCCCTTGTATTTATTGATGATGTGACTGCTGACAAAAGCAGCAGGATGAATTCTGAAGTGTTTCAGGCAATATTATCTGCTCATATTCAGCCAAATGCTTCAGAACTCATTGGACGGCACTTCACAGTGCAGATGGACAATGAGCCGAAGCATACCGCGAAAGCAACCAAAGAGTTTTTTAAGGCAAAGAAGTTTAATGTTCTGCAATGGCCAAGTCAGTCACCTGACCTGAATCCGATTGAGCATGCATTTCACTTGCTCAAGTCAAAACTGAAGGGAAAATGCCCCAAGAACAAGCAGGAACTGAAGACAGTTGCAGTAGAGGCCTGGCAGAGCACCACCAGGGATGAAACCCAGAGTCTGGTGATGTCTATGCGTTCCAAACTTCAGGCTGTAATTGACTGCAAAGGATTTGCAACCAAGTATTAAAAAGTGAAAGTTTGATTTATGATTGTTTTTTGGTCCCTTAAAAAGTGGGAAGCACATATACAAACTGTTGTAATTCCTACACCGTTCACCTGATTTGGATGTAAATGCCCTCAAATTAAAGCTGAAAGTCAGTGCAGTTAAAGCACATCTTGTTCCTTTCAGTTCAAATCCATTGTGTTGGTGTATAGAGCGAATTGTGTCGATGTCCCAGTATTTATGGACCTGACTGTATATTACATCTCTCTTAATCTCCCAGCTCACCCTGTCCTTCTGTCTGTCATCCATCCATTGTTCACTTCATTCTTGTGAGGTGCGCATGATAACTTAGAGTTAAACCTTCTGAAATGGCATTGTAGAAGAGGTTTACATGTAAAAACTCTGAATCATATCAAAATCAAAAACTAAATATTTTTTTAATTTTATGGCAATTTTTGATTCTACTATCTGAATTATCTGCCTCATCCCAAGAAATAAACTTTACACAGTGGTTAGTCTCGCAACAAGGGGTATGACTGTGAAAACAGCTGTAAAATGTAGTTTATGGCAATGGATGAACTTGTTCAAATTAAAGAAAATAACCCTGATGCTGTCATAGTGATGTAATCAGGGTTATCTTAGCTTGTCTGTGGAGACTACAAATGTTTTATGATAGGTGCAGGATCAAGTGTTCTTGAAGGTTGATCCATTCCTGAGTAGGGGTGTCACGATTCTCCAAATCCTCGATTCGATTACATTTTCGATTCTAAGCTCACGGTTCGATTCGATTCTCGATTTTTACATGTATTTTTTTAAAGCACAGGTTGCTATGCCATTTTAGACTAGACTTTTATGCAATATAATATCTGACCTCTGTTCACAATGAACCACACTACTTGTCAAATTTAAAACATTTATTAATAACATAATGTAACAATAACTTATATCTTAAGTCAATTGGAAACTTAAACAAATTAACCTGCAGTCTAGTTTCTCTTTTGTAACTGCAGTCTTCTTCACAGAAGATGACATTCAAGTTCACAACAAAACAAACAAAAAAATAAAACAGCCACGTCCATAGTCTTCTCTGAACAATTTAGTGTCTTAACAAACTATTTCCGTACAGTTGAAAATATACCACACAGATAATTGTTGTAAGAGTGGCGTAGCTCCTTTCAGGAATAGGGCGGTGCGTGAGGTGTGTGTGCGTAAGGTGCGTAAGGTGTGAGTGGGCGAGCGAGAGTGAGGGAGTGTGTGTACGTGCGGGCAGTGAATGAATGGGAGAGAAAGGAGTGTCAGTAGTAGCGACAGCAATAAAGTGTACAATATAGGCTGCAGTTTGGCTGTGAATAAAGGCGACGGCTCCTCCAGATACAGCAAAGCTCCCTGGTCTTATTTCCCGACCAGCTGAACACGTGAAAGGGGGTTCACCCCGAAGGGAAACAGAAACTTGGGCCCTGGAGGAAATCATCTCCCCTGTGCTTCCCGACCACGGTCCGGGAGCCGAACTGGAATGGTGTAACACCATGCTATCGTTTGACTGGCTGTAGCTAACAGCTACTGGCTTAGCTAGTAGCTAAGTTAGAGGAGGTTGACTCGCAGCACTTCAACACGTGTGTGGTTTTTCCGTTTGACAAACCGACCGGACGTGACATGGGGGCGAGGCAGCATCGGCGATTCTTTTTTTTAATTCGAAGTTCGAGATTGTGACTTAATTTCGGTCGATTCCGATTACAAATCGAAATCGTGACACCCTTATTCCTGAGATTGAATGTCAGGATATCTCTGCCACAATTCAGGCCATAAAAAAATTGTCTCTAGCAGGTCTGCAAATTTTATATGTTGATAAACCACTAATCTATGGTGTACCCCTGGTGTATCACTCAACCAATACCATATATGTGTGCATACAAACATCTACCCCAAATGTGACATTTATTCTATCATATTTCTGATGAAAGCTGCAGGAGCTGTGTTATATAATTCAGTGAGACTTACACAACATAAGCAGGTGGCAAATGCTATCAACATTACTAAATCATTAAAGTCCTGTATAATATTCCAACAGTGCCGCAGGAATGAGTCCTAAAACATGGAAGTACGTTAGCATTTTTGCACTTCCAGTTCACTTTTCTCAAAGTCAATGGGTTTTTTTAGTGGGTTTTCAGTAAGATGTCTGAAGGTCTGTGGTTAAGAAATTTTGTCATTTTGTTGAACATCAAAAAATATGTCAGCTAATGCCCCACACATGAATTATAATATCTGTAAGTTTCTGAAAAAGGATGGTTGCTAAAAAGTGAGACTACAGAGGTTGTTTTGGACATTAAGCATCATCGCACTGAACAAGGAGACTCACCTACTTACTTGTCTCTCTTTACAATCCAGCTTTAGTTGCAAACTATTCTAACTCTAAATTTGCAACTTGTAGATTGACCAAGTTATGGTGAAGTGTGTATGGGGTTAGCTTTCAACTTCTGGTGATTTCCTTTAAGTGGTGTTCATTTTTGAAGATCACCTTGCTGAATGAAACATGAAAGTATCATAAACATTCTGTTAGTCACAAAGATTATTTTCTACAGTGATCCAAAATCCAATGGAAAAGTCCCATAGGCTTTTTGTTGAGAGAATCAGAGTGAGAATACAAGAATACGTCATCCCTGCAGCACTCTCTTGGGACTTGGGACTGATAGTAGGTTTTGTGACTTTACAGTGACCTTATTATCCTTCGCAACCACTACAGTCATCAGCTTTGTATTCATACCTGCTACAAAGTTTGACTTTAGAATGTATTATATTTTCATATGAAGGTTGAATATTCATAACAAATCAATATTGTGAACATGCGGGCCAGTGTAAATGGGGTATTCCATTTAAGGACCTGCGGTTTTGCACAGTAAACACTGTGTGCTTACAAGTTGCTTAACTGACATTTCCCCATTAATTAAAGTGGTGCTTTAATTTTTCAAATGTATTTTTACCTTCCTTCCATAAGCCCCATTTGTTTCACTTAATTTTAGTACACTAACTTGAACTTGCTCGGAACAATAAAAAAAAAAACATGTCCATATTGTTTTTTGTTAAAGTTACTTAATTTTAGAAGTTGAATAGGGTTACAATGGTTGAGTGATCTGTGAATCTTTTCTGATGGTGCACTCATGTGATGAAGTGAAGATCCAACTTCAGAATGTCCCCATTCTGCTGCCACATAGCATGTGTGTTATTGCTTTGAATTTTAAGGTGGGGGTAGCAGCTAGCATTTCTGAATTTTTAAAAATTAAGAAAAAATATTGCAAAAGCTAAACATATGGCTGAATGCTTTAGGAAATGGCCAGCACTGATGGAAGGTGTAAGCGAAGAGTACTTATTTGGCTTAAACATAGAAAAACACTGGTATGGTGCTTCAAGAGTGCAGTGAACACACATGCTGCAGTCAAATTGTCAGTTTATACCCCTGAAACTAGAGGTCAATTTCACCTAACCTGCTCCAATTTAAGCCAAGTGATTATTCAAATTATCCAAACAGCTGATTTCTCTTAATGCCTACCAGCCAACTGAACTCTGACCTCCTCCAGTAAAGAGAACTTCCTTACAGGGATCAACATAACATCAGAAAAACAGCATTACTCCCCCTTCAAGTTTTCGCATAAATACTCACCACTCTTGTTGTCCTTTCCATCCAGTAAAGGTCGGTAGTCGCTCTTGGAGACGGACTCTCCCACTTTGTCATCATAGCTCTCTTTCTCCAGCGTGGCTACAAAGTCTCTTTTGAGCATGGCTTCAGCAGGGGCCCCACCTGGGACCCCACCTCCACCCCCACCCAGTGCATCGCGTAGGCTCAGGTCCATAGTCCTGTTACTGGAGAGAAAAGCAAAGGTTTCTTTTATTATCCTTTGCTTCTTGTTTTTCTTTTCCTTTACCCAACTCATTCAGATATAGATGATGAAAAATTCTGGAAATCACAATGGGAGATGCAATGTATTTTTCTCATGGCTCAAATTATTCAGCTGGAGTTGCAATATTACTAAACAGATTTAATGGTGATATTCCTGAATCCACAGTTTCAAATGAAGGCCGATGGATTATTTTAGTTTTGAAAGTAGACAACCTCCTGTTTATTATTTGCAATGTTTATGGACCTAACAGAGCAGCTCAAGCAAAGGACATGTTTTCTGAACTTTCTTCAATGCTGGATATCTTAAAGGAAAAATACAAAGATTCTATCACAGGAAGAGATTTTAATGATGCTCCAGACGATTGCATGGATCGACATCCTCCAAGATCTACATCGCTATTGAACTTTAAACCTACCTCATTTATGAGTGATCATTTTTTACTGACAGATGTGTGGAGATTTATGAACCCCAGAGTCACAGACTACACATGGTCTAACTCCGGCAGGAGTTTACGGTCAAGAATTGACTTTTGGTTAATGTCATCACAGAGTTTACTGTTTGTTTCATTTGTCTCTCATTCTCATGCTCCTTTGTCTGATCATAAATTGATAAGTCTAAGATTGAGGGGATCTAAAGAAAAATCAAACATTAGAGGTTATTGGAAATTAAACAATAATTTATTAGACGATAAAAAAATTAAAGAAGGTGTAGAATTACTTGCTAAAGATATATTTGATAGAGAGTCAATGAATTCAATTCAAAAATTCAATTTAAAATCAGAAAAATTGCAAATAAACGCAGCAAAGAATCAAAAAAACAGAAAACTGAAAAAATGAATGCCCTAATAAATCAGTTGCAGCTGCTAAGTTCCAAACACGACTTATCTGAGGATGAATTAGAAACACTAAAGTCTCAGTGAAGAGCTTGATTGAGTTAGTATGTGAATTTAGCTAAAGGTGCTTTCATCAGATCTCGAGCCAAGTGGTTAGAAGGAGAGAAAAGCTCCAGTTCCTTTTTTGCACTAGAGAAAAGAAACCGAGAGAAATAATGTTACATCTCTTAATGTAAATGGTGTCATATGTTCTGATCCTAATAACATCTCTAATTACATCACCTCCTTTTACAACAAACTATATACATCTGAAAGTGTGACACATTTATGAAACACATACGAAACTTTACACCCTTGATTGTAAAGTTGTAAAGAGGAATGTGACGCTAGGCTTTTGTGTTCAGAAATTACTAATGCTGTGCACTCAATGAGATTGAGGAAATCACCTGGAAGCGATGGCCTTACAGTAGAATTTTATCTTTGTTTTTGGGATTTAATCAAAGATCATCTTTTATTAATGTACAATGAATGCATAGACAAACAAGAAATGACTACAACCATGAAGCAAGGACTGATAACCTTGATTCCTAAGCCAGGAAAAGATGCTTTAATAATAGAAAACTGGAGACCTGTTTCACTCTTAAATATAGACTATAAAATCTTAGCACAAGTTTATGCTAAACAACTAAAAAAGAATTTAGAAGAGATAATAAGTGAAAACCAAAATGGCTTTATAGCAAAGTGTCATATTAGCTCTGATGTCGGATTAATATTGGATCTAATTGATTATTCAGATTCTATAAACTCCAAAGCATTGATGGTCTTTCTCAACTTCTACAAGGCATTTGATTCAATTGAACACTCCTTCATTATACAAACCCTACAAATACTTGGTTTCGGAGATAAATGTATTAAAAACATTGCCATGTTGTATAAAGACATAAATAGCTCGGTTATTCTATATCCCAAAATGTCTAAAAGGTTTCCTGTTTCAAGAGGTGTATGCCAAGGTTGCCATATTCCTGTTTTTTGTTTTTTGTTGTTGCCAAACTTCTATTTTTAAATATTTTGTGCAACCCAAATATTCAAGGCTTAACAATCTTCAATCGAGAGGTTAAGATTTCACAGCTGGCCAATGACACGGTTTTATTTTTCAAGGATAAATCGCAGATACAGACTGCAAAACAAGTAACTGGTGAATTTTCAGAAGCCTCAGGACTTAATAGCAATAAGAGTGAAATTTGATGTTTATATGAGACTGATGAAAAGTTTATGTTTAATATCCCTGTTAAACAAACTGTTTAACAGGGATAATATCTGGGAATTCACATTACAAAAGATATGGAGCTTAGACAGCAACTTAACTTCCTCCCAAAAGTTAAAAAAAACTAAGTCAATTGTTAATATGTGGCTGCAGAGAGACCTCTCCATTTTTGGAAGAGTGTCATCATCAACAGCTGAAGGTGTATCGAGGTTTGTTTATCCTGCTCTGTCACTTTTTCTTAATGATGCACTCTGTAAAGAAATCAATAGTTTATTTGTTAATTTTGTTTGGAAAAATAGACACCACCATCTCAAGAAAGACATTCTTAGTTTAGAGAGAGCAGAAGGAGGTTTGGAAATTCTGAATTTTTTTCACTTAAATTCTACATTTAAAGTTAAATGGCTTAAGAAATGTTTGAAACTACCAGAGACACTATGGAATTTTATTCCACACAATATATTCAAAAAGGTAGGAGGCTTAAGGTTTCTAATGGGCTGCAACTTCACAGTTTCTAAATAACCACTGAAATGCTCAAAGTTTTATCAACAGGCTTTACACTCTTGGAAATTATGTTATGTTCACAACTTTTCTCCCCACACAGAAATAAAACGATGGTCATATTACTATTAACAACAAAAGTGTATAGAATGAGAGCTGGATTGAGAGGGACATAATATTTGTGACGGCCTTGTTTGACGATAATGGAAATCTTTACAGCTATGAAGACTGGAAAGGTTTTAGCTTTCAGGAGAAAGCTAAAACCTTTCCAGTCAAATTTGTTTCTGTTGTGAAGGCTGTTCCCACTGGTACGATTGAGTTAATAAAATGTCACTTAAGTTACCAAAATCTTAATGTTCAGACACCTTCTCTAAAGGTTGATGGGGTTGACATCATGGATAGAAAATGTACAAACAAACATCTAAGGAAAGTATTTCAGAGACATAATAAGTTACAAAAAAGGGGAACGTTTTTTTGGGATTTGCAGTTGGTTGATATAAACTGGCGCAATGCATGGTTGTGTCCCTCTCAATTCTGTATTTTGAATAAGATTAGAGAAGTTCATTTTAAAATTTTACATGATATTTACCCTTGTAACAAATCAATTTCTGGGTTTGCTGAAGTGAATGAAATGCACTTTTTGTGAGCCAGAGACAATTTTGCATTTGTTTTGTATTTGCCCACTGTCATCTGTATTTTGGAGGGACATGGAAAAGTTTATCTACAATAAAACTAAACAATACGTAACAATTAGACCCAAAGACATTATTTCAAAATTCGAATATAATGACAAATCAATTTGCTCCACAATAAACCTCATGATTTTTTAGGTAAATTCCACATCCACGATAGTAAATTTTCAAGTCCCTCCCAAACTTTAATGTCTTCACAAATGAGTTTAATTTTTATATAGATACCTTAAAACTGATGCCAAACAAGAAAAGTGAGCGCACACTATTATACTTGAAGTCATTTTCACTTAACCCTAAATAAGAAGTGCCTAATATATATTTTATTTATTTTATTTCAATTACATATATTATTTTATATAGAGATATTTTTTAAATTATTTTTGTAACATCTCTTTATCACCCAATGCCTTCACTCTGATTGTCTGTACTTTTACAAATGTTAAGATTTTCAGATCCTGGCCACCCCACAGGAATTTTCCTGGCTCCGCCACTGGGGTAATGTGATGCTGTAAAGAAACCCCAGTTTTATTCAGCAGTTACCGTAAGGGTGTGATTTCATAAACGTTTTTCAATTTTGCTTGACCTAGGCTAGAATATTAGAATATTCTTTATTACTTTTTGGATCCATAGAGGAACACTGTACAACCCAGTCGTTCCTGACTGCCTGCAGAAGGAAGAAGTTATCTTAAGAAGGAGACGGAACTATCGAGGTCTGGTCCTTCAATTTGATCGATCCCACTGTTTTGCTCTCATCAACGAGAGCACAGCCTGCCTTCATTCGCTGCTTGGACGCTGAAGCTGATCCCGCGCTTGCATCCAAAACAAGTTGGAGTTTCAAGTCGGACGGGACACATGTTAGTTGTAACTAGCGACCCAAGTAAGAGGCTTTTGTTGGAGAGGGGTCTGGCTGCAGACCTGCACTGTCAGGACCCTTCGTTGCAGACCTGCACTGTGAGGTCTCCTGCACTGTGAGGACCGGAAGTTGATTCGAAGCCTTTTAAAATAAAAGCGAGTAAACCGGAAGCATGCATTTTTCGTTCCTCGTGTTTATTTCTTGGGTCTTTATTTTATGTATACAATGTAAATATGTTTATGTGTGTTCATGTGTTCAATTACAAATATTTAGAAATGTTATATCTTTCCAGTTCAACTGGATAAGGTGAAAAAACGCAAGAAAATATCAAGATAAAAGCCAAACTAAATATTATATCTATAAAAAAGACAAAGAAAATACAAAACGTTATGACCACTTCTAGGGTTATTCTACAGATAATCAATGCAAACTAGATGTAGAGTTATTGTTATGATCCCCTTAAAACATTATTTGCCTACTCAAAACATGCATTATTTTACTCCAGTATTTTGATTTAATTTAATTCACAAAAAGGACAGCTGTTTAGTTTGCACAACAAATTCATTTTGAAACAATAAATCTCTGTAAATACACCTTAATGTGTGAGGGCATAATGCTTCTACACTCCAGCCTATTGCAGACTGACTTTGCTTCTGTACCATCATTATCATTGAAAATGTAGACCCCTGCACTGTTGGGCCCATTTACATATTGATTTACTCAGTTCTTTTATATCGGCATATCTTATGTGTGTTTGCAATTCTTACACCTCATAATTCATTTAATAATTGCTTAATATTGTTTGTGCTATGTTCTTACCTTGTGCTGTCGGACCACATGGATTTGCCAATGGAGGGTGTGAGGGTTGATGCTTTTAAATTAACTTAGCTTTGTGTATTCAAAGTGAATTACTGAATACCTAGTTACATGACCCAGATAGCCAATAACCTCTGTAACAGGAGAAAACAGTAGACATAAAACAAACTTTCAAATGTCTTTTTTTTTTTTTGTAAGTGTTTGTATTGCAGAATGAGCAGATTCTACATGGAGACTACATGCGGAGACTCTGCTCCTATTGACGATGGTGCTGCTACAGCTCGCACAAAGAAAACAACAACAACTTTCTCCACAATTTACACTTGACCAATAAAATGGTCGATTTTCTTTGTTTTTTCTTAGAATTCCTGCTCTTTGTGTTTATATTATTATATGATATAACTCAGTTTTCTTGGTCTTTGAGTAGGAAAATGGCACAGTTAAGTGAGCACTGTCGATACTATAACAACGCTAAAAACTACCCCAAAGTCCAAAACACGATGCTTTCAAATTAATATAACTTTACAGGGCAATATATAGTAGGCTGCAGACCTGCACGGTGAGGTCTCCTGCACTGTGAGGACCAGAATTTGATTCCAAACCCATTTCAAAATAAATGCGAGTATACCGGAAGCACGCATTTTTCGTTCCCTGTGTGTGGAGACGACGAGGTGAGTAAAAGTCAAGTGACAACAACTTTTTGTCTTACGAAGAAACAGAAACAGTCTTTATTCACTAGAACGTTATGTTGCACACTATATATTGCCCTGTAAAGTTATATTAATTTGAAAGAATCATGTCGCGCGACTTGCGTTGACATTCAATGTAAAGTTGCCGCAACGAGCTGGGCGATGTCATCGCGTGTCATCATGAGAGTTCTGTGTTTTGCAGGTGTGAAAATCTCGATTTGTATACAGATGCGCGAAAATTGCACTCTACTTTGATCCACTATGTATGGATTTATTTTGGGAGCAAAAAGCGAATGAAAGGTTTTAAATCCTACTCGCACCTGTGCTCCCTTTTTATTTTTTCTACTCGCACAATCTATTTTTAGGCGAGTAAAATGCTCGCACTGTACAGCATTGATCCCAGGTAATACATACACGTAATCTTATGAGTGATCTGTCGGAGACTTATAGTTAACAACCCCACAATAACATAACATATGTGTGTCTAGCGATATTCCCTCTTGTTGATTTCAGAGGCGGACGCCTCTCGGTAGCCCAGCTACCCTTTTTGGAACCATGGGTATTATCCCTCCAAATTCACCTTGCATGCAATCAAAGTGCACACGAAGCCAACGACGACGTAACCGTCGTCTTCGTTCAAATTTCTCACGTTCGTGTAGTGATCACCTTAGGTCGACACACTCACTGTCGCCACTTTTGAATACCAGGTATATGATTCAGCAGAGTTAAAATCATCACATCTGAATTCGTGTTCTCATGTGACTTCGCCAAGTCACGTTCGGCGTTTCCTGTAGTCTCTTAAACGAGATTAGCGAAGTCACAACCATCAATTTTGCAATCCACTTAACGTGACTTCCCAAGCCATGTTCGGTCATCTTTGTAGTCTTTACAAAGGACTCCCTGTCACACCCACACACAGACACAGACACACATGCACGCACGCACACACGCACACACACACACTCACACACACACATATTTCCACCCAATTATATGTTTGGCTTGCTTATGTTTTTGTGTTGCTAGTTGTAAAAAGCAACTGTTGTTTGCTAAAGTAGATGGTTTGTGTTTTGGAGAAGG
Organism: Lagodon rhomboides; assembly: GCA_039737535.1. Lineage (NCBI taxonomy): Eukaryota > Metazoa > Chordata > Actinopteri > Spariformes > Sparidae > Lagodon > Lagodon rhomboides. Next base: position 722,906 of record CM077797.1, read on the forward strand.
CTTTAATAAACACTGTTGATGATAACTGAGCAGTGTCTGTGATTATTTTGCACAATCCCATATTATATTAACAGTCAACCAGCAACCAGGTCAACTAGTGCTCGGATTTACGCCTTCTATCTTATCTAATTAATGATATTTTCATAATATTAATAATTTTTTATATATTTCAGGCTTTGAGACTTAAAGTATATCATTTGATTATTGTTCCCTGACTTCAGGGTGGTGCCCTGTGTTCATTAATGAATCATAGTAACCTACGTTAACAATAATTAACAATAACAAAATAATCAATAACAATAATCAATTAATATCCAATATCGATTCCCAACACTACTGTCTTTGCACTCCACCTGATGTTAAAGCAGCTCTTTATCATGAATCAGGTACTTCTCCTGATGCAGCAGTAAATACAGAGGTAAATAAACAGTGACCTCTAAATAAGTAATGCAATGAAGAAAACATAAATCCCCTCAGGATCTAAAAACATTTTCCTACAATAATACTCATAGCCTGTCAGGGAAATAAGTGAATTCTGATTTCAAAATAATCGGACTCTGCCAGTATGTGTTGATCTAGGTAGAGAATTTGATTGAATTGCTGCATTTCTGGAGTGCTGATGCAGATTGGATGAGTTGCAAATGTTTATATGGACCACCTGCTGTGAGAATGTCAATCATTTCCCTCTCTGTTACCGACTTGTAAGAAATGACATAGTGTTCCTGTCTTTGATCAATGTGCTGTAAAGACAGGATCAGGATGTGACAGGAGGAGGGGAGAATGCATTTTGCTTGAGGTGTTAGAAGGCCACAGGTGGAGCTTCACCCTCTACATGGAGGATACAGAGGTGTAGATAAGATGACATTTACTGTCCCATCTAAACATCAAAGGGTCACTGTCCTGGGAAAGACCTGATCAACCCGAACATCAAAGGGTCAGTGTCCTGGGAAAGACCTGATCAACCCGAACATCAAAGGGTCATTGTTTTGTTAAGAAAATGATTGATGTCTGTTGTAACAGTAGGTAACCTCCTCTCTGTTCTGTATTTAAGGCAGTAACATTTTGAGATCTGCAGAGAACGCTTTGGCCTTCCCTCCACGCTGCCTGTTATTAAAGAGATCTGATTCATACGCTGAAGTCTAAGAAATTCTTTGGAGATTTAGCAACTCTCAAGCTCACAAAGGAGAATTTCCACTACAAACTGCAACACAACAGTGAAAAAAAAGTTACACAGTGTATGACATTTGTTGTTCTAAACACCCAGTATCTGTAAGGAGTATTGCCCTTTAAAAAAACAAAGACGTCACAGTATCAGTCACACATTTGTGAAAATTACAACAAAGACTGACACAGAATATGAACTTTAAAAACAAACCTCCATACTGAACTTAAATAATTTGTGTTCAAGTATTTCAAAATAAAACTTAAACCTAAGCTTGAAGACTGAGTTTGGGTTGGATGTACTCTTCACTCCACCTGCTAAAAGCAACAAACATAAATCATAAATGGTGACAGCATGACCACTGAACAAACTCTTCTTTCTTTTTGCCCTCTGTTTCTGTTTATCCCTCCGTCCAGCCCCCCAGTAAACAAGCTGTCATTGTCTTGCAACTGTACCCAAACACACACACACATGCACGCACGCACGCACGCACGCACACACACACACACACACACACACACGCACACACACACACACACACACACACACACACACACACGCACACACACACACACACACACACGCACGCACGCACGCACGCACGCACGCACACACACACGCACACACACACGCACACACACACACACACACACACACACACACACACACACACACGCACACACACTATATGGCTAGTAGCCAGTATGAGGACATACAGTAGAGCGTTAGCAGGCCGTGAGTGGAACTGTAGGCCATTGTTTCAGAAGGACACGGTACAACAGATACCTCACACACAACACACACACATATAAACACACTTTCACTTCTCTACCTCTTTAACAGTCTTGTTCTCTGTTTTCACTCTTCATTTCTCTCTCGAACACCACTGGACAAATGAATGAATCTATTTTTTTTATTATTGCCTCTGAGTTTGTCTCTTAAAAACACACATTTCCCTATATAGTCTTGTTACTAAAGTGTTACTAAAGTTCCTACTAAAGTGCTTTAACGAACACATTTTGGCTTATAATCACACAGCACTCTCTCTCTCTCATACACACACTCACTATGCACTTGATAATTCCATCACTCCAATACAAAAATTAACCAATCCCAAATAGAGGTTTTCTAACCTCTATTCCCCTCTCAGCTTATTGTTCTGCCATTTTTATCGCTCCACTGGAGAGGTTTCATAAGCCAGAATTTTCAGTGGACTGGAGCTGCTCTTCAGTTTTCTCTCACTCATTCTGCCCCTCATTCCTCACAACAGCTGATTATTTTGTCTAAATTATTAATGTATATTTTTTACTTATCAAGGCAAGTCAAGTTAACTTGAATTAACCATATATTTTTGCTTGTTCTTTCAGTCCTTTCAGACAGCCTGATAACCTTCAGTCCTACAAAAAAGGAATAAAGAGCATGCGTGTAGAGATACGAAACTTTCGTGAACTCGTGACTTTCGCCCAGCTGTCTTCACCAAATATCATGCTTCCACATTATTAATTCAACAGATGATGTCGTTTTCATGGAGACACACGCGGTGTGCACGGAGAGGAGGGGCTGTGTCTGTGAGATGCGTGAGTGATAGAGAGACGGAGGGAGAGCAGGGAAAGGTTTTTAACGTTTTTAAGTAGCTTTAAAAAAAACAACTAAAAAAAACGCAATATGTGGCGGTTGGTCTTGATTCAGTGGTGCACCGTCACAAATTAGTCAATGTGTTGGAAACACTGTCTCCCATAAGGCTATCCATTCGCAACATCTGACACTACTCCGCTCAGATAATCTCCAATGAAGGAAACACCAGATCACTGTTGTTGGGCCTTGCATTAAATAAGGCACAATTAAATAGTGTTTATGCAACATCAAAAGGGGAATTTAGGTAAAATTTAGCTATCAATAATAATTAATGATTATCAGGGATAATTATTAATTATGATAAATAATATGATCCAATTTACATTAGATCACCTCAGGGCACCACCCTTGAAGAAGGGAAAACATAGCAAATTTACCAAATCAGTCTCATAAAAAGGTACTAAACTGTTTATAACTCTGATTAATAATTAACTTAATAACTACAACCAAGTTTAACATAACAGCTAGTAATGGTTGAAGGATTTTGGAGTTCTTGACAGTGTAGAGGTTGGCAACATTCACTCTTGTGCAACATTAAGTAAACAGCAAGAAGGTTCAAAAGTCTTTATTTAACACAAAGATGAAAGCACACAATCTAACTAACATGTACTATATATAGGTGTGTGTGTGTGTGTGTGTGGCTGGCAGAACAAAGAAACAATGGTGGTCACTGATATCACATGTAGGTGTGATAGGCTCCAGGCTCAAGGAATGTGTGTGTGTGTGTCGTGATGCCAGTTTAGAAAAGATGGTTAGTTGCATGCAGAGAGCCTGAGTCTGTGTGAAGCAGCATTAGACTAACGTCGAATTAGCCGTGTAGCAAAGCAAACTACCAATAACTGACCTGAGGTCACAATAACACCAACAGTGAACAAACACATACATTGAACACATATGCGTTACATCAACCAGAGTTTAAAGTCCTGTGCTTAGCCGTGCTATGCTATGCTATCTAAGCCCAGTTCAACGTTACCAGTCTTTGAAGAAAAGGTGCTGGTGGTTGCAGGAGAAGGTTGGGATTCCGATGTTGAATGCTCTTCTTGCTGTGCAAGGTCTGATGAAAGTCGGCAGAGGAGGAAACAGTTCGCTCCTTTCCTTAGGAAGGATAGCAGCTCGGTGCTAACTTGCTTGGTGTTCCTCAGATTGTGGAGTTAGCTGGCAAGCTTTGCGTCGCAGCTGCTGGTGCTAACTGATCTGGAATACTGGCAGGACTTCGTGTTGCTGCAGTGAGGAGAAGTTCTCTGGGCCTGCTGGAAATGCAGCTTGTAGCTCTCCACAGCTGTTAGGCCCAGGAGAAGAGATCTTGAGGACAGGCAGCCCCGTGTGGGGGAAGTGGAGAGGAGCCCTTGAAGATCTGAAGTTGAAGAGGCCGAGGGTGTTGAGTGAGAGAGAGAGAACAAGGAAGGCGCTGGAGTTTTGACTACCTGATCAGCAGGGGGTCTGTCATCCTGACCAATCGTAGCTCAAAGCTGAATTTCGCACCTAAGTGTGAAGAACGGGGAATTCTGGGACACTGAGTTCAGCTCAGAGTCCATTTTGAAATCCACAATGAATGACTTCATCTGTGGGTCCCAACACTGTTCACATTGCTTAATAGAACTCTTCAGTCACCTGACTCCTTACCTCCCCACCTGTACTCAACTTACACCTGTAACTCCCTAATGCAGTTTTTTAATGACAAAATCTCCAACATCCACCAACACTTAGACTCAAGCTCACTCCCTTTCCCCTCACCTGCACTACCTCTCCTCCTGCCAGCACCTCTGCCACACTGTCAGCATTTTTCTAGTATCCAACTCCCTGATGATCTTCAAATCTATGACCTCATCCGGCAATCCAAACCCTCTACCTGTCAGCTTGACCCCCTCCCCACCACCCTGATCAAATCATGCCTCCCCTCTGTGCTTCCCCTCATATCTGCCATCATTCATTCCTCACTCACCACTGGAACTGTTCCCTCATCCCTCAAAACTGCAGCTATCACCCCTATCCTGAAAAAACCTGGCTCAGACCCCAACAATTACAATAATCTCCGCCCCATCTCCAACTTACCTTTCATATCCAAAATCCTTGAAAAAGTAGTCACCACCCAATGACATACCCACATAACACAAAACTCCCTCAATGACCCTTTTTTGGGCCTTTTTTTTACCACAGCACCGAAACTGCACTCATAAAAATCACAAACGATCTTCTTACTGCAGCTGATTCCGGTTCACTTTCCATCCTCATCCTCCTTAGTAGACTCTCCTCCATTGGCATCACCCACACCCCCCTTCACCGGTTCCACTCCTATCTCTCAGGCCACATACAGTTCATCCTGCTCAAATCCTTCAAGTCTAACCCCTCCCCAGTCACTTCAGGTGTACCCCAGGGCTCTGTCCTGGGGCCCCTTCTCTTCATCACTTATCTCCTCCCCCTTGGTACCATCTTCCGGAAATTCAACATCCATTACCACTGCTACGCGGATGACACCCAGCTCTACCTTTCCAGTAAACCAAACTCCACACTCCCACCCTCTTCCCTCATCACCTGCTTATCTGAAATCAAATCCTGGTTCACTTCCAACTTGTTGAAATTAAACATTGAAAAAACAGAAACCCTTCTAATTGGCACCAAATCTACACTATCCAAAATTGACCGTTTCCCCCTTCTCATCGACAGCTCTTCAGTTTCCCCCTCCCCTCAGGTTAAGAGTCTGGGTGTCATCCTTGACAGCACTCTAGCACTCTACTTCCACCTGCGTAATATCAACCGACTCCGTCCCTCCCTCACCGCCAACACTGCCTCCATCCTTGTCCACAGTCTCGTCACCTCCCGTCTAGATTATTGTAACTCCCTTCTCTTCGGTCTCCCTCACAAGCCTCTCCATAAGCTTCAACTGGTCCAAAACTCTGCTGCACGTGTCATCACCAAAACCCCTTCTTCCAACCATATAGACAGAAGGTTTCCTGTCATACTCGAGTAAAAGATGTGGAGAGGACGCTGGCGTCTGTTTGTTCGCCGCTTCTCCGTCTCTAAACTAATGCGCTTTTACTAACAATCGTGACGTGACTAACCTGACTTTATTTTCTACTAAAAAACTTTTTATCCCTGGATTTTACTCGGGTTTTGTGCCCACCTGCCGTCATCGCTCTGAACACCAGCTGCTTGCTCCTGCTCTGCCGCTGATGGGGGCTCACACCCGGACTGACCATCGCTGCTGTGTTGCTGGGAGGTCTTCCAACGGTACAGCCTGCTATTGTGCCTCGGTGTGGCTCAGCTTATGCCTTGGACTACTACCATCCCTGGCTAGCCTCAATGCTTCCATTCACCTGGCTATTTCTCCAACTCTGTGCATGGCTAACAACTAGCACCAGGCTAACCTTACCGGCACCCGGCTCGATGCTGAAATACTCCGCCCTGCAGCTGCTAAGTCTCAACAACTCCACCACTCCAACATGCATTGCAGCCATCAGACAGCACAGACTTTTACGCCGACCCCGTTATGTCCATCGGAGTGCCCGTAAAAAGTTTGTTTACTCCCAGCAATGTCCTGCTACGGTTGCTTCCTTCTGGTCCCCAGCTGATCGCGTCGCACTCTGGCGACGTCAGCAGAATGCTGGCGTAGTAGGGACTTGTAGTGAAAGCAGCACTAGGCGATATGGAAAATCTGGAGTGGATCACACTGTGCTGTGGAGTTTACAGAGACACTCACCACCAGCTCTGTCTCCTGTCACTATGGAACTGTTAAACACACAAGCCCGCAACAAGAAATCTCTGCTCATACATGACCATATTTTAGAAAAAGGTCTTGACTTTATGTGTCTAGTTGAAACATGGCACAAACCTGGGGACCACCTTCTGCTGAATGAAGTCTGCCCCCTGGCTACAACTACATGGAGAGAGCACGAACCTCAGGCAGAAGTGGTGGCTTACTCATTATCCACCGGACTGAACTGGAACTCTCACCTCTTCCGTTGCCTGACCTCACCTCCATGGAGTGTCTAGCTTTTAAATGCAAACCTCCATACTCCATGACAGTGCTGCTACTTTACCGTCCCCCAAAACCAAATTCTTCATTTCTCCCTGAAATACATGATCTCCTCACATCACTCTGCACCAAGTCAAATAATATTATAATTATTGGTGACATCAACATTCATGTTGACAACCCCTCTTGTCCACTGGCAGTAGAGTTTCTGAGCCTGCTGGATTGTCTAGGTCTGCAGCAACATGTCGAGGCTCCCACCCACAACATCAACAAAACCCACCTGTTTAAAATTGCTTACCCACTCCACCACCCCTAACTCTAACATTCCCCTCATTCTGCACAGTTTTATTCATTTGCTCTTTTTATTTGTTCATTTTTACTGATGTTTTGAATGTGTTTATTGTATGTTTCTTGTGTTTCGATGTTGTTTTGATGATGATGGTCTCTGTAAAGTGTCCTTGAGTGGCGTGAAAGGCGCTTTCTAAATAAAATGTATTATTATTATTATTATTATTATTATTATTATTATTATTATTATTATTATTATCATCATTATTATAACAATTCATTTTATTTAAAAGTGCTTTTCTAAATACTCAAAGACACTGTACAGAAAAAGAACATCAAATGAGCAAAACAATATAAAACAGTACACTAAAAACACATTAGACTGAGCTAAACTTTAAAAGCCATTTTAAAAAGGGGGGTTTTTGTCAGTGATTTGAATGATGGAGGGTCAGTACAGTCACAGATGCGTTTGGGGAGAGAGTTCCAGAGGGTGGCGGCAGCTACAGAGAAGGCTCTGTCTCCCCAGGTTCAGTGCTTACATATGAGACTACATAATAAGATAAATTACTAATATCCACACCGTGACATAGTTAGCTGAAACCATAAGAATCTGTCAGTACAACTAACTGACTTCATATGTGCACCAGAATAAAACTTATAAAAGATACATATCTTTAAAAAATATTTTTAAAAACACACTGGTTGCTGTTGCTTTAGTTGCTGTTTCAGTTAGGGGTGTCATCGATAACCGGTATTGACAATGATCTGGATATTTTAAAAATGAAATATTGGCATATGATAATATCATATAAATAATGTGTGTACACAAATAATTGTGTTTCTTTTTGTTTTTCGCTTTCTCATAGTAGGTGGCAGTAATGTGCCTTAACAATGGTTGCCAACTGCCATACCATGGAAAAAGAAGAAAAAGCTGCAGTTAACAATTAACTGTTAGCTAGCTAGTGCATGACATGGATCTGGTGTGTAGCTGCTACTCATCAATTTACTACTGCAAAACAAAATCATATCGAAACGACAGACATTTATGTTCACATAGACTCTCACTCCTCCTCCCTCCACTCATATCACACATGTTATTCATTTGTCAAAAAAACAGACAGAACACACAATAAACAAAGTCAAGATGAATTTGACTAAGAGCATTTTTATTCTAAATATAATACACACATTTCTATATATGTCGACCTAATTCTTTTGGTCATGATAATCGTCCAATGAAAAGCTGATATTGTAGCTCTAGTTTCAGTCTTTGTTTTTCGTCGTTAATAGTTTTTAGGTCTGGCCAACACAGCCAAGCATATGCTGTTAAGCATTGGTACAGTACGTTCACATACGTTTGGTCAACTTTGACAGGATAAGTATATAATATCAGTATAACACAGGTCTTATGATGTAACTGGTAGTCAGTACAAAGCTCTCTCCGTGTGTGTGTGTGTGTGTGTGTGTGTGTGTGTGAGTGAGAGAGAGAGAGAGAGAGAGAGAGAGAGAGAGAGAGTTGATGATGATGATGACGATGAGGATGATGAGGGGTTGGGCAAGACAGCTGTTGCACTCTGAGGGATTAAAAACTATCCATGTACCCATAATGCCCTGCATCCTGCACCTCTCCCTCACTGAACCCAACCGTCTGCTACATAATCATCTGATCCCCCAGAACTCTCATGCAAGCATACACACACACACACACACACACACACACACACAATTATAAAAACACGCAAAAGCTACAGATTGGCAGAAAATCAAACACATTACTGTACTATCAAATCTAGGGATGTAAAGATACCAAAAACTCACGGTACAATATCATCATGATAAATAGTCCACAATATGATGTCTATCAAGATTTTACACAGAAAAAATTTGACTTAAACAGTGCCCTTAAATAATAATGATACAAACAGAATGCCAGTTTGCTTCACCTAATGAGCCTTGAGGGTCTTATGAGAACTCAGGTGGGACCCATACTAACGGAAGTCTTCTTGAGCAGTATGATTGCGCCCTCTGCTTTTCAAACAGAACAAAACCATGAATGAATGTGAAATGTTGGTAGACCTTGTCACTGTCCCATGTTGGTAGGACTGTATGTCATTACATCCCTAGTGGTGACTGATACAAACATCTAATTAGCAACCAAGTCTGATTATGCTGAAAACTTGCTGTTGAGTTGGTTCTGTCACTTCCATACTCAGCTCGGTGACAAAGAGCTAGTTTTCGCAGAAATAAAACTAACTTCTTAACCTGTTACTAGCCAACAGTGTAGCTGCTAAAAAACAAAAGCAAAATAATGTTGCAGGAATTTATAACTAAACATGTTTTCTTTAGTATTTCCTCACTTGAAATATTACAAAACAACAAATACAATAAGGAAAAACGTATGCTTCATGCATCAAAGGTATCACATTTGCTTATTTTAAAAAACAGACGAATGAGACACACAGGCAGCTGAGGCAAGAAATATCATTAAATGTATAAATCAATCATACTGGTTGTCATTAAGTGCTTTTTTCCAAACTTCCAACTTTTTCAACTTAATGTGATTCTACATTAGTGTGACCAAAAAAGCATTCAAATGCATTTTGCAAAAAACATGTGCAATCAACATTCAAAAGAAACTTTCTGTAAATTGGCAGCATGATGATGACAAATTCTGTTGACTTTGAGTCCAAAAAAATTGGAATTCTGTGCATAAATATGTTATGTATATAAATCAGAATACAGTCGTTTGTTAAAAAAAAAAAAAAAAGTGTTTTCCAACAACAGTTCTACAAAGTGATTCTGAGCCCATGCAGTAATATACTTCATGTGTTTAACAAAGTGGTAAACATCGGGCCATCCTTGCTTGTGAACAACTGAGCCTTGCGAGGATGCCCCTTTAATACCCAGTTATAATTCTATCACCTGTTAACAATTAAGGCATTTTTGAAACATTCCACAACTTTCCCAGTCTTTGGTTTCCCCTTGATTTGATCGAGTTGATCGGGTAAGACATTAAATATATTGTCTTTGTACAGTCAATATTGAGTAAATGTCTGAAAGGATTACCAAATTATCACATTCTGCTTCATTTTTTATGGCAGTCATATGTCTGCATACCCCTCAGAAAGTAAGTAGTTGCACCCCTGTGTGCCACATAAGAATTAATCTGTTGGTATGGATGCTTCTTGCATGATGTCCAATGTGATTAAGGGATTACTGTCTGCTCACCACTGCCTTGTGAATAATAGAAGAAGTGGATGCTCACAGTTTGGAGGAATAGGCTTGAGGCCAGTCTTCCATACCACCAAAAATGACTGTTAAGGGGCCGTTGCAACAGCAATCTCAACTTGTCAATAGCCCTGACTGGTCTGTTTGAAGACAGACATTAGCGATTAACTGAAGCCAGAAACACATATACACAAAAAGAAAAATATAAATATCATCAAATCATTATCATCCCACCCACAGCAGAGCACAGCTGTTTATACACAACAGTGTGATATGAGTTAGCTTTACAGCTTAGTCGCAGGTCAGTCCAGCTCAGTGATAAGTCACAGTACAATCTGCTAATGATGTAACGACCGTGAATGAAGACTAAGTTGCCCCGGGGAACTGTTTCTTCCTGCATTCATGAGCTTGTTGCCCATTGAAAACGCAATAAAGAATCATCTCCATTGCTCTAAACCATAATCTTTTTTTTTTTTTTTTAAAAACATATACCCACAACATATAATATGATTTCTAAAGGTTTTGTCAATTCATGTTAATATTAACAATATATTTTGCTCTTCATATGCTGGTGTCAGTTGTTTGTCGATACATTTCATGAGGATTGCATTATGTAAAGTGTCTCTGACCTTTTTCAGCTCAGCGTACATGATAAATTAATGTGAAAACAGTGAAGACAGGAGCACTCAGTCTCTCAGCATTTTCAATTTTGTTGTCCAGCCTGCTCTGCTGCAGGGTTCACACACAGGTGAAGAGACAGAGAGACACCAAGACAAGAGAACAGAGTGTGTGTGTGTGTGTGAGAGAGAGAGAGAGAGAGAGAGAGAGAGAGAGAGAGAGAGAGAGAGAGAGAGAGAGAGAGAGAGAGAGAGAGAGAGAGAGAGTGGGTGGGAGAGAATAACAGGGCCTGTTTGTGCTTTTGTCATCCAAAAATAAATTGGGACTTTAAGCAGCAACAGTTGAAGGGATGGTTACAGCAATTTAGGAAAAATGCTGTGCAATGCTGCACATGCACGATTCAAGTACTTGGGTGTTTCCTTTGACCCAACTCTCAGCTTTAAAAACCGTGTTAAACTGAGAAGCACACTGAAATTTAATCTAGCTAACTTCAGATACGTAAGGAATTCACTCACAGTTGAGGCTTCCAGTTTGTATCTGAATGCTATGATATACCACATTTTTCATTCTGTATTACAAGCTGGTCTCAGTCAAACAAAACAATTTTAAAACCACTTGAATCATTATACAAAAGTGCCCTCAGAATCCCTGAGAAAAAGCCACGGCGCTACCGTCACTGTCATATACTCAATAAATATGACATTTTAGACTTTGAGAATCTGATAAAGCACTCAAATGTCTGCTTACTTTTTAAAATGATTCACAATGCTGCAGCCCCCCCCTGAAAATGTGTTACACTCTGTTCTGAGAAGTCAACAAGAACAACAAGATCTGTCACAAGGGGTGAGTGTAGTGTACCCAAATACACAACTGCATTTGGGAAGTCGTCATTTTCTTACATTGCCATGACTCAATGGAATACTCTGCCAGCAGACATTATTTCATGCAGAAGTCCCCACGCCTTCTCACATCTTGCCAAGCGTTGGTTATTGTCAAGACAAGAGTGTACACATTTATGAATTGTGTGTGTGTGTGTGTGTGTGTTGGGGGCAACCTGTTCTGTCCTGTTGAATCTGCTTTCGTGTTTTATCTATTTCATATATTGTCTCTTTGCCTTGTTCTGTAATCCTACTTAATAATTGTCTTTTTCTACTAATTCTATATGTACAGTTCCATCGAGCCCCAGGGACTACAGGTGGAAAATAGCAATCTGCTAGAACCTGGCACAATGCATATTCTCTTGTTGAAAAGACTAATGTTTTATTGTGCACTGTCCCTGTTTTGAAATAAATAAAATTAGAAATTACAATTCTGTCTCAAATCTTCCTGATGTTGTATCCCAGCTGGAGAACGACAAGTTTGCTGTAACAACAAAAACATCAAAAAAAGTGTTAGCAGGTACTTATAGAAGTAGCTGTTGTAAGAGTTAAGTGTTGCTTAGTGATATTTAATTTATACCACTTATACACCACAAAATATAAGTTAGTATTAGTTATTTCATTTCCTATGTTATGATTTAAATGTAGTAACTTACAGTAGTATATATTTATTTCTTCTTTGTAGTATAAAACATTCAAAATGTTTCATATGCAATCTGTAGATTCAGAATGTACATAACTCAAATCTATCCATAATAGACCTCAGTGTATGTGATAATGTGTGGTTTTCAGCTGTAACACACAATATAACTTTAAAGAGCATATACTGAGTTATTTCGTGTAAAACTGCATATTCTGGACTTGTAGCAGCAGATGAAGCATGAAATGAGTGTGCACTGTAATAAGGTCAAACGTGTTGTCAAAATGGATTAAAAACACAAGGAAATCTACCAAAAGGTGTGATTACATAATTTGGATCATCCTTATTACAAGTATTACATGATGAAAGCTACCTCTCCTGGGCCCTATCGGTTCGTTCAACCCTAGGGGATGTACAAAATGTAATTTCGGCTTAAGAAATCACATACAGTGATGAACTCACAGAGAAATATCACCTGTCACTGCAGTTCCCCTCAGCTTTCTATCGAGTGTTTTACCATCACAACAATGCACATTGTTTTGGTTATGTATACCGCAACTTTGCTGTTTTGGTTTCCTCTCACTGCTCTCATCAAACTTGTGAGTGAGAGTAGCTATGATAAACTCACTGTACACTTCCTGTACAGTACCAGAAATAAGACCAACAAAGTTAAAGATGTGCTGGTGAACAAAGTGGAGCATTAAGCAGCTTAAGAGAATGCTGCCTTTTTAAATAGCATTAAAAAAGAAAAATAAGAAAGATGGAACGTAATATGTGGCCGTCGGTGTTGATTCTGTGGCGCACCGCAACAAATTAGTCAATATGTGGGAAACACTGCCAATCCAGCAGCTGGGTCAGTGGCCTTCAACTTCCAATGGTTGCAGTGTGGTTAGGTTTAGAAAAAGATCATACTTTGGGTTCTAATAACTATGTTAAGTCACAGCACTGACATAACTAAACTACAATTAAAACATAAAAACATGTCAATCTTGACTCATGGTCACACACAGGATGCAAAGCCCAGTCTCCTGGGAGTAGTGACAAGAGAGGTACCTATAGAGGTAATAGGGTTGGGCACCGTTCACAACCGATACCAGAACCTGAAATTCGAGAAAGGTACCCAACAGTAAGGGAACCATGGGAAAAAATTAAATCAAGCACTTCTAAAGACGATATATTATAGTCATCCAATAATAATGCACACTCATATGTGAGTCAGTCTTTCTGAGGTTTATTTCAGCTGCATCAGTGCTTTACTGCATAGAAAAATGGTACATTTATTTTTTTGAAGAAAACTGCTACATTTAGCTGTTCCTGCTGCATTAATAAAATAATAAATAAAATTAGATGTTGGGCAAAAATGAATAGAGCCCTTTTAATGCTCTTGACATGACCTCATAGAAGTGGAAAATGAAATGTACAATAGAATGAACAAAATACATACTTTATGAGATAAACCGCAACATTTAGCTGTTCCTGCTCATCTAGCGAGTGCTGTAAGTATAAACATAATAGAACACATATAGAAACTGTGTGTGTGCTGCTCTCTCTGGACACACAATGTTTCCATCAGCAGTGGCTTAAAGCCATTGTGAATTCTGAGTTTGCGTTTTACCCCATTGAGCTTGCTACAGAGGCTCAGTATGTATTGGTGTTGGGATCACTTTTGTGATTTTTGAAGTGTAAGTGAAATCGCTAGAAGTAAAAAGCTAATGTTAAGCGATAAACAAGCACCACTAAGCCTTCTTCTACAGAATAACTATACATGTTTTCTTTAAAATGATTCATCTACAAGTTAGAGTTAGAATAGTTTGCAACTGAAGCCACCTATGAAGACAGACAAGTGAGTAGATGAGTCTACATGATGACGCCATCAAGCCAAGTCTCATTTAGCCACTTGTGAGCAATTGCGTGTTTAAAGGGACACTGTGGAATTATTTCTCCCATCTAGTGGTTAAATGTTATTTTGCATTCAAATGAATACTGCTCTCTAGCGCCTCACGTTTTCAAATGTGTGTTGCAACCTGTTGGAACTACGGCAGGCGGGATGTGTCAAGATTCAAGAAGCTATGACAACAACATGGCTGTATTCCAAACCGCATATTATACTACTAGAACGTACTGATTTGGCCAAAATGTAGTATGTAGTATGCAAACAAAAGCAAAATCTGCAGTATGCGAAAAATTCCCGGATGCCGTACTGATTTGGAAAAATCTCCAGTATGCATCTGACCAGTCTACATTGCGTACTGTTTCCCACAATGCAACGCGCTGGAGCGGAAGAGAGTGCATTTCAATAAAACTGGCGAAATGAAAAAATATAATCAGCTCATTTTTAAGAATGTATTTATTAAAATGTGGTGATTTCTGTACATACAGGGCTGCTGGGGCAGCGCTGCTCTTTTGTCCACAACAAACATGAAGCTTCACTTTTAATTCAAACAAACTAACGTAGCTGCCACATCGTTAGATTTCATCTATGATACCAATATTTATCTTACAAAAATAATTTAACCAGCCAGCGGTTAATCTTCAAAGAGCTGCGGTTAAGATGACTGGCTCGCTGTCACACCCGGGATGATGACGAAGGTTGACCGGCCCATCACATCAGGAGACGGGCTGCTGTCTCTGAGACCTCCCGGAGCGCTGGTCCCACAGGTGGCTCTTCACATCTCCGAAAACGTCAGAACAAATTTACAAACAGGCGTCGTTTGGATAAACTAATCGCATATTAAGGATCTAAATAGGTACTTTCTCGCATAAAAAAATATTAAAACTTAAGAAAGTGATGTATTAACAGCGCTAAAGCGAGAATTAAAACAGCTTTTAGCAGCTTTACCGCTACCGCTGCCGCTTGTCGCGAAATGCATTCTGGGAAACTTGCATACTGTATACTGCGGTGTGGACGGCGTCGGTCTGCTGTATACTGCATACTGAATCCCACATTCAGTATGCAGTATACAGTACATACTGCGCAGTATGTAGCAGGCAGTACGGTAGTATGCGGTTTTGAATACAGCCCAGGTCTTCAAACAGCACTTCATCAAGTTTAGTTTCGGGTGATGAGGTACGTTATTTCAAACAGACTTCAAACTGCAGCTGACGAGCGCGTCTGGCTAAGCTCCTCCTCCGTTCCACAGTCACGCTGGCTCTGAGTGAAAACGCCTTTAGCCTTATCTGTACCACGTAGAGCTTTTTGTCCCTCTCACCAGTTCATCGTTTTTTATAGAGCGGAAGGACATGGAAGCCTCCGTAGAGCTCGCCCGTCCTATGGAAATACAGAGAAGTGATTCTTCCCTCAGGAGGAGAAGTGAGATTGTTGGCAGAGATCATTTTACACCAATGAGGACTTATTTATGAATGAAGACGCTGATTTGAGGTCATAAATTACTTAAAACACGACACAGTGGACCTTTAAGACACGTAAGCAGTTTACAATTAAATTATGGGACATTTTATAATGTGTTTTATTTCACAGAACCAAACATGTGGTAAATATCTTTAGCCTGCGGTAACCACCCACCTTATTTCAGGCATTTAACTTTGAGACACGGGAACCGGATGTGCAGAAATGCTAACCAATTGCGTGGCTCTCAGTCCATTGATCAGGTGGGTGAAATACATCTTAAATGAGGAAAATATGAATGACATTACCTGCAGTGATCGTCTAGCAGCAGAAACCATACGTTTATCTCACATTAATATGTACATTTGCACATGAGGAACAGCTGATAAACATCTTTGTTTGAAACTCCTGACAGGATCAGTTAGTATTTCACAATTTATGTTCTGTGTTCTTCTACAGATCAAAAAGTCACACACAAAGTCCAGATTCACAGTAAAATAGTTTGGCGTGAAGCAGTCGTCTTCGTGATAAATCCTGAGATTTTTATTTAAAATTTGAAGTTTAGCTTCAGCTTTCAGATTTGCTACTTAAATGTGTCACAATATTTGTAACAGTGACAACACTGCACATGGAAACGTTGGTGCAAGTGCTGTGAACCTGCCTGTGTAGGAGCATCTTACCATCTGAATAATACATCCTACAAATAGCAGGAAGAGCACCTGCCACACCTAACGTTAAGACCAACACGCCCAGCGGCACACAAGTACATTTGATACTTACACAACGTGGGCCCCGGGGCGTGACAATGAAAACTGCGTCAGTCTAAAACTAGTAATGACACTTGCACTTCGCTGTGGGCCATTTTGCGCAGATAAAGAAGATAGAACCCTCACACTCCCCTGGTCACTGAGCTCCCAGTCCAAACTGCTGCACAGCTAACTGTTGACCATCCATTGTCATCATGCAAAATTAGCTAATGCCGCTTTAAGGGAATCCGAGAGTGTGGGACCTATTTTTCATTGCTGTTTTAGCTACATTCATATGTCAGGATGGATATTAATTTCATCTGTATGGTTAGATGTCACCCAAGAGCACTTACAAAGATGTAGGACTGCTTCTGCGTTAGCTGATGTCTAAGATGACAGGCTCAGCAAATGCAGGGGATAAATTAGTATCCTAATTTAGTTGGGAGCTTACAATCTAGACAGCTGAAATGTGTCTGGGAGTCTATTAGCTAGCTCAGAAATGTCGACTATGAAACTTATGGTCATATCAGGCATGCTGGAAGAGTTTTCTCTGGGCTTTTTCATGCTCTTAATAAAACCTGCTATAACAAATGGATGGTGACAAGAGAATTAATCCTTTTTTGTGATTAAACATTAAGGACGAAGTGAAAATAAAAGGAAATGCATCACCAAGGCTGTAATTTAGACATTTAGACCATTTTTCCAGACTCACAGCATGTAAGGAGTTAATAAAACCCTGTCATGGCTGCTCAGCCAGTCGCCATGGTGACTCAGCAGCTCCTCTCTGTCTCGTTCTTGACAGGCACAGGCTCTGACACACAAATACAGTCTCACGCACACACACACACACACACACACACACACACACACACACACACACACACACACACATGTACAGTGTGTCTCCGATGAGCAGCAGTTTAGATTATTGCTGCGGACACACTGTGCCAACCTATCCAGATGCACACACGCACATCTCACACACACACACACACACATACATACACATAGCATCAGTATATGAGAGAAAGGTGCAGATGGTCAGCTTATTCTACTGGCCCGATGACTCAGCATAAATGTTTGGTGTGTTTTGTTTTAAAAGTGAGCAATAATAAAGAAAATGAAGACAGCACCGAGGAGAAGAGTCAGTGAGGGACACCGAACAACGAAAGAGAAATGACAACAGTATAGCCTCTGTTCTGTTCTGCCTCTGCTGTACATTCAAATGGATTCATGTGACCATCATCCACACTTGTCCTGACTTAATGTAGCCCAAGAATCCTTGAATAATGTGACTGGACACAAACACATTACCATCTGCAGACATGTGTCTTTTCATTAGTTACTACTTCTGTTAGCTCTTTTAGCTCTGATAGCTGTTATCTCTGTTGTCACTATTAGCTCCATTATCTGTAAGCTATAAGGTTTGTAGCAGGACTAACCTGCTGCTAACAGCTAACCAGCCTTCCTGCTGATTTCAACAAAGATTTGTTGTTCACATTGTAGCACCGTTGAAAGAGAGTTCATAGTGCCATATTTGTCATAGCTCTTGTGCTGATTAGCATGTCAGTGATAGCAACTAGCATTGACAAAGCAGTGTGAAAACATATGCGATACTATAACTATAGTAACTTCTTGAGAAGACAGTTGTAGTCAGCGCTGAGTTCAGTTGTCATTTGCTTAGAGAAAGTTGTACATATTTATACATACAAATCAATTTGTTGAAGAGGGGTCCTGGGGACGATCTCTGTTTGCCCCAAATACATATTCTTTTGCCCCTGGGGCAACGGGATGTCATTGCTACGTCAACAATATAATCTAGTTCTTTTATATTAAATAATTTCCTAAAAATCCTAGAACTGAATATCAATCAAAATAAATATAAGATATAGAAGTATCAACCAAAACTAAATGTGATTTTAAGCAACTTAGTGTACAAAGAAAATTTCACAGGACTTCTTTGATATAGACATGTCAATGTCAGAAATAGCATTTACCACTCACATCCTTTATTTGTTTTTTGATGACCATGTGATTTTTTAAAGAAAACAAGATGAACTGTGATTTGTAACTTCTTATTCTGAATTCTGAGTTTAAATCTGAGTTTAAATCTGTTGTAAATCTGCTGTTGTCCTGTGCAAAGGGTCTATCTTTTAGTGTCTCTTTAGTATCCCCAATTGATAGTAGAGGACATTTTGTAAATTTTGTCTTTTACCCTATTGTACCATCTGATGTCAAGTCTGATCTGAATGTCAGCCACTGTGATCAGCAGGACAGAAAAGACCTTTGCTTGTTTCAAATCACAAACACACACTGATGGAAGGTTGCTGGTGATGATGAGAATGAAAAAGGCACATGCTCATCTCATCCTCTGTGGCTCTACTGTACCCTATGATGTCAGGTCTGATCTGAATCTCTGCCTCTTCCCTCAGCAGGAGAGAACGACCTTTGTTGTTTCCTCTGATCTACTGGCTACATCTCTAACATACATTCAGGTCAGTCAGGGGGACAGTCATTATAGTAGTGCACTTTAATTGTTTGGTATTTATTGGTTAAACCACTTCTGAAAAGAGCAAGCATATCAGTAATAGATGCTATTATTTACTTACAGTTACATATTTCTCATTCCAATAGTGCATGAATAATGCATAAAAAGCTGAATAAACAAGAATTTGTATAATATGTATAGTACGCCCACTGATGTGTTAGTAAAGCGTCACAAGAGCTGTAGATTTTGAGAGCAAACAAAATATTTGTTTTGACAAAACAGTGGTAACTTAAAGGTCCACTTACTAGCTTTATGAACTTTCGACTGCTTCTCACAGTCTTGATCAGTGAATGATTTTTGATTGTGTGACGTGGCTAAAATAACCAAAACAATGCATAGTACGTGGCTCTTGGAGTCAGGACTGTTTTTTCAGACTGCCCCCAATGTTTAGAAAAAACTTAAATGCTCAAATAAATTGTTGTTTAACTTTAGCAAAACCACAAAAGGCTCACATTTTTATAACAAGTCTGCTAATAGATCTTGATTCAAGGTGGTTCCCAACTTAACTTCTGAACGTTTTTAAATTTCTAATATTAACACACTAATCTAGAAATGCAAACACCAGTGTGTATACATGTTTATACAATCAGTTTTTGACAGTGCAGTTTTTGTCCTAACTAGGGATGTCCCGATCCGATATGATCAGGATCAGGGCCGATATGGGCATTTTTCCACTGATCGGAATCAGCAATTTTGAACGTGGCCCAAGCCCAATTTTTACTATTTTTTTTTTTTTTACATCACAGCAAAATTTGTGGCAGAACACAGACGCGCACGTAACATTACTCTGGCAAACCTGTGGATAAAAGGTCTGCAGTGTGGAAATAACTTAAGAGCTGCATTTAATACTACACATTTGATACGTCATATAAAAAACAAAAACACTCAAAGTTAAACAACGAGTTCTCTCAAGCAACACAGACAAAGACACCGAAGCAACAAACACTCACAGATACTTTCAAAAGGAAAGAGAAATATCCTCGAGACAGCGACATGGCCATAAATATTACAGAGAAGGGAACTGAATGAATCGCTCTGGATAACCAGCTCATCTCCGAGGTAGAGGATCAGGGTTTTCTTTGTCACCTGGAGTTTTTGAATCCCTGGTATGCCCTACGATCTCGGCATTACATTACATTTACTCCACTTTTTAGTTACAATGTGCCGGTATGCGCTCTAGTTTCGTGGGTCTCATACAGCAGAGCATGTAAACAGGCAATCGAGGAGATGCTGAATGCGTGTGAAATAGACAAGCAGCGGGTCCACGTCATTTTACGTGACAACGTGAAGAATACGAAAAAAGTAATAGATGATATGGAGGTACCAAGCGTGGGCTGCGTCTCGCACACACTTCAGCTGGCTGTACAGGAGGGTCTGCTGTCACAGTGCAGCGTCACAGACTCACCTGCTAACACAAGGAAGGTGGGAGGCCAATGTTGCAGTAGCATATGCAGAATAAGAAAGAGCCATATGAAAGTATATACTTTGTTTCAACAAAATAAAAAATCTATTAAGGAACAGCTTGGATGCAGGTCCTTTTTTTTAATGCAGCTGTTTCATCTAGGAATATATTAGTTAAGGCTAAGTATCGGATCGGGACTCGGTATTGGCAGATACTAAATATTAAAGGACTCGGATCGGGATCTGGGTAAAAAAAGAAACCTGATCGGGACATCCCTAGTCCTTACTCTTGAAACACTTACTGAAACTTGACACTGAACTAACAAATAAAATACATTTGTATTTTATTTCTTGCCAGACACCTGGCAGCACTTCTGCTTGGAATCTCATCAAATTTCACAAGAAAAATACAAACAGAAGTGTACATCTAAATCTGTATGCACATTAGTTTGTACCAGCACAAATCTTTTTTCCTTATAAATAACTTATTTAAATCTTACACTGGGCTTGCTGCAGTTCTAGTTAATTCATAACACAAATAAATGTAAAATCTATAGAACATAATAAAATACTAAAGACTAAACACTAATTTCTAACCTAGTTTTAGCCAGTTATCGTTGCACTAAATAGTTTCTTTTGTATCTGGCCCATCCAACACCAACCTCTGAAATCCCAAGTGTGTGTCTGGTTAATGTGCCTATTTAAAGCCCACAGCCCTCACTGGAACACTACTTTGTCATTTGGCTTCAGTCACCGAGGTTACTGTTAATGCCAGGACCTGTGTCACAAAGCAACATTAGTGTGTAGTGAGCAAACTTTCATCAACTTTCAAGCCCTTCACTTTCACAAAGGTGATTCACTGTTAACCAGGCAAGATCACCATGGGAACCACAACTAAAGCACGTTCAAGCTGCATAAGAAACATAGATACCTCCTCACCAACTCTAGATCTGATAACATGAAGGATCTGTTTGCACACAATGATCCTCTAACAAATAAATGTTTACAGGGGTTTCCACTGTGGCAATAGAAATGGCTTCCAACAGATAGGTCATAGTTAACATAATTTTCTTAGGTCATCAATAATAAATCCAAATTACTATTTCAAATTAAGTGTACTGAAAGTCTTTCGACACATTCTGAAGAGTAATGATGCACCAGATTGCACCCATATTCTCATCAGCACAGCGTTAGGCCAACTTTACAGTGTTCACAGACTCAAAGGGAAAATATTTTATCAATGAAAAGGTTTCCCACTGTGTCTTCACTAGCAAGTATGGGTGAGACTATTACCTTGGCACTGATTATCTGCAGTTTGCCTCAGTTTGTCTTCTCTGTCCTTGGTAGCAACATTGCTACTATCCAACATGCACTAACATATTGAATATATGGCACCACATTAGCTAAAAATCTCATACTATCCTTTCCAATGCATCAAGGTCATGATATGATTATTTATAATGGTAATACAAATGGTATAAGGGTAATGGATCTTAATTCACTGCCTCAGTTCAAACTGTGCCAGTCATACTATTGCACTTTGTGGCTTAGTAGGGTGTTTATAAAGTCCTTTATCATTTTATATCCTTGAACACTATTTGAATCTACACATTCATCATCTTTTCATTCTATTCCTCCTTCCTGTGTGCTAAAATAAAGCAGTTTTTCACTGTAACAGGAAGACTTCCCTATGGTTGGAGGATTCTATCAGAGGCATGTAGCTCATTCATACAGCCCTGGTGGATATAAAGCAGAAACCTGAAGAGATAACTTAATGTCTTGAGCCCAGTGTTACATAATCTTACAACCTACTATCAGGGTGTAGATTGCCTGAGGGGGCTACACCACTATTAGATCATATATCTACTGTACTGCCTCTGCATGGCAGACTTGTTGACCGAAGAGCCAATACGTTTCCTCTTAAAGTAGTTAATTGTGATGTTAATTGTTATGATGCAAAATAACTTAAACAGTTAATTGTTGACCAGCCAGATGACTGGTTTACTTTCTGTTTCATCGGAAACTTATGTGACATTGAAGGCCTGACAGCATGGAGAATTGAGTGAAAATGTGGGGTATACCTGGATAGATCTGCTTGCCTGACTGTGGGAGGGAATTTGGGAGGGATTGCTTGTAATCCCACCAATCCCCAAAACAGAAATTATGGCATCAGCATCACAAAAGCCATGCATTAGAACATGTCTGATAATCCATCTGACTTCCTGCTTGTCGTAGTCTTAGGCAGGGTAGGAGCAGTGGTTTTAAAAGCTTGGGTTCAAGGCCTTGGACACTGGAAGAGAGGCAGAATCCCAATACACCTCTAGTGCAAAGTGGTAGGGCAGCCCTCCAAATGGAGATTTTGCAGCGGCACACATCAAACTGTTGGTCATGTGAACTTTTCAAAACAAGCAAAAAACAGTCACTTGTTTGTAGAGTTGTTCCGATTCCAATTCCAGTATTGGAATGCCGCTGATACTGCTGAAAATGCAGGTATCGGAATCGGCGTGTACATGAGTCTATGCACTGATCCGATACCATGTAATTTAGAAACAGGACCCTGCTACTTCCCAGTTGGCTCTGTTAGCTCTGCTTAACGTTACACACTGGAAATCAATTCTTCTTTGCTTCTCTAAAAGCCATCACAGGAAGTCAACTACTAGCGGAGCTAGTCCTTACTCTTACTTATATCTTACTTAAATGACTTATTGAAACCTTGCACTGAACTAACAAACGACATACATAGTTGGCAATATGTCAGATTTCAACTCATAACAGGCAACCTGATAATGAGGGAAAAGGAGTTGTTGCATCTCTGATAAGTTGGAGGTGTGCACCCTGTTGCCTGTAGCGCTTCATCAAACAGCTCCTTCTTGTCCATTACTCCCACAGACTGATCTGTGATCTGACAAATTCATCTGCTGTCCACAAATTCTGAAAAATAACTGCTGTTTTGCTCTGTAGATGCATTTTTGATGAGCGTCAGTGGTGCAAACTGAAGACATTGCATTTCCTGTGACTAGTCTTCTTCAAAATTGGCTATTCAGATAGAATCCATAGATGGTGAAGTGTGTTTGGACTTACCACCACTCATAGAATGTAATGAGATCCTGATCAATAGGTCTGAAATTCCCTCACCAGAGGTTGCTCTTTCTCACTTGAGACCGGTGGTGCCTAACATCCCCAAGCTCAATCCTCAAGCGCAGATCTTAATCCCAATAGGGAGAGACCTCATACGCGTCCACAAGGTGAGAAAACAAATTAATGGGCCCAACAACGCACCCTTTGCCCAGCGTTTGGATTTAGGGTGGCTGATAGTGGGAGAAGTTTGCATTGATAGTGCCCATAAGCCCACCATAGCCGTTTTCAAGACTGACGTCCTGCAGAACGGACGTCCGTCTCTTATGACGCCATGTCAGAGTCACATCGATGTTAAAAGAAAAGACAAACTACGGCGGGGAGCACAGGCAATTGAGGTACACAGGCAGTATCTCAATTTATTTGTCGCCAAAGAAGGTGAACAGAAGTACGGCTCCGACTCATTCCACTATGTCCAGAGGCATTTTTACGTGGACGACGGACTAATTTCCCTCCCAACTGAAGCAGAGGCTATCGATCTGCTCAAGCGCACTCAGGCATCACTGGCAGAATCAAATCTGAAACTGCATAAGATTGCTTCGAATAGTGTCAGAGTGATGCAAGCGTTCACACCTGGAGATCTGGCTTCAGGCCTAAAACACTTAGGCCTTGGTGAAGAAGCTCTGCCGGTGCAAAGAAGCCTGGGTCTGTGCTGGAACATGGACCTCGACACCTTTATCTTCAGGGTAGCAGTGGATGACAAGCCATTCACCCTCCGTGGAGTGTTATCCACAGTCAATAGTCTCTTTGACCCGTTGGGCTTGGTTGCCCCAGTGACCATCCAGGGACGAGCGCTGCTCAGAGAGCTTTCCGCTGATGTTCATGACTGGGACTCCGAACTTCCTGCAGACAAGTTAAGCAAGTGGGAAGCATGGAAAAAATCATTGCAAGATTTAAGCCTCCTCCATCTTCCCCGCTCATACATCCAACAGTCTCTCTCTAGCGCTTCGTACTCTGAGTTGTGCGTCTTCTCTGATGCTTCTAACTGGGCCATAGGTGCGGTGGCATACTTGAGGGTTATTACGACAGATAGTCAGTGTAAAGTCAGCTTTGTGCTTGGAAAGGCAAAGTTGGCTGCGTACCCCAGAGGAGCTGGAAGCAGCAAAACTGGCCATACTGAGGTCTGTCCAAAGAGATGCTTACCCGGATGAGTATGTTGCACTGCAAAAGAAAAGAGCTATCTCAAGGTCAAGTGCAATCCTGAATCTTGATCCTTTCATGTGTGATGGTCTCTTGCGGACAGGTGGACGCCTGTGACATGCATCTATCCATCCTGAGGTGAGAAATACAATCATTCTCCCAAAACAAAGTCATGTCACAAAACTATTGGTGAGTCATTACCATGTAAAGGTGGAACATCAAGGGCGACAGTTCACTGAGGGGGCAGTCAGGGCAGCTGGCCTATGGATTGTTGCAGGCAAAAGGCTGAGAGGGTCAGTCATCCATCGCTGTGTCACTTGCCATAAGCTGAGAGGAAAGCTTGAAATCCAAAAGATGGCTGACCTCCCGCCAGAACATCTAAGTTTGTCCCCGCCATTCACCTATGTGGGAGTAGATGTTTTTGGCCCCTGGAATGTGGCCACCCGATGCACCAGAGGCGGCACAGCCCAGAGCAAGTCCATGGACTCAGCCGGATGTATCAACGCCTTGCGAAGGTTTTTTGCTTTAAGGAGGCCAGCAAAGCAGCTGAGATCAGATCAAGGTACAAACTTCATTGGAGCCAGTTCTGAACTAGGGATGAGAGGAGGTGATCCTGAGCAAACCAGCACTCATTCGTGGGAGCGCATGATCGGGATAACACAGAGGATACTTGACTCCATGCTGTTGCACACCAAACATACTCACCTGACTCATGAAGTTCTCTGTACTTTGATGGCAGAGGTGTCCACCATAATCAATGCAAAACCATTAGTCCCCGTCTCCTCTGATCCCACCTCACCAATGCTATTGACCCCTGCTATGCTTTTGACTCAAAAACCTGGAGTACCTACTCCAGTTGGCCATTTCGATAAGAAGGACCTGCTGTGAAAGAAGTGATTAAAGGAGCAAGCACGCTCACTTCCTGGCTCTTGCAAAAGGAGTTTGGCTGACTGTTTATTTATGTTAACACTTTGGAAGTACAACACATAGACAGAGCAGTACATTTATCTATTTATACACATATGAAAATAATGTTTTGATCTATCCTTACATATTGAGACATTCTAATTATGCCTAGTAGTTATGTCACAAAAATAAATAATCTAAACTCAAGAGAATGTTTAATTTAAATACAAAGTGACAGATGAGTGACAGAGACAGGGTCAGACTGTAGCAAGGCAACAGGTAGGCAGAGCTGGACAGACAAAAAATCCTACACAAACACAAAGTGTCAGAAAAATTATCTCTTCAACCCTACAGGAGCCACCAGCAAGTCCATCAGCACAAAGCATCGTCCCCTGACCCACAGAAATGATTTTAAATTATGGTCTAGACCCTAAATCTTCCAAAGATAATACATCAGGTTGAATTATTGAATAAGATGAAGACTCCAAAATAGGGTTGCAACTAGCATTCACTTTCAATGTCGATAAATCTGTTGATTATTTTCTTGACTAATCGTCTGGTCTATTAAATATCGATCAGTGTTTCCCAACGCCCGAGATGACATCCTCAAATGTTTTGGTTTGTCCACAAACCAAGGATATTCAGATATTCAAAGGAGAAACCAGGTTATTTTCAAGAGAATTCAGACATTTTGTCAAAAAAAAAAAAAAGATTCCGTGATCATCAAAATAGTTGATTAATTTAATAGTTGACAGCTTATCGGTAAAAGGGTAACTCCACCAATTTTCCACATTAAAGTGTGTTTCCAGGTCTTATGGAGTAAACTGCTTATGTCAACAAACAAACAAAAAGTAGTATAAAGCCTCCCCAGAACTGTAAACACACTTTACTGTGTTAAACTGATGGCGCTACCCTTCAATGGAAGCAAAATGAGAACAGGTATCCATCCATCCATCCATCCTCTTTGGAGGGTCATGACCAAATCAGATAACATAGTAATAAAAAAGAAAAATACAATTTGAAAACCCATGTCACATCAGCACAAACCAACACATAAATAAAAATCCTTTTCAAATTAAAAAATGAAACATGTAATTGATATCAGTGGCGGCTGCTGGTCTTTCAAGGAGGGGAAGCTCATTTTTCCGGCCTACATCATAAATGTGTTTGTTTATTTATTATATATATTATTATTATTCAGGACACCTGAAAAGACCTGTTACTTTTCCCCACCTTTTGCACTAAATCAATCTTAGGAGCTGACCTGCCCTGCTGTTTCTAACAACATTCATATTATCTGCCATGATGTGCACCTTGCTAATGCTAGCAGCTGGAGCTGCTGCGCCAGGCTACTGTGAAGTGTGACCGCCTGTGAGTGTGAGTGGTCGTGACAAAGTCGCTGGGGATCGGTAAAGTCTCCGGATCAGTTCAGAACAACGGAATGAAAAACTTGGAAAATGCTCCGGTGGATGTTTATTCTTCAAGATCGCAGATTCGCTCATTTAGCTGTCAATCAAAAAAGGATTCCGCCTCAGACAGCTCATCCAATCATCATGCAGAAGCTGAGCGTCCGGGCCAGCCCACTGCCCCATAGACCCCCAGAGACGCTGAGCGTCCGATGGGCGGGACAAAGCCCAGCATTTATCCAATGACCGTCTGGTTTCGCTGCAGTGGCACAACCCGCTCTACGCTTCCCCATTGAAGTCAGTAGAAGCTGAGCGTCCGACTGTGGAAAGCGCTGTGGCGCTGCGGGGATGGATGAGAAGGAAGTTGCGCCGGTTACCTGTGATAAGTAGCTGATTCTGAACAAAAGATGAAGGCTTTCTAGCGCGTATTTAGTCAATGAAATGTACACACAGCAGTACATATTTCACCACTTTTTTTTTTTTTTTTTTGGTGACATTTTAGGGGAAGCTGAGCTTCCCTTGCAGTCTTAGAGCAATCGCCACTGATTGATATATAAATTAAACAATCATCCTTGGCTTGACACCGTGCACCCATGTGTTGGGTTTAACAAGCAGATACAGAACAGACTATATGATGTTCACTCCAACTTTAGAGCCACTTCTTCTTTAAAGGGTTAGGGTTAAGTTGAGGATGTTACAACTCTGAGAGTAATCCTACAGCTTGTCTGTGCACATTCATTAATGAGTTTACAATGCAATTATCATCCTCAAACAACACATGTTCAATTTGTAACGACAAATGGACCGAAGATCAAAACCAAGAAGCAGCCAGAGAGAGAAATACATGAGCAGTGATGGAACAATGTGTACTAATCCACACAGAGACACAGGATACAACATGTGTGTGTGTGGTGGTGGTGGGGGTGGGGGGGTGGGGGTTGTATAACGACAGGCTTAGTCCCTATAGAACATCACAGACTCTTACCAAAACTGGTGTATAGGCTCAGTAACATAAAAAAAAGCCTTTATATAACAAGGCCTGTGGAGCTGCACCTGACTGCTGTGGAAAGAAATATGCTCCTGTCGTAAATATTATAGAGACAAACAGCAGTACAATTCATAGGTTACTAGTCCCTTATTGGAATATTAAGGTAAAAGAGGTAAAGTCTTAAATACATTCTATGGAATGAGCTAACTACACACTTATTAATGAATATTGAGGCGCTCTGAGCTCATGCAGGATGATAACGGGAGTAGTACTACAGCCTGTGGTTTTTCAGCAGGAGGGGTGTACCATCCCGACTGCGGCACCACCATAACAAAGAGACAGAATGCACAGAGCTCCGCATGAGACACAGTGATCCCCCTCACACGCCCACTCCCTTCTGCCATTGTGATGGGGAGCACCGTGCATCACAATGACAGTCTGCCAGTCCACCATATAAAAAGCTAAATATAGGCCCACATCCATGCCACTGCAGCGCGAGACCTAAATAACGCTATAAATATGACATGAATTTCATCATTCATTCAGTGAGGCACGAGAGGATGGCGTAGCGCGAGAACACAGTAAACAACTCGAATCACGCGATGACACCTCGAATCTCGGATGTAAATGTTCAAATAGGTTCATCTACTCACCGTGTCAGTGTGTCCCGGGTCTGAAGCTGCGTGCGTGTCTGAGCGGCCGACAGTCACTGTGTGAATATCTCTCCACCTTTCACTGCTTCCACAGTTGACTGGTGCCAGGACTCACACACAAGCCCCGCCCCTTCCCCAGTCCGCTCAGCCAATCAGGAGCCAAGAGCAAAAAAAGAGCCTTTTCTCCCTGAAACTGCAGGCAACAGGGCTGCAGCTGCCTTCAAGTGCTGTCGGAAATATGAAGGTTTGTCTTGATTTATTCATTGGATTTGTAAAGCACATTACAGTAAATCCACTGATCGACGTGTTAAAATGAGAACAGGTATCCATCCATCCATCCATCCATCCATCCATCCATCCATCCATCCTCTTTGGAGGGTCATAACCAAATCACATAGGCCTAACTGTTACGTGTGGGCCTGTAGTCTCTCCCTTTGCCTGTTCTATCTCTGTCTCTCTCTCTTTGTTGCTCTCTGGCGCCCTCTCTTCCTTTTTGTCTGTGATTCTTTCAGGACGACACACCTGTCCAGGCGTGTTGCAATTACCTGACAGCATTTAAGGAGGATTGAATGGAAGGCTCACTCTCTCTGGAGCCACTGCCCAGCTCACACTGAAAGGAGGAGATTTTTATCTTTTGTCTCCATGTTACCTTTTCCCCCACATGTTTTCAGTGCTGGGGTTTTGTTTCAAAGAAGTTCTTTGACCACTGGTGTCGCTCTAAAGGGGTTGAGGACTTTGAGAAATTGCAGGACTTGATATTTTTGGAGGTTTTCAGAAAATTTGTACCAGATAAAATTGCTATTTACATCAATGGGCAGAAAGTCTCCAAAGTGTCTGACGCCGCTGTTCTTGCAGATAAGTATGTTCTCACGCATACAGATGTCTTTGTGAAATCCCAGTCATCTCCAGAACAAAGTGTGTCTGTGACCAAGCCGCCTGTCCTGCTGGCCAGGCCAGACTCTGATGTGGCGGGGAAATCGTGGAGTAAGGACAGTACAGGGGTTGGGGATAAACCAATTTTTTTTTATTATTGTAAAAAGAGTGGTCATATCATCAAGAACTGTTTTGTGTTGAACAAAAAGAACGGGCCCTTCTAAAGCAGTAAACCTGGTGAAAACTGTATCTGTGTTCACTCACCAGCCTTTGCCCAGTCAGTCTGTTATTGGTAACTCTCGAGATGTATGGAAGACGGGAGTCCACAGGTTCCTGTTACCATTTTGCGTGACCTCCCCTTGGGGAGGGGGTGTTACATGTGGGCCTGTAAGGATACTGTTGTTGTTGTTGTTGTTGCTTGTTGTTGTTGTTGTTGTTGTTGTCTCTCCCTTTTGCCTGTTCTGTCTCTCTCTTTGTTGCTCTCTGGCGCCCTCTTCCTTTTTTGTCTGATTCTTTCAGGAAGACACACCTGTCCAGGTGTGTTGCAATTACCTGACAGCATTTCAGGAGGATTGTGTGGAAGGCTCACTCTCTCTGGAGCCACTGCCCAGCTCACACTGAAAGGAGGAGATTCTTATCTTTTGTCTCCATGTTACCTTTTCCCCCACATGTTTTCAGTGCTGGGGTTTTGTTAATTTGTTTGTAGTTTAGTTTGGAGATCGCCAGCAATCCAGTTTTTGGTTTTCTTTAGTTCATTTAGGGTTAGATTTAATTTCTTTCCTTTTTGTTAGGTAAGAGTGGATAGCTGGGTGCGACGGCCCACTGCGTGGCTGGCCCAGTGATTTCCCCTTGTGTTTTCAGCTGGGAGCTCCAACCTTTCTTTTGGTATGTAGTTTTTGCTCTTGATTTCTAAATAAAATGTGGTTTATTCCTTCATTTGATGTCTGTGCATCCTTTTAAATATGATACATCCTCTCTGTGAGCACTTCGATTAGAGTCCACAGTAACATGGTAATAAAAACATTTTGAAAACCCATGTCACATCAGCACAAGCTAACACATAAATGGATATCCTTTTCAAATTAAAAAGTGAAACATGTAATATTTAAATTAAACAGTCATCCTTAACTTGAAACCCTGCACCATGAATAAGCCATGACCTGACTCCCTTTTGTCAGTCAGCAGTAAAGAGCCACATCAATAGCTGCATTTTTCACTGGCATTTTACATCAATTCACTTTGGCCCTGTTGTGGGTTTTTTTTGTTTTTTAAGCCAAGGACATGGACCACAGTTACCTGTGAACCAGGGGCCATATTCATAAAGATTCCTAGTACAAAGAGTTGCTCCTAGTGCTCTTAGAATTATGATGTTTTCTAAGAATTTCCCCTTAAAGTTGAGAGTAGATCCTAGTAAAGATAACTTATTCATAAAGCATCTTAAGAGAGCTCCTAAGGTGAAAAACTGTAGGAGTAGGGAGGAGGACTTTTAAGTGGCTTAAGAGTTTCTTAAGCAGAGGAGAAAATGGTGGAAAGACAAGTAGGTAGGAGAAATATTCTGCAAACGCTGAATGATGGTGAATTAATCAAACGCTACAGATTAGATCGTGCAGTTATAATGTTTGTGGTCGATCTCATTAGAGATGCGCTCACATCTCCCACCCAATGCAAGAATGCTATGATGCCAGAAATGAAACTGATCACAACATTAAGATATTTGGCAACTGGAAAAATGCAACAGTGCAGCAGTGATGACTTGGGTCTGTCGCACCTTCCATCAGCAGAGTGATCACACAAACAATTACAGTGCTTTCACAGTCTCACAATGTGACACAGTTTACTTCATTTCCACTGGATGTCCACACCTTGCAGGCTCACAAAGGGCATTCATGGACATAATGTGCTTCCCCGGTGTTGTTGGTGTAATCGATGGGATGCACATCCGCATTATTGCACCATCAGAAAGCGAGTACATTTTTGTTAACAGAAAGAGGTACCACAGCAGCAATGCTCAAATTGTTTTCAGTGCTTTACGCTCGTCTACTAACTGAGCTAAGAGTAAACATCGTTCCTCTGTCCAGTTGGGTTTTCGGGTTCTTGTACTGGCTTCCATTGCTGTTTGTTTGTTCCCTGGTTTATGCCAATCAACACAGCTACTGGGCAGCAATCACAGAAACTGTTGGAAGCTGAGCCATTTTCCCCGTTAATACCAAATAGATTAAGTATTATTTGGTATTAAGTATAGATTAAGTATAAACGTAAGTGAATAAATATACAACTATCAGCATGTGAACAGGCTACTGCGCAAGTAGGCCTGTATTTTCAAATATTTTGTACACTACTTTTAAAGAATGGCTTACAATTTATTCAACAGAAATGTTCATCATAACATAGTATTATAATTAATAATATAATTACACCATGTCTCAATAGAGACTAGATTCTATGATTAGGACTATCAGTTTCACTGTCCATTCTATGCCCATTATCACTAAGAGCGCACTTTTATTTCTTTTCTTTTCTTTTCTTTTTTTTTGATCAACCAATCACACCTTCTAAAAGAATGCGTCATACCTAGCAACGGGGTCAACCACACCTCCTCACTAAGATTAAAGTTTCTGTCCCTTCCTTGCTCAGAGTTGCTCTGTGGAGTTTCTTGAATCACTTCTAAGCTAGGACTCCTTGCTAGAAATTTTTAGGCTAAGTTAGGAGCTCTCTGAGAGTACTCTCAGAATCTTCATGAATACGGCCCCTGATTCTTTATCAGCATAAAGATTTAGAGCATGGGTAAATTGTCCCCAATTTCCATGCTCTATTACCACCAAAGTCAGCCTACTTATATTGGCCGCGTTTCACAGATTGGCTCTTAGCGCTGAAGAAGCTCTAAGAGCTTCTTAGGAACGCTCTTAAGAGCGCTGTGAAAGAAGGACGTGTTTCCCAGAGTCGTTCTTAGCTTAAGAAGATCTTTCACTGAGAAGGAAGTGTCAGATCGCCCTGACCCACTCTGAACAGCCTTCTTAGCGACCAAACGCTCAGTGCAGCCGCATCAGGGAAAGTTATATCGGACACTCAAAGGAATACTAAAACCATGCGTAATGATGAATGTGCGCTCAGGGGCCGTATTCACAAAGCATTTTATCTTACCGCTAGGAGTGCTCCTAACTCGCGCTAAAACATTTTACGTAGGAGTTTTTTCTTAAAAGTTATTCACAAAGCCGCTGAGACCTACTCATACTAAGGATAAATCACTAAGAGTGAACTAAGAGTGACGCGCCGTTGCTATGGATTACGTCGATTCTCGTGCACGACTTTAGAAGCGGTCAGTACGGTGATTGGTTGTTCAGAGCGAGGCGGTCTCGGTGAAACTCATCCGCACCATCCCACAAACGAGCCCACTAAATCACCGAAAAACAAGGAAATAGCCTAGGCTAGAAATGAATTCCTATCAAGTAGTTATGGACAGTGCAGTTAGCAGAATACACGCATGAAGTTCGGTAAAGTTGGAAATATATTCACAGAGTCGAACTTCACGGATCAATAACTCATAAGCGAAACATTATTAAAAGACAAACTCTTACCTACTGTAGTAAGGTCCGTATTTTCATCCAAACGAGCGATCCTCCGGGCTGGACACATAGGCTAACACTGGTCTCAGACGGTCCCTGCGCCTCGTCTCACAGACGGCTGACCTGAGACCAGTGTTATGTGTCCAGCCCGGAGGAGCGCTCGTCTGGATGAAAATACGGTTGTAGCTCGTTGTCCACCTTACTACGGTAGATAAGAGTCGTCGTTTGTGTTTTAATAATATTTCGCTTGTGAGTTATTGATCCGTGAAGTTCGAATCTGTGAATATATTTCCAACTTTACCGAACTCACGCAGCTTGACAGGTTTGTGCAGACCACGTATACAGTGATCACTGTACTTGCCCTCTCTGGGCTGAGGCGTATTTCGCCGTGCAGGACATGAAATCGACGTTTCATCTGCCCAATTCCTCTCTCCACAACATTTCCTGTATTTTTGTGTGTTCTAACATATATGGAGGAAAACAGTAAACAATAATAAATATGGATTCAACAAATAAAAGACGACAATACGATGTTTTTTACACATAGGACTAAGCGTATTCTGCATAATCACTTACATGTTCTACTTTAACTGTGCTCCCAGTTGTGGATTCAGATAGGGTGTCAGGAGCCACGTCTTGCAGGGATAGCCACTGTCACCCAGCAAGTGACACCCAGCTGGTACATGGTGCCTCTCAAAAAGCTGCCTCAGACCGCTCTCCATTAAAATACGTGAATCATGGGTAGACCCAGGCCACTTTGCAACAACATCAAGAATGTTAAAAGTTGCATCAAAAACAATCTGCGTGTTGATGGAATGTACTTTCTTTCTATTGACGAACACGTCCTCATCTTTTGATGGCGCAATTATTTATTAATTTATTTATTTTTATTTGTATTGTTATTGCATCCCGCACTAATTCCACAACAAGTTTTATACCCTCACGATTTAGCCTATATCTCTTGATCAATCCACATTCTTCCATTGTCTCCAAAACATTTCGTCTCGCAGCCATTTTCCGATTCTTTGTGAATAGGTCTTACTGAGTTAGGAGTCCTCTCGAGGACTTTTAAGCTCTCCCAGACTTAGGTGCTACTTTTAGGCATAAAATACTTTGTGAATTGCTCTTAGTGAAAAAAATTAGGAGTCCTAAATTTAAGACTGACCCGCCCATTATTTTTAGGAGTTTCTCCTAAATTCGCCAGTTAGGAGCTACTTTTAACCCTAAGATCCTTTGTGAATACGGCCCCAGAGCTGCAGAACACTGACGCAAGAAAAATAATAGCATAAGAAGAAAAATAACGATATAAAAATAAAGAATTGCCCGTGTTCCTGTAGCAACATGAATAAAATAAATCATCATTACTATCACTCGTTATGTTTTCACACACATTCGGCATCTGCATCTGAGTTTACAGTAGCTATAAAACCATCAGCCACCCTGTGGTGTTTCACAGATATGAGGGAAACTGACAGGTGGAGCTGCTAACCAACAGCGTCACCGTGCACGAAGCCAGACGGTTTATATAAATGCTTATGTGTGTCAGCACTTCTCCCCACTCGACGTGCTGTCGGACCGGGCTGTCCAGGCCAAGTACCGGCTTCCCCGTGAGGAGATCCAACGCCTCGTCACGCTCGTGTCACCACACATCCAGAGGGCAACCCGCTGCAGCTCTGCCCTCAGCCCGGAGGTGCAGCTCCTGGCCGCGCTGCGTTTTTACGCAGTGGGGAGCTTCCTGGAGGTGGTGGGGGACGGCACCGGCCTCAGCAAGGCATCGGTTTCACGGAGTGTGGCAGCCGTGGCAGCCGTGACACCGATCCTTCTGCGCCATGCCCGAAGACACATCAGGATGCCCACCACGCGGGACGAGGTCCGCCAGGTCCACCGTGGATTTCACGCCATGGCTGGGATCCCCTGGGTGATTGGTGTCGTGGATGGCACACTGATCGCAAGCCGCAGTCCCTCCCAGGTGGATCCGTGCTGGATTGGGAGGAAACATTACGCTGCCATCAACACTCAGGTGGTGGTGGACCACGATGGCCTCATCACCGACATCGTTGACACACACACACACACACACACACACACACACACACACACACACACACACACACACACACGTAGCCTAATTGCACCGGTGTGTGGGGACCACAGGGTGCTGTGGGTGATCGATTTGCCTGGCATCGATTGATTTATACTTCAGCGCCACGGCGGTGGACAGCTAACCTGACTCTCGCCAGATGCATTTCGTTCCGCCTGGCTCCACTCATCCATCTGGGATCGCTCCCATTGAGAGGTATTTCAGAAGGCTGGGCCTTATCAAAAATCCTTGCATATGATTGGATAAACCACTTGTCTGTCATCTTTATTGACATGCTACTTCAACCACTCACATCGAAACCAACCTGTGAGGTAGCGACGCAGGGAAAACCTAACCTGACTCTCGCCAGATGGATTTCGTTCCGCCTAGCTCCACTCATCATATGTGAGTGGAGCTAGGCGGAACGAAATGCATCTGGCGAGAGTCAGGTTAGTTCTCTGATGTTCTTTTTGTTGACGCTTGCTTCCTCGATGCGAGACGCCATTGTTGTCTGAATCAAAACAGTCGCTTCTCCGCTACGTCACATCTATGAAACTCCCGCCCGGCGGTCCTGATTGGCTCGACCTGAAAATCTGGTGCAGAAATACCTCTCAACGGGAGCGATCCCAGATGGAAGTGAGTGGAGCTAGGCGGAGCTAGGCTCCCACTAAGACACTAAGATTGAACTAAAACACAGGCACAGAAGATTAATCAAGGGAAGGTCTATACAACAAATAAATAAAATGAGCATTGCATTAAATAGATAATTTGTTAACAAATAGAAAGATTAAAAATAATAGCAAAATTAAATACATACAAAAATAAGAAGGAGCACTGTTATGTATTTATCCACAATTAACTGAGAACTTACATCTCTCCACTATATAATCCCCTTCAGAAGCCTTTTAGAAAATGTAAGTATTTACCCTACTTTGCTTCATACAGATCCAGTCTACCCAGTTGTTTACATGACATTTTTTCGAATGCTACAACTCGTGACATCTACACAGCCCATTCTCGCAGAGAGGGCACACCCTCTGTCTTCCATCCCCTGACAAGTATTTGTCTGCCAATCATAATACTAGTTTGGACAAAGCTTTTAATATGTTTATCCCGTCCTGTCAGAACTGAATGATCACTCAAGACAAATAATCTAGGACTATATGGAATTTGCATCTCTGTAATATCACATAGATTATCCGAAATATTGGTCCAGAATTGTTGGATTTGGTCACATACCTTCCTCAGACTTGCATTGCCAACAGTTTGATGTGGGTAATAATCCTAATCTAAATAATCTGGAAGGAGTCCAATAGAATCGATGTATAAATTTGAATTGAATAAGGCGTATTCTTGCATCCCTTGAAACAGCTTTAACATTTTTTACAAATTCTGTTCCAATCCTCATCACTGAATGTCAAGTTCAGACCCCTTTCCCATGTCTTCTGCAGAGCTGAAATGGGCCCATCACCAAGCGTCTGAATCAACATAGAATAATAAACAGCCGCCTCATGTCCTTTTCCATAACTCTAAACTAAACTAACTAAAATTTTATCTAAGAGGTCGGCATTGTGGGGAACCGATGCAGCAGGCCCAAGAACCCCCCCCCCCCAACATGTGTTGGAGTTGTATGTACCTAAAAAGTGGGATGTAGGGATACTGAACCGCCGCACCAGCTCCCCAAAAGATCTTAAAGAACCATCACAATACTGATCCCCCATTGTGACCACACCCCTCTCCTGCCACATCTTCCAATAAATGGGGAATTTACCAATTCGTAATTTAGGATTCAACCAAATACTTGAAGAAACATTTAAAAAGGGATCAAATTTAAATATTCGAGCAACCTTAGTCCAGATTAATTTAAAATGAGAGATTACTGGATGTGTTTTTGCTTTTTTACTTAAATTAGTAGACAAGACTTGCATAGGTGACAAAGGAGCCACTACAGCATGTTCCATACAGTACAGGGGGCCCTCTCGGGAGGGAGGGACCAATGGGCCGGGTGCCTTAAATTTAAAGCATAATAGTAAAGCAACATCTTTGGTAGCCCTAAACCTCCTCTATTGGCTGGTCTTTGTAACTTGCTGTGGTTCAGACAGGGGCGTTTACCATTCCAGATAAATGTCTTGGATATCCTGTCAAACCTCTCAAATAATAGGGAGGAATTTCTTAGGGGAAATTACATCATCACAAGAATTTTTTTTGGAATAATGGGTCAAAATTGACTTTAACCAATTCTTTCAGCTGTCTAGGAAGTCGGATACCCAAATACATGATACCTTGCTGAGGCCATTGAAATGCACCTGGATGGAAGGCAGTGGAGGGGCAATAAGCTGTGCCTCAGACTTGGACTAGTTCACCCTGTAGCCAGAAAATTTAGAAAATAAATCTAGAATTCCAAGACGACAAGGTACATATCTGTTGGGGTCGGAAACCAGTAACAAAATGTCATCAGCATAAAGCATCAATTTATGTACCATCCCACCCATGGTGACACCCGGAAAATCAGTTGCCGCCCATATGGCTGCTGCAAGAGGCTCAATGGCTAAACAGAAGAGCAAAGGGGACAGGGGCGAACCCTGCCTGGTTCCCCTCCCCAACATAAAATAATCTGATATAAGTCCATTGGTCTGCACTGCTGCTTCTGGGTGCTTATATAAAACA
This sequence comes from Lagodon rhomboides, assembly GCA_039737535.1. NCBI lineage: Eukaryota > Metazoa > Chordata > Actinopteri > Spariformes > Sparidae > Lagodon > Lagodon rhomboides. The sequence continues at coordinate 760,780 of CM077797.1, forward strand.
TGAATCCATTTTATAAAGGTAGTACCAAAATCCAAACTCTTCTAAAATTTTAAATAAATACCCCATTCAAGCATGTCAAATGCCTTTTCGGCGTCAAGAGAGATTGCAGCAACCAGGGACTGGGCATCAGCCACCAACCACATGATATCAAAAAGGCATCTAATATTGTCTGAAGAGCTACGACCATGAATGAATCCCACTTGGTCAGTGTGGATCAATGATATAATTTCACTAGTCTAAGTCTAATCTGTTTGCCAAAATCTTCGAAATTATCTTAACATCTATTTGCATTCATGAAATAGGACAATAATTCTTGCATTCATCCAAATCTTTACCTTTCTTAAGAACTAGACTAATAAGGGCCTGTCTCAGAGTCGGCGGCAGAACACCCCTCCCCAGCGCTTCCTTATACACCTCTAGTAAAGGCAAAGCTACCCCTATTGCAAAGCTCTTAAAGAATTCCCCAGTAAAGCCATCGGGCCCAGGCACTTTACTTGAAGGTAAAGCCTTAATTACCCCTTTAATCTCCTTAATAGTAATATCCAAGTCTAGAACATCCCTCTGTTCATCTGTCAATTTTGGAAGTCCTAATGGTTCTATAAACTTAGGATTTTCTTCATCATTAGAAGTAGATGTTGAACTATAGAGATTACTATAAAATTCTTGAAAGGCCTGATTAATATCCACAGTCTCAGTAAGCAGTTCCCCAGCCGGCGACCGGACAGCAGGAATAGTGGAGGCCATCTCCTTCTGCTTTATATAACTGCCGAGCATCTTTCCTGCTTTGTCTCCTGATTCAAAATATGTTTGTCTAGCTCTAAATAAATTAAATTCAACCTTTTGGGATAGTATGTCATTATATTGATATTTTAACTTTAGCTTTCTCATGCCCTCTTGTGTCATTTGTTGCTTCAACTCTGTTTTAGCCTGTTTAATTACATTTTCCAATTCTAGCGACTCCTGTGTTTTAATTTTCTTATGGTATGACGTGTGTTGGATAATACGTCCCCTAATCACAGCCTTTAGGGCCTCCCACGCAACCCCTTGCGATGATACAGATTACCAATTAATCTCCAAATAAGTCTTTAGTTCTGTCCTTAACCACTCTACATTTTCTGGGTCATGTAGAAGGGATGACTTTTAACGCCATCTATAAGACTTTCTTCTCTCACTCTGTGGTAACAAGTCCAAGCCAACCCAAGCATGGTCAGAAATAAGAATATTTCCTATTTCACAACCCTTAACAGAGGAGGTGAGTGTTTTGGATATTAGGAAAAAAAAACTATTCGGCTATAGGTCTTGTGTACTGATGAAAAAAATGTGTAATCCCTACCAGAGGGGTTCATGATCCTCCAAATATCTATTAATCCAAAAGATTTGCAAATTCTCTGTAATGTTATTGCAGGTTAAACTTTATTGTCATTGAGCACAATATGAATCAGTACATTGGAATGTAGTATACAGTATAGTGCGATTAGTTGCAAGGTGCATACAGTAGACAGCCTATAAAGATGAATGGATGTACAGAATGAACAATAAACAACCATGATGTACAGTATGGACAGAAGCAATAGTATCTAGACCTACAGTAGATCAGTCATGCTATGCGGGGTCGAGGTGAAGTCTGAACAAATGAGTCTTGAGTCTTTTGCGGAAGATGGCGAGTGACATTGGTCGGGGGTTCGTTCCACTACTGAGCTGAGGAGCCAGAACAGAAGAGTCGCAACTTCACTGAGCGGGCTTTGTTTGCTCTCAGTGATGACGGTACTAGCCGGCCAGCTAAAGTAGTAGAGTGAACTGATTGCACTGGGGCATGTTGTCTGACCAGTGTTTGGAGGTAGACGGTTTGCAGTTCTGCTGACAGCCTTGAAGGCCACCATCGTCTTGAATCGTATGCTGGTCGCAACAGGAAGCCAAAGGAGGTCATGGAGGACACATACATACATACACACACATCTTTGACACAATGTCAAAGCTGTTATTGTTATTCTCCATTTTAGATACTATTTCTATTTTTGTATTAATATTCTTACATATTGCATATTTAAATACATTCAGAGTTAAATAGATAACCTGATGTGCAAATACAGTAGGCATGTTGAGCCTTGAGTAGTAGCAGGGTTGGCTTAAAAGTAGAGCAAAGATTTTGATGAAGTGAAGATTCCTAAGGTTAGAAAGAGAATAGAATAGAATATTGCTTTATTGTCACTATAAACATGTACAATGAAATTGTGTTAGTAGGTGCTGTTGCCAGGATAGTGTGTTATTTTGGCAGTTTGTGTTTAAGAAATGATTTTCTCGTGTAGTTTAGAACATGGTTTACACAGTGGTGGTATGGGTGTGATTGATATACGTTCACTGTTCTTGGGTTATAGACATGCCCAAACCAAAAATGTGTGACTTTTTCTTTACTTACATATCTGATAGTTGTAATAGTCGGTTTGTTGCTCCATAGTGTATGAAAGACACAAAGTGAAGGACAGCCTGGCTGGTTGGTTGACGGACTGACTGTATGGCTGTCAGAGCTGCAGGCTGATGAAGCTAGCTAGCCAGATGACTGACTGGTTTTTGGAGAGGCAGAGGTTTCTATAGGATTATCTTGGATTATGGCTCCCATTTGATTTGGTTGAGTTTGTTTGTAATCTCCCAAATATCACATATAACTCTCTATAGTACACAAGCACCAAGAGAGTGTCAGCAAAACACACATCAAAATGACAAATGTCTATTTGTTCACATATCCAGAAAATGCTTCATCTCCACGCATGCAGCAGCTGATTATATTTTCAGCTGATGATTTTACTATCAAATCAGTCCTTACAATATTAACTAAGGGTGTCATGATTTCGATTTAAAATCGAAATTGACCGAAATTAAGTCACAATCTTGAACTTAGAATTCAAAAATGGAATCGTCGATGCTGCCTCGCCCCCATGTCACGTCCAGTCGGCTTGCCAAATGGAAAAAAACACACACCTGTTGAAGTGTTGCGAGTCAACCTCCTCTAACTCAGCTACTAGCTAAGCCAGTAGCTGTTAGCTACAGCCAGTCAAACGATAGCATGGTGTTACACCATTCCTGTTGGGCTCCCGGACCGTGGTCGGGAAGCACAGGGGAGATGATTTCCTCCAGGGCCCAAGTTTCTGTTTCCCTTCAGGGTGAACCTCCTTTCACGTGTTCAGCTGGTCGGGAAATAAGACCAGGGAGCTTTGCTGTATCTGGAGGAGCCGTCGCCTTTATTCACAGCCAAACTGCAGCCTATATTGTACACTTTATTGCTGTCGCTACTACTGACACTCCTTTCTCTTCTCCTTCCTCTCCCATTCATTCACTGTCTGCACTTACGCACGCTCCCTCACTCTCGCTCGCCCACTCACACCTTACACACCCTCCTATTCCTGAAAGGAGCTACGCCACTCTTACAACAATTATCTGTGTGGTATATGTTCAACTGTTCAGAAATAGTTTGACACTTTAGACACTTAATTGTTCAGAGAAGACTATGGACATGGCTGTTTTATTTTTTTGTTTGTTTTGTTGTGAACCTGAATGTCATCTTCTGTGAAGAGGACTGCAGTTACAAAAGAGAAACTAGATGGCAGATTATTTTGTTTAAGTTTCCAATTGACTGAAGATATAAGTTATTGTTACATTATGTTATTAATAAATGTTTTAAATTTGATTGCATAAAGCACTGTAATTGTTTGTGTGATCACTCTGCTGATGGAAGGTGCGACAGACCCAAGTCATCACTGCTGCACTGTTGCATTTTTCCAGTTGCCAAATATCTTAATGTTGTGATCAATTTCATTTCTGGCGTTATAGCGTTCTTGCGTTGGGTGGGAGATGTGAGCGCATCTCTAATGAGATCGACCACAAACATTATCCCTGCACGATCTAATCTGTAGTGTTTGGTTAATTCACCATCATTCATCTCAAGGAAATTGAATCGAAAGCAACTGGATTTGGTTTTTGTTTTGAAGACGTTTCACCTCTCATCCGAGAGGCTTCATCAGTTCCTGCTGGGACTAGTCCCAGCCTAGTCAAGGGAGCAGGAACTGATGAAGCCTCTCGGATGAGAGGTGAAACGTCTTCAAGACAAAAACCAAATCCAGTTGCTTTCGATTCAATTTCCTTGAGATAACTATGACCTGGATGAATGAGAATATTCACAAGCTTCACCATCATTCAGCGTTTGCAGAATATTTCTCCTACCTACTTGTCTTTCCACCATTTTCTCCTCTGCTTAAGAAACTCTTAAGCCACTTAAAAGTCCTCCTCCCTACTCCTACAGTTTTTCACCTTAGGAGCTCTCTTAAGATGCTTTATGAATAACTTTTATCTTTACTAGGATCTACTCTCAACTTTAAGGGGAAATTCTTAGAAAACGTCATAATTCTAAGAATTTTCTTAGAATTTCGTCACTAGGAGCCACTCTTTGTACTAGGAATCTTTATGAATACGGCCCCAGACCTGTGGATGTAAACGACATAGTGTATTACTGATGTGTTCTGTGGTTGTTCTAAGTCAATTAAATTGATAGAATAAGATGTTAACTGTTAACACAGGTTATCACACCTCAACTTTTATGGAGAGAAGCTCAGAGAGCCAGCAGTCATGCTGTTGACGTATTTGGTAAGGATCCCACAAATTTTCTTGCAGGACCCACCCAACTTCAACTCTAGTTGGTTGTCTTCATTGGTTTCATTGTTTTAACTAGAAGTTAAAGGTTGAGTCAAGCCAAGTGTAGAGGCTGTTATGTGTGAAGCTTCACTTATGTCTGCCTTTTGCCGTGATGTTGGTTAATGAGCTGTAGTTTCCCTGGTAAACACACCAACCTCTTCCTCCTGCCCAATCTGCTGCCATTCCTCCAGGGGTCACTCATTCTGCCAGACTATGAGTGGCGGGGCAAACCCTGCACCAGCAGCCCATCATGGTATTTATTTTGATAGGCAGAAGGAGCTTTTGAATTGAACTTCACCACTTTTCTAGTCTCCTATGGTAGGGTGGGTCTGCAAGAAAAATAGTGTCCTTTACAATGTGCTGTTGTGTATTCAGTAAGTTAGCCTTTGAGCCAGTCTGAGGGTGAAAGGTAATACCTTACACCATGGGCGAGGCTACCCCTAAAACTTGGAGTAAGAAATGTTGTTATTCTAAAAATTTTGTTTGTCTTTGACAAGGTTAAATAATGTCCAAAACATATTCCGTAGTTTGTGGTTTAAAATATATATGTTGACAAAAGGACAAAAATGAAAACACCCCCACTTAGCAAATGGTATCACCCTCTTCTCACCCGCTACTTCTCCTCTGTACCTGCACCGCTCCGCGGCCCGACCATCGTCCAGCGCGACACACAGGCAGAGGGAGAACCTGTTTAGTTGTAGTGTTGTGAATCAACTTAGTAAGTTGCTCCAAAACTGTGTCTAACAGTTCTTTCCTTTTACCTCAAGTTGTTCCGATTCTGATACCATATCGGTGAATACTGGAGTCCGGGTACCATTTACCGTCAGCTCCATTAGCCCGGTTACCATTACCGTTAGCTCCGTTAGCACCATTAGCGCAGCTACAGTCGAACTGGTGCAGTTCGTTTATTAAACAAAAACAGCAGCGTGACAGATAAACTGTGTACCTGTGTAGTGCGTACGTGTGTCTCTGTTGTTAAAGTTTATCGTTACTTTGAGACTCTTTTTAACACCGGGAGTCATGTAAACATGACGTCACGCGCGTCGTTTCTGGTCAGTCGTCATGGCAACATGAAGCCCTGCCAGTGGTGCGGCGTTTGGACCAGAGTGACAACAAACGTGTTGACATATCACTGTATACCAGCAGTATGTGTGAAAACACTCACTGTGGCTTTTTAAATGAATTGTTATTTATTCCTAGATTTATACATATATTTTTCAGTTGTGTCTGACTATCAAACTAGACAAATGTTAAATGTATTCATGTTTTACAGAGGATTTAACCTGAACCAGGCTTTGCAACAATAATAATCACATCCATTCAGGTGTAGTAGTATATACCACACACACACACACACACACACACACACACACACATCAGGTCTCTATGTATAGGCTATTTATAACACACAGGTATGAGATGTGTGAAAGATAAATCCTAGCGTTACTCTCTCTGTGTTTGTGTGTGTGTGTGTGGCCTGCCAGTGACCAATGGACATACGACAGTTCTTTAAAAGAAAAAAAAAAATACAGATTCAGGTGAGAGACTAGGGACAGTCCATAATGACCTCTGTCATGTTTCTTTTTCTTCTGAAAAGTGTTAAGCTAATGTAACAGATAATATAAACCAGCTATCTGTATGTTGTATCAAATTACTTATGTAGGCAATGGTCCCCTGCTTTTATTTTTTTTTTATTATTTCAAACTCACAATGGAGAATACAGCTTCTCTTGTGAAAGGAATTTCTGATTAAAAAAAAATTGTGTTTCTAAGCCTAATAATAATTATAATAATAATAATAATAATAATAATAATAATAATAATAATAATAATAATAATATTTAAAATGACACGCCTCTGTGTGCCTTTTGATCATGTCAGACCTGGACTTGAAATGAGGACTCAGATGCAGAGCAGATACAAATTGAGGTAGGCTTTATTGTAATCCTGGATTTCTAGAACCTCTTTGAGGTTCCAACGGAGGCGAGCAAAGGCTATAAACTTAACTGCACTATAAAACAGAGCTATGAAAAATTACAAACAAAAATCACTCCAAAGGAGGCAAGCAAAAGCTACAAACAAAACAGGCTGTTACGCTGAGCTATACAATATACAACAAAAAGTCACTCTTCAAAGAGGCAAAGAAACAAGGAATATAGACGTGAGTAACAAGGCTTGGTGCTAGGACTGTGACAACGGGCTGGAGGTGTGCGTCGGGACGGAACACTCAAAGACAAGGCAAAGGAAGACGCGGACTATAAAACACATGAGGTTAATGGGGAACAGGTGGACTGATCAGGAATCAGGGGAGACAATCAGACCGGTGACACATGAGGAAGTCAAGTGACCTGAAACTAGAGGAGAGTTACTTTCAAAATAAAACAGGAAGTCACAAGACAAAAACCCAGAACGAGACAACCTCATCGCGGTGTGACAGTACCCCCCCCTTCTAGGGCCGACTCCTGACAGCCCAGGCTGTTCAGGGTGGTCCCTATGAAAGTCCTTAAACTAGGGTCCATTATGTGTCGTGAAGGCACCCCTTGTCTCTCCTCAGGTCCGTAACCCTCCTAATCAACCAGGTACTGCCTGCCCCGGCCCCGGTTACGTACCGCCAGCAACTGTTTGACCTTATATACTGGACCGCCGTCTATTACCTCAGGTGGTGGGGGAGGTGCGGCAGCTGGGACCATTGCACTCTCTTTGGCTGGCTTAACCTGGCTTACGTGGAAGGTTGGGTGTACACAGAGGGGCCGAGGCAGGCGAAGACATACAGCCACGGGGTCGATGGTCCTGGTGATGGGGAACAGGCCAACGAACAGGGGAGCCAGTTTTTTTGGATGAGACTCCGAGGTGGAGATCATTAGCGGAGAGCCACACTCCTGGTGACCTGGTCCCTCAGTCCCCCTGCCGAAGACTGAGGAGTCGACTGGAGGCATTACCACGGTGTGAGGGGTGGTCAAACACAGCCTTTAAGCAAGTTTCAAAGTCTTTAAAAGTCCATGATCCAAAATCCACACTTGAGCTCATTGCTTCAGCCCAGGCCAACGCTCTACCCCGCAAAAGTCCAACTACATAATTAATCTTAGCAGCATCAGAGGAAAAGGAAAGCGGCCGCTGGAGAAAAATTAATCCACACTGGAGCACAAAACCTCAACACTTTTCCAAATCCCCATAAAAAGGTTCAGGATCACTTACATGACCCTCTCTGGGCTGAAGAGCTGCCTGGGTGGGCGTGGCCACGGCCGGACAAGTCGCTACTGTCTGCACAGAGGTGGCAAGGTGAGACACCTGCTGGGAGAGAGAGGCTACATGGGCAGAGAGGCACTGGTTGCTTTCGGCGAGGGCCCTTATCAGCTGTTGAGAGAGCCTGCTGGACTAAGTCTGCGGGATCCATTAGCTGGCCAGTTCGTACTGTTAGGTTTAACAAGGAACTGGATCCACAAAGCAGACTGTTGGTATATCACTCACATTTAATTTCTCTCAAGAATTAGCAAAAAAACAAAGGAAGTCCGTGTAAGGGGGTCGAGGTCAGGTAAGCTGGACGCTGGGACTCAGGACTGGATCCGGGAAGGCAGGAAAGAGAGCTGGCGGAGGCAGAGGAGCTGGACACACACTGAAACTGCAGGGAGGAGATGGCAGGGTGTTATATCCTGTATTTCAACACGAGAGTCAAAAAGTCTGATCATGAAGAAAAAAGCTTTTTGAAATTAAGCGGCCGGAAGGCTGACTACCACGAGAGTAACTGACGAACTGGCAAAGACAGGGAGGTCAGACTGGGCTTAAATGCAGGAGGTGGTGAGTAGAGGCAATCAAGCCAACCAGCAGCAGATGGTACGTGGAACCAGGTGTGGTGATTGCCAGATGATCCTGCCTAGGCCAGCTGACAAACAAAACAAAAACAGAGGACAGACCCAACAAAAGGGAGAGCATGCAGGAAGAACCAGGTGGGAAAACAACAACAATAAATTGACATATAGTGAATAGTGGCAAGCAAAACAGTAACTATAAACAAAAAAAATATAAACAATAAACAATAAAGTTGAATCTAATCTAATCTAATGACTGTTGATACAAAAGGGGGCACATGGAGTTAACGGTCAGGAAAACCAGCTGAGTGAAGAAGGTTTTGTGTCTGTTACAGGGGGCTGTCTGTGTGAACTGTCACAATAAAGCTGGTGTTCTGGAAAGGTCTCCAAAAATAAAATCTGGATCCTGGAGTCAGTTGAACCAATGTTAAAATGATAAAGTTATTTTTCAATAGACATATTTTTTGTTTTAGTGTGAAAAAAAGGTGGGTGGTGGCGGTGGGGCTCGTTGGGTGCTCAGCACCCCGAAAGCTCTGACCCTAGAATCGCCCCTGCCCTACACTCTTAGGCCCCGTCCAGATGAAAACGCTGTTTTATGTAAACGCACATGTTTTGCATCTTTTTGGCCGACCGTCCACACGGATCCTGTAAATGCTGCGCCTATAAACGCACTTTTTTGAAAACGGGTCTCAGGGTGGAGACATTCGAAAACGCAGCCCCTGTGTTTTCATGTGGACGGTGAATCCGCTTACTTTTCGATACGATGACGTCATCGCCCCACCCCTCGACCTCTCACCTTCAACCTCTGAACCCCGCAACGTCTCATTACAACAACAACAACAATGGCGGACTACATGCTTGTGTTTGTGCTGCAGAAGATATTGAGCCTATCAGGGTTACTGGGGCAAAATATTCTGCTCCTCTGCCACGACGCTGAGCAGAAAAGGATTATGGACCACCGACCAGCTATCTGCATCTTCTTCTTGTCATGTTCGGTTTCTCCTTCAGCTGTCTGTTTGTATACAGCGCTAAAGCTTTATGTGCATGCTCCGTCTCTTCTCCTCCGTTTTTGGTGAATTTCCAGCACCACCTGTCGGCCTGGAATATGAACTACGGTGTATTGAGTTGTTTACAGCGGATCCATGTGGACGCAAATATTCTTGAAACGATGCCAAGGAAGACGGGGAAAAAAATCGTTTTGGTACGTGTGGACGGGGCCTTAATTTAAAAGGTCCTAGTCCCCAGCAGAACACATGGCACAGATCGTAAACTGTAGATCTAGACTTGAAATCGGTACCAGTGCAAACCACTGAATGACATCACATTTACGTATTTCCTTGTTTATACAGCATGTCTCCACTAATTTGACCAGTTAGTTGCTAACTTGTCTATTACTTGGTGCTGAGCAGGTAGTGCACAGTGTTAATTTGAACCTTTACTGAATACAGCTGACATCTGCTGCTGCTGCTAGGAACAAGGTTGATGAGAGTAGAGAAAGTGAACCAAAACAAAAAAGTTGTGAGCCTTAGAACAAGGAGCTGGAAGAGGCAAAAATGCTCTGTAGAGCTGAGGTGAGCTGCAGAGTTGACACAATAATTCTGTGCATGTCACTCACTTGGGACATCCCATTTCTATTAGTCACTTTATCCATTGTTAATGTGATGCTCACTAATGTGTGCCCACATTTGTGAATGTAAATATTTGGTTTTATTGTGTTTCATAATTTGATATTATGCCTTACTTACTCTCTTTCTTGAAAATAATTTATTTTTGTTGATGAAGAAACATGTTTCAGCCCCTGCCCCTTTTGTTGATGAAGAAACATGTTTCAGCCTTACAATTTGTTGAATAAAATGTCCCTGTTTTACTTAGAATGAATGAAGAATAAAGACTGAGAAGAAAAAAATTGGTGTGGGCCACCAAGAAAGACTTGCTCACTCTCTCTGCAGATTAACTGTTCCAAATTGCAAAGTCACTGGGTCCAATGCCAGGAATGGACCAATCCCATCTCAAGACAAGTGATGACGAGGCTTGTTTTGGGTACATCAGCAGTTTCATGTACAGTAAACCCTTACTAGAGTCCGAGGATTCAGGTATGGCACACCTGTTAGAGCTGAAAGATGTAGCTGATGTAGCCATTCAGGGTCATGTTTCTGATTCAAAAATGCATGTAATAGGTGATGATGTTTCACATGGCTCATTTCTAAACTCCCAAGCTGATGATGCAAGTGTTGAGAAAAATCAAACTAATGTTGATTTTAACCCAGTTATGACTCTTGATAGTGAAAATACAGAAGTCCGTACTGCTAATGCAAACCACCTTACAGCAGCTATGACACCAAATGACACAGAAATAGAAAAAAATACTTACAAGTTTTGAGAAACTTAGTAAGAAAATCATGCTGTGCATGCCAACATCCATTCTGCAGTCTACACCTCAGTCACCTGCGAAAATGCAGCCCATGTCACAGAGTAGGAACGCAGCAGACACCAGATATCTAACTGAACACTCTACACCTGTGACACATGATAAAGTGGTCTCCTTAAGAGAGCTTTCTTACCTCCATCGCAGAGAGTTTAAGATTCAGTGGGGTTAGATTGGGGACCAGGGGTCAGACATTAGCTACAACAATGTTTGCCACCAGATTGAAGAAGGCTTAAATTCAGCGATGCAGAGATTGTAAGAGCAGTTCTCAGAGCTATCAAACCTGGAAATTTCAAAGACATGTTAATGAATAAGGACAATCTGACTGTAGAATAACTTAAAGGCTTTCTCCACTCCCACCTGGGTGAGCAAAGTCACACAGAGCTTTTCCAAGAGCTTATGTGCACCAAGCAAAATGACAATGAGACACCTCAACAATTCCTTTATAGAGTCATAGGGCTTAAACAACAGATCTTGCTGGCCTCAAAACATGCCAACACAGATGTTAAGTACAGTGTGAGCACAGTTCAGGATGTTTTTCTCCACACTGTGTATCGGGGCCTAGGGCACAAGCATGATGATGTCCGCAGACAGCTCAAGTCATTGCTAGTAGAATCAGAATCAGAATCCTTTTATTGTCATTGCACAAGTGTACAATGAAATTCTAGCAGCATCCGAGTTTTACACACAGTAAAAAGTTCAAGGCAAGTAGTGCAAATGTAAGTATATAAAAAATAAATATGTGCAGTGGTGCAGGTTGTAGGTAAAATAGTCTTTACAATTATTGCACATTGTCCTTGGGTGGTGTAGGTGTGTGTGTGTGTGTGTGTATGTGTGTGTGTGTATGTGTGTGTGAGATACAGAGAGAGAGAGAGTGTGCGTGTCAGTGTCAGTGCCCGTTTGTGTTCAGTGCAGTAATGGCTTGTGGAAAGAAGCTGTTCCTGAGTGTGTTTGTTCTGGTTTTGATGGACCTGTAGCGCCTGCCAGAGGTTAACAGGTCGAACAGGTGATGTGCAGGATGGGTGCTGTCTCTTGTGATTGCCTCAGCTCTGCTGAGGCAGTGGGATGTGTAAATATCTTTGAGGGAAGGGAGGGGACATCCAATGAATGAAAATCCTAACCTGTCAATCAAAGTGCCTTTTCTTGTTAGCAGTCTTGCTCTGGAGAGACCACTGCTGGGTTTTAATGTGCTAGAAGAGATGATACAAGAGCAACCTGAAAAGCTTATTCCAACCCTCACTAGCCTACTCATGTTGATACCAGCAGAAAAAGCTGAGCTCCGGGGCCTGGGTCAAGTGTCAAGTCCCACCCAATATGGATTTGTATGACTCAATCTTCCTATTCGAGCCTGATGACAGAAATATGCAACTGGCTGAACTGGATGTTGGTGAAGGTCTGTTGGAGTACAAAAGGAGGCCCTATGTAGCTGTACCTTTGGGGAACAATACAAAACATGCCCTCACCCTACCAAGAAGCAAAGCTCTTGGCAGCATCCACTGTGTTGAAAAAGTGATCCCCACAGACTCACCTAAAACACCCAAACCTGTGATCGTGAACAGTGCTGTTTCAACATCTGCCAACACCAGTCCATCTCCATGGCAACCAAAAAAGGAAAAGGTTAACAAAATGCTTTGTGAAGAAGCTGGAGCTTTCACACATGACAGCAATGATATTGGATGCATACCATGCCTGCAAATGTCGATCACCCTACAGGAAGAGATCCCTGTGCAGAGAACTTACTCCTCAGTCCCAAAGCCACTGTTTAAGGAGGTGAAGGAGTACATACAAGAACTGTTGTTGAGAGGATGGATAGTTAAATTCAAGTCCTCGTTTGCAGTTCCAGTTGTGTGCGTCAGGAAGGAAGATGGCCGCTTATGGCTGTGCGTCGACTATCGCCTCCTGAATAAGAAGACTGTTCCTGATCGACATCCACTGCCCAGGATACAGGACCTGACAGACAGCCTCAGTGGCTATGACTGGTTTAGTATCCTGGATCAAGGGAAAGCCTACCATTAGGGATTTGTCGCAGACGGTTTGAGACACTGCCTTCATTACTCCATGGGGTCTGTATGAATGGGTTCGCATCCAATTTGAACGTGTCGAGGTCCTCCGCAAAGTCCTCTAGGCTCTCAAGCACCATGGAGTGAAACTGAGGCCTGAGAAATGCAAGCTTTTCGGACAAGAAGTCAGGTATGTGAGTTGCCTAGTGTCAGCTGAAGGAGATAAAATAGACCCACGAGACCTTGAAGCTGTACAAACCCTAACAAGCAAGACACTGCAAACAGTTGGTGAAGTGAGGAAACTGACTGGGTTTCTGAGCTATTACTGCTCATACATTCAGGATTTTTCCCGGATCACAAATCCCCATCTACGAGTTGGTCCAATCAAAGCCAGGGATAGCCCAGATTTCAGCACGAGGCAGAAATACCAAACGTCCACAGTTGTCTTCCGTAGAGCCTGTTGACTGGACTACTGAGCATCAGGAAGCCCTTGAATGACTGGTCACCCTACTGACAAATCCACCTGCCTTGGCGTAACCTGACTTTAATTTGCCTTTCACACTACATACTGACGCATCAGACCAAGGCCTAGGAGCTGTCCTATATCAGTGCCAGAATGGAATATTGAGAGTTGTTGGATATGAATCAAGGACGCTTTCGGGACTATCTGTACTACTCCCCACACTTCACCGTTTACACAGATAACAACCCGTTGACTTATGTCATCAGTGGGTTGGAGAACTCTCGGATTTCCAGTTCAACATCAAATACAAGCCTGGAGAGTCAAACATTGACCCGCCTTCCCTTGGACATGGAGACATATGAGATGGCTTGTACGGAAGGGCTCTCAGATGAGGCTAGTGCGTGCGACCTGGGATGGAAGTCAGGCAGCGGAATGGAAAGATGTGGCCTGGGTTGTAGCACTCAACATCTCTTCCTCAGACCTTCAACTACAACCTTGTTCTCACCTGCCAACTATCAATCATGATGATCTTGTGAGAGAGGATCAAGCCATAAGCCCAGTAATTGAGTTTAAGAAATCAGACACATAAGTGACAGATTAAATACGCCTTGAAGATGACCTCCTTTACCGACAAACCAACAAACACAAGCAGTTAGTCCTCCATGTGAAATACAGGGCACAAGCCCTAAAATATCTGTACAATGAGATGGGCCATATGGGTACAGAAAGAGTACTCCATTTGGCTAGGGAGATATTCTACTGGCCCTTTATGGCAAAAGAAATTGAGGACTATGTCAGACGAAAATGTCCATGCTTTAAATCCAAGAAGCCTGCATCACATGTCTGTGCTCCCCTTAAGAGCTTGTTTACATTGACTATTTGCATCTGGAAGCCTGTTTTGGAGTTCATGAATATATCCTATTTGCTCAGGCATATCCCACAAAGAGTAAGAGTGGAAAAACAGCTGCAGAGCTCATTTTCAGTGACTTCATACCCCGATTTGGATATCCATCAAATCGATATCACGACCAAGGCCATGAATTTGACTGTTTCAAACATTACAACAACTGACTGGAGAAGGCCACTCGAGAACATCGCCATACCACCTGTAAGGCAATCCAGCTGAGTGGCTGAATCACACCATACTGCAGATGTTGATAACATTGACTGAAAGTGAGAAAACTGCGGTGGAAGGATCACATCCTGCATATTGTACATGAATACAATTGAATCCGACATGAATCTACCTGCTACTCACCCTTCCTCCTCCTCTACGGGCGTCACGCACATTTCCCAGTTGACATGGTATTTGGGTTAGCTAGAGAGAGGGAACCATATTCACCGAAAAGGTATGCGGAAAAATGGTCTGAAAGAATGTCACAAGCCTACCAGATTTCCAGTGAAAATAGCAAAAAGTCCAGTGCAAGGGGGAACGTAACATATAATAAGAAGGCAAAAAGAGTTGTACTGCAACCCGGAGGTTCTGGTCAGAAACCTCAGTGAACGTGGAGGACCATGCAAATTAAGAGCATATTGAACAAAGACTATTGACATAGTCAAAAGACAACTTGCAGAGAATCCCATGTACATAGTCTGTCCTGAGTCTAGAGACCAGAAAAAAAGCAGAACAATGCACTGCAATCTCCTCTTGTTGGTAAATGACTTACCTGTTGAAGTTGCTCCACCCAATGCTAGACCAATCTCTGGAAAGAAACAAAATCACAAGACATCTCAGACAAAGATGAGAAAAGAGAGCGGCAGACAAACAGATGTCAGTGAAAACTCTGGAAATGATTCAGATGATGACTGTACCTCAGGTTACTGGCTAAGAATACCTGCAGTAGAAAGGACAGACAAAAGACCTTTTACCCACCATGAACAGCTTACCACGCAACAGAGAAATCTTACCCGAGAATCTGTAAAAGACACAGCTGCACCAGAACCTGCAAGGGAAGAAAGTTGCACTGTACCTGAGTACCTGACAGTGTTCTGTTACCTTAAGAACATGAAACTGAAAACACTGATGACAACCTGCCTGACCTCACCAGACCTGAGGAAGAAAATGAGGAAAATGGAAACCAAGATTATGACACAGAAAGCCGACCTTTGATCCCCCCAGTAGAGCACACTCACACAGAGGTTAGAAGGTCTGCTCGTGAAAGATGGCCAAGACAGTTTTTCACATAAGAGTCTTTAGGTGAACCATCAGTGCAGTCACATGCTAAAGTAATTTAGTAGCTGCACATACAGCACCATACTTACCTGTTGTAGATGTACCCCATCACACATCATATCCACATTCACTACTTTAATACATTCCGCCCATGTATATGCCATGCTCACACCCCAGCTTGTATAACCAAACACCATACATGCCATATATTACTATACACCATCTACATACAGTCTACCCACAATACTTAACTGTTAAATGGGGATGTTTAGAGCTGAAACTAAGATTTGAAAATGGTTTAGACAGGGCTAGACAAAGAGTTTTGAAACGTCGGGAGCCATTTTTATTTTGTCAGGGAGTGTATGATGCCCACTAATGTGTGCCCACATTTGTGAATGTAAATATTTGGTTTTATTGTGTTTCATAACTTGATATTATGTCTGCATTGCCTCTTACTTGAAAAGAGTTATTTTTGTATGAGTAATGTGGTTTCCTGGACTAAAAGAGTTCAGCTGTTATATTGGGTTGTGACAGTAGGTGGCAGTGTGAGACTGTGGTTTTCCCTGGGGAGTGTAGTCAGGAGCGAATGTACCGCGGTTTTTCTCATAACTGCGGAATAATCAGACAGAGAAAGCAACGTTTCCCTGTGTCATCCTTCTTCTCCCGTCTTTTATAGGTTGCTAACGTGTCAAAACCTAGCAGAAACTGCTGTAACTTATTAGTTATTGTTACGAAGCAATTTTGGTTCAAGTGCAAGTGGAAAAAAAGCGTTGAAAGAGCTTATCTTTTGTTTACAAAACCTGACGCCTGCTAAGTTTCATTCCTAGAGTTGAAAATAATGAAGAATGTTTCTTGTAATTAAGTATTGATCGATATTTCAATTTTGAATAGACCTCATCATTTCTCCTTTAAAGTTCTAATTTAATTTAAGAAACTTTCAAGTAATTAAAAGCTCAATAAAAATTCAAATCTAGCCTCTGGATGTGCTGGGGAGTAACGGAATACATGTACTGGCGTTACGTATTCAGAATACAAATTATGAGTAACTGTATTCCGTTATAGTTACAATTTAAATAGATGGCATTCAGAATACAGTTACATTGTTGAAATCAATGGATTACATGACGGTACTTCTCTGTTTCACGAGTTTATTCACTCTCTAAATAAATTAAGACAACTTGATGCATTTCCCAGAAGCCCCAACATGAAAACGAATGAAAATGAGCTAGCACTATTTGCAGATTTTTATTTGCTATTAGGAGGTAGAGCTGGAGCCGGAACAACAGAGCCAGGGCAGGAATGCGTTTCTATCATGGAAATTCAAACAGCATTTCACATTAAAGAAAGAGAAGGGAGAACAAAATATAACTGTGCAGTGCAACCTCTGCTTGACAGCAACCAACCTCCTTTCAGCGTCCAAAGACTCGACCTCCAACCTGAAGAAGCATCTTAAAGTAAGTTATTTTTTAATTAGCCAGGGGCTGTTGTCTGCTGTAGTTTTTATGGTCACCTTGCTATTTTATAGTTGTCAGGTAGCTACCTGCTTAGTTGATGTGCGACTTTACATTCCATATGTGCTGATTTACTATGCCCCAGAGCCAATGAAAGACTGACTAGCCCTATTTGACATGCTAGCTAACGTTAGCTAAAAGTAGCTTGTGTTAGCTTAGACTGCATATGAGTGTGTGTAATAGGTTTTTCAAAAAATCAAGTTCGAACGAAATTTGAAATGACAAGCAATTATTTATTTGAATGAATTGGTCAAGGGTCAATAGGGCGTACAATAGGTCAAGCTGATAGTGGAGTTTTAGAGCGCCCTCTGCTGGATCACAAGGCGACCTGCTTCAAACGGTATGTTGCGCATATACACTGTATATTTTGATTTCGAACAGGTCATTACATTCGAATAAGAATTTTCCCCCCACATTCGAACGAATTTTTGAATTTCGAATAAAAAGTGACAGCCCTAATGCGTAATGATTACTGTGAAGTGTAATGACACCATCAACACCTCAAGGATGTTGTATTTAGCCTAGAGAGTAACCACCTGTATAGGTCTACAATAGTCATCTTTATTCTTCCCAGCATAAAACAATTTCAGTGTTATTAATTTGTGCTCTTTCTGTCTTTCTTTATTTTAGAGGAAGCATTACAGTGTCTTGCAAAGAGCAGAAATGCCTTCAGATGATCGTGGTGAACGAAGTGTCACGTCCACCTCCTCTCAAACAAGTGTAGCATGGAGATGTTGTTACCCTAGATTATGATTATCAGTTTTTATTTTGATAGGAACCAATACGTGCTCCAAGAACTTTTATTTTGAAAGGCGGTAAAGTTTACTTCAGAAAGGGTGGGTAACTTCAGCATCGTTAACCCTCTATGGCATGGTGTTGCCCTCAGGCAACGAATCACTATTTTGGCCCCCACACCCCTCCTTTAATTTTTTTAAAGTAAAATATCATATTACAAGTCTGATGATAACTCTGTGACCAATGAAATTTGAGATTGCCGTGGGTTTGACCTTTCGTTGGGGGGACAGTCCTTTTTGGGACCATTGCCGGCTTGGACACACTACTAGCAGAAGGTAAGATAAATTTCACTTTTTTGACATGTTTAAATATAAATAACTTTGTGTAAATAATTTCTGTGATATGCATGAAGATGTGAAGAAGCATATTTGATTGAGTAAAGAGACTTTTTATCTTTATTTATATAATAAAATGGTATTTTTTCATTCGTTGCCTCAGGGCAACATTGTGCAGTTAGACCACTTTTGTTTGAACAATTACATTCCTATGGGTGGATATGTGCAGGGATGCATAGTTATCACCATAATCGTAATTTTTTTTTTACTACCTTCTATTACTCACAGGAAATGGATGCACAGACATTTTATGGGTCTAAGGATCGAGCAGTTAGGCTTATTCCTTCGGACAGTGAGGACAGTGAGCTTGAGGAGAGTGACAGTGAGGAAGAGTGGACCCCAGAATCAGGTTTGAGGAAGACTTAGGAGATCAGGGTTCAGTCAGTAGAGTAACATACTGTATGTAATGAACGTGTGTGTGTGTGTGTGTGTGTGTGTGTGTGCGTGCGTGCGTGTCTGTGTGGACATCAGTGGTGAAGAGAGATATATGACCTACGCTTCCTGGTTGTTTTTTTTTAAACAGATGTCCAAACTGATGGCAATGAGTCTGTGAACGAAGAGGGAAATGAAGATGATGATGCTGTTTCTGAGGAAGATGTTCCTCGTGTACCCCGGTGGAGATCACACAGTGCCAACGTCACTGATTACTCAGAATGGCAGGCCAGCCTTCCAAAATCAGACAATATCATGTCCCCCTACGAATATTTCAAAATGTTCTTTTCTGAAGACATTCTGGAAGAAATTGTAGAACAGTAAAATTTATATGCCATACAGTGTGACACAAACAAGCCCCTTAACCTCACTATAAAAGAACTGGAGCAGTTCATCGGTACAGCAGTGCACATGTCATTGTTTGGATTACCAGGCACCCGCATGTTTTGGAACAAAGCCACCCGAGTGTCCCAGGTAGCTGACACCATGTCACTAAATAGATGGGAGTTCCCTCCACTTCAACAACAATGAAGTGAGACAAGGAGAAAATTATGATCCACTCCACAAAATCCGACCACTGGTCACTCATCTAACCTCGGAACTACAGAAGATCCCAATGGGTGAGAAGCTGGCTGTCGACGAGCAAATGGTTCCTTTCAAGGGAAGAAATAGACTGAAGCAATACTGCCATCAAAACCAAAGAAATGGGGCTACAAGATACTCGTCTTGGCTGGCTCTGATGGTGTGCCACACAATTTTGAGATCTACACTGGGAGAGTTGTGTAATCCCCTGAGCTGCCAGATGTAGGAGCAAGTGGCAACGTTGTCCTTCGCCTGGCCCAGCCAATACCCACGCAGCAGAACTACAAGGTGTTCTATGAAAACTGGTTCACGATGTCCCTCTCATTCTCACACTTGCACAGCAGGGAATCCACTGTACTGGTACTGTTCGTAGCAACAGACTACCAGGTGTCAGCTTGATCTGTGACGCTGAGTTGAAGAGAACTGGACGTGGATCTTTTGAACACAAGAGGGCCGTGGTTGGAGAAACCACCTTGCATGCTGTAAAGTGGTATGACAACCGTTCAGTAAGTCTTCTCAGTAACTACACTGGAGCACACCCAGTCACTGAGGTTGATAGATGGGATGGTAAGCAAAAGAGAGTCATCAAAGTCCCCTGTCCTGCTGTGGTGACAGAGTACAATAAGAATATGGGTGGGGTGGATCTGCTGGACTCTCTCATTGCACTGTACCGCAATAAAATCAGATCAAAGAAGTGGTACCACCGGCTGATGTTCCACTTTATCGACATGACCATCGTGACTGCCTGGCTACTCTACAAGAGAGACTGCAGCAGCACTGGAATGAGAAAAGAGGAGCAGATGAGGCTTTATACGTTCAAGTCGTATATTGCAGAAAGCTTGTGCAAAAGTGGAAAGAATCTGGAGCGTAAGAGAGGTCGTCCCAGTTCCACAACTGCTGGGAGTATGAAGAAAAGAGGAGAAGAGGACCTGCTACACCCATTCCGGTTGCTGATGTGTGTCTGGACGCCACAGCCCACTGGATGGTCATGGATGAGAAGAAAGGGAGATGCAAGGTACCAGGATGCAAAGGTATGCCAAAAACCAAGTGCCAAAAATGTGATGTCCACCTCTGCTTCACATCCACCAGCAACTGCTTCCTGAGGTTCCATACAGAATAATAGAGACTGTGCTTTGTAAAAAAGAAAAACACAAATGATTCAATCAGTAGCCCACAGGAACACACATTCAGAAACACAAACTGCAGCTAATTTCTAAATAAATAAAAATAAAACTTGATGAAATTGTTGTTGTTGAAATATAATTTCTTCTAATGTATTGCTTGTTTGTTCCTCATTACACTTATTATATAATATAGGAAACCTGAGTGTTTTAGTACCCTCATACCATCTTGTTGCCCTGAGGCAACAAACCAAAATCTGGTTGGGGGGGGACACATTTTATGGCTGATATATTATGAGGGATCCCCAAGCTCCCAAAAACTAGGGTGAAATATATTTTTTTCCTTGTTAAAAATGTAAAAGTCAATTATTTTCTTTATTTTAAATCGCACCGAACCCATGGGTTGTGGTTTTGGGTGGCTGGTATGTGTTTAAAGAGAAATTAGTTTAATAGATTCTCCTGTTGCACTGAGATGACCCGTCACCTGAATAACCACGGCCCCTTTTTCTCTGGATCCAATGGGAGAAGGTATGCAGTTCTTTGCTCAGCTAATGTTGTTATAATAATCAGAGCAATATGATTTTTGTGTCACTGTTTCTTATAAAAAATTATTAAAAGTAATGTGTGTTGTAAAATGTAATTTTTATGCATTCAGGGATGTTTATGGTCTAGAAAATGATAGCGTGGTTGCATCGAGTGCTTAGTGCTCCGTGTTGCATTGCTAGTGATGGCTACTGTGTTCACATACTGAAAATAGTATATCTGGTGGTTAAACAGGTGCAGTAATCTTTGTGGAGAAACCATTTCAGAAAACCACTGTGCTCTGCCGTTTTCATGTAGGAGTAATAAATGTGCCTGAATTCACGTGGTCGTCCTGTCCTACACTGAGCCAGACACAACACAGAATAGACCTCGCTACTAGGTTTGTCACAATAATTAATAAATCAATTAATCGTACGATAAGTTAAAATGAGCTCGATAATTTTGCCGGCCTCGATAATTTCCATTTGTCAGTCACTCTGTCTCTGTGTGGGGAGGCGGGGCCCTGCACCTGCACCTGCACCTCAGAGTGCAGCATGAGAGCCCCATGAGGAGTAGCAAGCCAGAGGTAACACTAGTTGAGATTTGGAGGAATAACAACATGGAATTGGTGTCAAAGCCGAATGCGACAGCTGCAGTGTGGCAGCACTTCGGATTGAAAGCAAATGACCACGGTGAACCAGTTGACCTGGACAAGCCGGTATGTCGCATTTGTGGTAAAACGGTAGCAACTAAAAGCGGCAACACAACAAACATGCATCTTCACCTCAAGCATAATAATCCGATGCAGCTGTAAAAAAATAACAACCAAAACTTCAGAGGGGCCGTCTCTGTCGTCCCGACAGTCAACAATCAGTGAGGCGTTTAGTCGGCAAATAAAATACAAACGGGACAGTGCAAAATGGTGCGCACTCACAGAGAGTGTCGTTAGGTGCATCGCTAAAATACGTTTTGAAAGTATCCTTCCCAACACTGACTGTAGTTGTTTTTTAAACTGAGTTGTGCTTGATTTCTTTTTCAACATCATCATCTGCAGCAGCAGCAGCTCTCAGTGACTAAAACTGGAGGGTGTGGCTGTTAGTCAGACATCTTCTTAGGTTCATACAGAGGAGGAGTCATGGGTGGTTTCTCTTCGTTCACAGACTGCGTCACTGCCTGTCCTCTCCTCCATTTGTCCGTTCATCAAACCTTCTTCTATTCCCTCTGTCCCTCCCTTCTTCTCTTCAGGTTATGCAATATCGTGCCTGTCTGCATGAACTCTCTCTCGCTTTCTCTATCATCAGTATCCTTGCTCTGTCTCATCTCAATCTGTTACACCATCCACCATCTCTCCTCTTTCTCACTCATTTTCTGCTATATCACTCCTACTTCTCAATCTTCTCTTTTCCTCTTATCATTGCAGCCAGAGATCCTCCCTCTTTCATGTAAGTGTGAATGAAACGGGTGAGATACATACAAAGTTAGGGTTCCTACTTTATGACACTATGCAGACAGGATTTATCGTTTTCATTAGCACTAGCTGCATACATACTTTTGACTCTATGGTGGCTGAATTCATCAGCATCCAATCCCAATTTAGTTGAGTAAAATCATGTTACCTGGTGAGGAACAAGATTTTGTTATCTGAAGTGTTCCTGTTTCTATTTTTAGTCCTTGATATATTGACCTATCACGTTGGTCACATGCTCTGGTTGCAACAGTCCATGGGGAGTGCAAAATAGGCCAAATGCATTGGCCAAAATGTAATCTTAGAACTCATCAACAATCATATGACCATGACTTATCTTTTTATTAGCTTTGAAAAAAATATCTGCATTCATGTGAGGATAACTGTTCATAGAGATTAGCCACAATGTCATCTGGACTTGAAACTATTTTTCAAGTTGCTATTTGAACTGCAAACAATCACTGCCGCATGGAACACAAAGACTTTGTCTGGATGTATTTGTATGGATATATGCTCTTGTTTTTAAGGAGATCTTGGGACACTTTCAACCGTGTTTGTGGTGACAAAACAGGTATTGTAAGCCAAACCATGATGTTTTCCTAACCCTAACCAAGTATTTTTATGCTTAAATTTCACCAGTCCATTAGTACAGTGTTGACAAAAAAACAAATCAGAAATTGAACCTAAAGAAACAAAGTGAACAACAGTTTTAGATAATAATAGACAGAATGCTATACAACTTTTGAAAAATGAATAATAAGAAATAAAATTAATGATGACCACAAAATATTCCAATCAAACTAATTTTAAAGAGATAGTTGCAGGTTGCTGTATTTTGATGGCTCATATCAGAATGAAAATTCTTTCATAAATCAGCTGTGTGGTATTGTTTTGTTAAGTCCAATAGTTTATGATGTTTAACAGTTGTTTTAGTAGTCTCAATCTGTTGCCACTGCTGCTTTCCAAAAGTGTGTTTTGACATAACCTATGTTGTCAATGTCATGATCCTGTTGTCCACTTCAAACTTTCAATATGTGACAGCCTTTTAAATAGATACAGCAAACCTGTCAGCAAAACAGTTGCTCATAAGCACATTTGGCAGTTATGGATAGTGCTGGAAGAAATATTCATGCCCAGCAAAAATAATCCATTACAAATTAATATCCTGCACTAATACTCATTATGCTTAGAATGGCCCTTGTGTCTAATGCATTATTATTATTGTTATTATGATCATTATTATTATTATTATTAATATTATTTTTACAGTATTATCTGTTAAAGGCATACTATGCGAGATTTGTCATACTCTGTTGGTCCTTACATCATTCAAAGTTGGCCGCTCCTCCCTGGTTCAACAGGCAAGACAGTCAGAGTCAGCAGTGGTGCTCAAGCGTGCTAGAGAGTGAATAAAGAGAGGGCGGAGCATTATTGAAATTTTCTGATTGTTTCACATGGTTACATTCTAAAGCACAAATTAAAACGGCCATACCTCTGCACAACCTTCTAGCCTCTCTGCTCTGCGTGTGTATGTAGCTCAACCCTGCCTTTGGTCAACGGGACACAGAGAGAGATTTTTTATTGTTACTGGGTCCCGATCCCACATGTCAGTCAGCACTGTTATTGGTTGGGGCCTACACAGCAGAGGCCACAGGTTGACACCCAGAAATGTCCAGAACAAAGCAAACATCGCATACTAAGAAAATAACAGCAGAGAGCGGGGTATCTTAGATTAAGACATGCCACACACTTCTTGTGGGACAAAATTATTGATTGAGAGGAATTGTTGCATAGTACAGCATACCTTTGAGGAACATTATTTACTGTTGTAGCTGCTGGAGGTGGAGTAAATACAGTTGGAAAGTTCAGCCCACTGATTATCAGCTTGCGAGTTGGGCCCCTCCAAATCATCAGAAGATAAATCTGAGGGGTCATCAAATGATTAACAGGAGATAAAAGGAGGAAATGCAAAGTCCTGTCACACAAACTGATGTTCATTTTTGTAGTTTTCTCTGATATTAGTTTTATGGTGAAGGGAAAATCACCCTCTGGTGGAAGAGACCTAAAACGTGATAAAGGGCTAAACCGGACAAGTGTGAACCACTGGATCAATGTAATTTAACAAAAAATGTAATCTGATAGGTAACAAGTAACTACAGCTATTATATAATGTCAAGTTAAAAGTCCAATATTTTCCTCTGAAGTGTAGTAGATACATAAAGTAAGCCAAAATTGTGTTGTATTTGAGTAGATGTATTTAGTTACTTTTCACAGCTGGTTTGGGTTCATATCCATCACAGAGGATATCATAGTGATGCTGCTGATCAGATGTCTACAAAAGCAACAATGTGTCTCTCTATGCTATTCCCTAATTTTTAGGGAACAGCATAGACGTTGCTCTAAATGAAATAATTATATTATTATTTATGCTGTGCTGTCCTAACCCCCCTCACACAAACATAGTGTCTGTAATGGGCTCTGTATGCAAGTGTCTTGCAGGATTTAGGCCACACAGAGCAGTTGTCAGAGTTGAAACCATTATTTTTCTGTACGCACCAATCCAGAGGAGTTTAACTCTTTAACCATCTGATGACCTAAAAAGGGAGTGAACCCCTGCAGAGCCGGGGCTTAACTGAGGGATTGACACACTGATACACTGGATATACAATGTTAACACTGGTCCACAATTCTCTGTCACACATACAGACACATTGACACACATACTTTCACTCACTCACAATAGAAATATGTGAGCAAGCAGTGGCAAACACACACAATTATTCACCCTCACCTCTACTGAACACTAATTAAAATCATATTAGAATATTAATAGTGATGTCTTTCTGAGCCAGTGCCAACAGCTATAGTATAAGTCAAATATCTAGTTGGGTTTTTGAATGAGTGGCAGCATGAAAGGGTTTGGGGGCGGGGAGAAAGAGGGTTGGGAGAGAGGAGATTTGGAAGAGAGAGTTTTAAGGCTGTAGGGGGATTTGGGCCGAGGCTGCACAGGGGGTTTCTGGGTTAGACGGGTAGAAAGTGGGGGAGAGAGGAGATGAAGATAACAAGAGCATGAAATATGATGCATCAGGATGCCTGTGTAACTGAGCTGGTAGAGCATGCATCCCATGTATGGAGACAGAGTCCACAGCAGCGGCCAGGGTTAGATTTTGGCCTGTGGCCCTTTGCTGCATGTCTTCCCCTCTCTCAACCCCCCCCCCCCCTTCCACACGAGCTGTCCTACTCAAATAAAAGCTAATAAACGAAAAATAAATGTATAATTAAAGCTGCAAGCAGCGATGAGCGGGCCCTTGCAGTCCACGCGCGTCAGGGCTTGCTGCTGTTGGGGCGCGCCGCATACCCGGCCGCATTGGCCAATTATTGTGTATGCATCTCTTAGTTGTCCATGTTTGGGACAGTGCAGGAAGGGGTTCAGTTTCATTTCCTGTGTACATCATGTGGTGCTGTGACTATGACTGTATATTGGCCTATATCTTCAGGGCTCGACTCTTATCAAAGATGTGAAGTTTGGTCCAAATCGGAATGAGGGAGTTATTCCTTTCTAATTTGTTTGCCTGCTCCAGCTCATATTAAAGAATGGATGCTGAAGTCAGAATAACTCCCTGCAATCTCCATAAAGAACAAATAATGAGATGACTACACTGTGTGACCCTACAGACTCTTAAACAGAGGTTTGTGTACATTAGCAATGCAGCATTTTTTGCCATTTAGCAATAAGAACGCCACCTAATGGCCAATGTGCACCAAATTTTGCACAAACCCTCATCGGGCCATGAAACACAATTAACAAAAGTTTTGTGGTAATCGGACTGTATTTGGTCAAGATATGCAAGACTGTGTGTTTGACCACAATATGCAGGACATTTTTGTTTTACATTTTGTGGCGTTTTTTGGATGATTACAATTCTTTTGATAACTTATTTGTCAGGAGGGTCTACAGATGCTACATGCAAAGTTTGGTGCAAATCAGTCAAAATCGCCTAGGAGGAGTTCAAAAAAGTATGTTTTTCAGTTTTCACGATTTTGCGAATGGAAATTTAGCGCGAAAGTGGGCGGGGCCTACATCACATAATTCAGCACAATTGAAGGAACACGTAGATATAAGATTTGAAAATGTGCTACATATTATGTGGGAGTTATTGGCCAAAAACATGTTATGTTATGCTGCGGGCACAGTGCCAAATATTAAATTAGACTACCACCAGAGTGCCACCTAGGGGCGGATCGGTAAAATCTGAGATATGCAACACTTCCTGTTTAGACCCGAATCTGCAGGAAGTTGCTATTGAATAACTTGAGTATTGTTTGGAATATCAAAATTCTTTTGACAAATTTTTGTCACAGGGGTCCAAAGATGCTGTCTGCAAAGTTTGGTGCAAATCGGTGAAATTGCCTGGGAGGAGTTCGAAAAAGTAGGTTTGTGACATTTGGCGAATTTGTGGAAAAACGGCGGAATATATCAGACTCAGCACGAAATTCAGGCCGACAAGTTTGCAAGTTTGGTAAGTTTTGGGGTATGTTCAGGCAGTGAAAAATGTGATAATTAGGGACAAAAAAGTCATCATTAGAAAAACAATAGGGACCATGCAGGTTCCCCTGCTCGGACCCTAATTAAAGCTGCAAGCAGCGATGTCCGGGCCCTCACAGTCCACACGCGTCAGGGCATGCTGCTGTCGGGGCGTGCCATGTAGACGTGTTCAGAGCGACACCCTGTACATGTGTGAGCAATTTGGAGTAGATGGCAAATTGTGTTTTGAAGTTATAAGGACTTGACGGATTAGGGCGATGCATCAGGTATAATGTAGGTGAAAGCTTTTGATAACTTTAGATTTTCAATGTCTGAGGATGATACTCACTGAATGTGAAGTCTGTGGTGTAAAATCTGCAAGAGGAGTCATGGAATTCTTTCAAAATGGCGGCGAAAATCAAAATGGCTGACTTAGTATTGATACATAGACGCATATAAGGTGACAACCTCTACATGTTTGAGCAATTTGGTGTAGATGGGAATTTGTATGTAGAAGTTATAAAGACTTATGTCTTAAAGACTTATATGGCGAAGCATCAAAATGGACTACACCGCCACACCCACCAGGTGTGACGCAGCCGAAAGCTTTTGATAACTTTTTGTCAGGAGGGTTGACAGATGCTACATGGCAAGTTTGGTGCAAATCAATTAATTCGCCTAGGAGTTCGAAACAGTATGTTTTTCAGTTTTTGCAATTTTGCAAATGGAAATTTACCACGAAAGTAGGCGTGGCCTACATCATACAATTCAGCTCAATTTAAGGAAAACGTAGATATAAGATTTAAAAATGTGCGACATATTAAGTGGGCGTTATTGTCCAAAAATGCTTTTGACTTGATATTAGCGCCACCTGCTGCTCATTTTTGGTGTGTGAGTTAAAAGGGCCAGTCTATAGCACCCCTATGAATTTCATTGACATAAGTGTTATGGTGTGGGCACAGTGGCAAATATTTAATTAGATTGCCACCAGAGCGCCACCTAGTGGCAGATTGGCAACACCTTCGTCAGCTATCCTCAGGGGGCATTTCGTGTTAATCCGACCAACCAATGTGGAGATATGAAATATATATATATATATATTTATATATATATATATATATATATATATATATATATATATTTATTTATTTTTATTTTGAGACACATTTACATAAAGGACATACAAGTACATACGGATACTAAGGAGAAAACAAAAAAAAAGATGTGGGAAGAGCAAGTTGAGGAACCAGGCCCGTAACAACTCACGCACGCCCATCTACACCCACCCCGATCGAGAGGGGTCCAGGCTGCTGCGTGTTCAGCCCCATTACCCTGACCCCTCTCAAAGGAACGGGCCCGGACGGACCCGCGTAAGAAACCTGCACCCCCAAATCGCCCCCACAAAGAAAAGACAAACATAAAAAGGCATACATATCTTGAATGTATAAAAATCAGCCATTTCCATATTTAAAGTATTAACTCCATGGTAGCCAGAACAAAACAAATAAGAAAAGATATGATAACAATAGAAACTTAGCATAAAAATTAAAGTAAAGAAAAATTATTGATTCTTATCCCAGTCTTTTATAATTGCTAGTTTATGCCAACCATCTGATTGTGGCTTTCTTTTATTTTTTTCATAAACTTGGTCAATAAATAATGACGTTTTAGAAACATAATGAACAGTTCAAATTTAACGTATTTTTCTTTCTTGAAAATAAAAAATTTCCCCAGAAGCACAATGGGGTTCAACAACATATTTTGTTCTTCTTACAAACCCCAAATTATATTGATTGGTGATAATATTAAGGCAAGTCCTTGCTCAGACAACCAAACTGTCACCTTGCGCCAAAATAGAGCCACATCTGGACAGTACCAAAACAGATGTAAGATGTCTTCCTCTTCTTCTCCGCAAATCTACACATATTTTCCTCAGTTATTCTCCAAATTTTTAACATTTTCTTTGTTGATAGAATCTTGTAGAAGATTTTAATTTGAAAAGCCCATAAATGGGTTGAGTAAGATGATTTGTACAAATTCTTAAAGATATTCAACCAAGGAAGCGGCGTATCAAATATATTTTTCCAGTAATCTTGAAAGTAATATGGGGAAATTGCTATATTTTTTGAAGGTAAAAATAAACTGTACATGTTAACTTTTCTATGTCCCAACCATTTATAGTTTTTAATAACCGGGCGGCAGACACCTAGGTTTGTAGGTTAGTGTTGTTTTCCAAGCTGGAGGGATTGCTGAAATCAACTGCAGATACCGTAATTTTGGATAAAAGTCTCCATATTTTAAGGTAAAGGATTCATAGTTAAGAAACTCTCCATTAACATTCAATATGTCATTAACAAATAATATATTATTATCTAAAAATGATTGCCAATATACAGGTTTTTTATCTTTGTAAATATTGGAGTTTAGCCACAATATCTGCTGTTTGATCTCTGATTTGTTATTTGGTGTAGAAAACTGAAAGTAAAACCACAGAGACAAAGAATTTCTGAAAAAAGGGGAAAGATTAGGGAAAATGTGATTCAAGTTTGCCTTTGAGTCTTGGCCTAGTTGGAAAAATGGATACAGTTTCCCTATTGATGTACCACATTGAGCTATGAATAATTTAGATCAGAACCAGTGTTGATTGTTATACAATCGTTGAATCCACGCACCCTATAAGGCCTATTTTCCAAGTCAACCGGTGTGTTTGAGATGTCTGGAGACGTTTTCAAGACATTTCATTCAGGTCCTCCTAGTCGCCGAGTTCGCTGTGCTATGGCTAGTCAACGGATCTTATTAGCATGGCATTAAAAACACTCATACCGACTCCACAGTGCACCCGAGGCAAATCAATTGTAACGGCAGACTATGTACATATGTGTTGATAGAATAATATTTGAAACAAAACTAACCTCGCATCGCATAAATCATCCATTTTTTTGAGGGACTAGTTTCTCAGCAGCAGCGGAATTTTACTTTGCTCCCGGTTCTCAGCTCCGGCAGCAACGGCGGAGCAGCGACCATCCAACATCACCGCGAGCCGGGGGAGACCACAGCAGCAGAGGAGAGCGACAGAGGAGCCAGGCGGTGAATAACCCTGAGCTTGTGGTGGAGGGAGGACCAACGGAGCAGTGATGGACAGCCCACAGAGTATTGAGTATGTAGGTTTGAAAGTTAGCGTTGCTAGGCTAACAGCTGATCAGCGAGGCTAACAGCTGATCAGCAGAGAAAGGTGAGTCCACGGAGCCAGTTGTTCAGGTGTGCAGCCTTCAAAGTTAGTAGCACAGCCCCAGAGTTTGTACGGACAACTTGGCTTTCTTTTTTCCAACAGAAAAAAGCAGCTATGCTACGGATTGAGAAGCAGCGATATTGACGCCAGCGTCCTCTTGCATCCGGTAACTTATAAGTGCTAGGTGATATCAGTCCGCCGCTGCCTACTAGGAAGTATGACACGCTGCTGCTGCTGAGACATAAATCCTTAAAAATGCAAGGTTGGTTTTATTTCAAACATTCTATCAACACAGATATGTACATCGATAGTCTGCCGTTACAATTGATTTGCCTCGGGTGCACTGTGGAGTCGGTATGAGTGTTTTTAATGCCATGCTAACAAGATCCGTTGACTTGCGCTAGCCATAGCAGAGCGAACTCGGCGACTAGGAGAACCTGAATGAAATGTCTTGAAAACGTCTCCAGACATCTCAAACACACCGGTTGACTTGGAAAATAGGCCTTATGTCCAAAATTCTGAACTATCCTTTTAAGGTCATATCAAGTGTTGTAAGGCTCTTCAGTCCTAAGCCACCATTTTCTCATGTGTTAAATATGTGCGTTTTATTTTGTCAGTCTTACCATTCCAAATAAAATTGAAAATTATTTTTTTGTATGTTTTCATAAACATTGCATCAGGTGAAGGTAAGGCTTGCAGTAAGTATGTTAATTGTGAAAGTATCAATGAGTTAATTACTGTTACTTTTCCATAGATAGAGAGATATTTGCCTCTCCAGGCCTGAGGGATTTTATTCATTTTTTGGAGTTTTAGCTCAAAATTGGTTTTAACAAGGAGCTTTTTATCTACTGGTATATGTATTCCTAAAAGATCCAAAGACAGGTCCATCTGAGTGTTGAATGGGCACCTTACAGGAAATCTGATTTGAACTTTTTAGGGATCCAATTCTAAGGATAGAACATTTATCATAATTTGGTTTTAATCCAGATAATAAAGCAAAAGAATCCAGTTCTATAATAAGAGAGTCTAGAGACAGAAAATCCGGTTTTATATAAAAGGAAGCATCATCTGCATAATAGGACGATTTTGATACTAAACCAAACCATTAATTTCTGCTTTTCTTCTGTCCACAATCTCCACAGGGTACTGCTGGTTAATGCCAAAGTTTTTACCTTTGAGCTTTGGTCCCAGTCCGAAGACCATCTCTCTGTACATGTACTGCTCGAAGCAGGCGATGATGGCTCTTGGTTTGGCCTGCTCCTCCGCAGCTTTCGTGTAGGAAAAGTTCTTGGGTCTTGCTGGTCCGAGTCTGTGCACTCTGTGGAAAGCAATCTGCTGAACAATCTCCTTATTGATACCCAGTTCGTTAGTAAAAAAGGCTTTGAACACATCTTTCACATTCTCATCCTTCTTCTCGGGGATACCGCTGAATATCAGGTTGTCTCGCATTGAGCGCACTGTCATCTCCAGCATTTTCTCCTTCAGCTTGAGATTTTCCCTGGTAACATCTCTAACAGACCTCTGTACCTTTTTCACCTTTCCTTTCACCGACTCGAGATCCTTGCGTGTTTGCTCCAGTGCTATCCCATTTGCGTTCACAGTCTCTTTTAACTCTTTGATATCACCCGCCTTTGTGTCCAGCTTGTCAAGTTTCTTTAGTTTCTCATTTATATTGTTCAAGATTCCCTCCATATCTGGCATGAATGAAAAGGAATTATCCGGACTGCTGTCTAATTCCGAATTAAAGCGTTTGTTTGGTGGCTCAAGTCTTTTTTTGTTTGAAACTCCAGGCGTCTTTTGCTGCGTCGGACGCCATCAATCAAGGAGGGAAATAATGAGATCAAAAGTATGCCACTGAAGGAGCGTAATGCCTCTTGGAATTAGCCCATTCAAAATCGAACATAGTCCTTAATTGAATTCTGTCGTTAATCCACGAAAAATACTTATAATTCTCCCGTAATTTAATAAAGTTTGCCACGCGACATCACCTGCTGCTCACTCACTCGCGCATGCTCAGTCAAAAAATATTTCAATTTAAAGAGTGCCACCTTGTGGTCATCGGCCACAATTTTGCACAAAGCCTTAGGGGCTCATGGGGAAGTAGTAACCTTTGTTTCATGTTGTTTGGACACACCGGTGTGGAGATATGCAACACTTCCTATTTTTAGCAAAATCTGCAGGAATTTGTCATTTAATAACTTGAATAACAGGTCACGATCACAAAACACAATAAAAAATCACAGTCACAAAAAACGATGACACCTCACAAAACACAATAATATGTCACACTCACAGTAACAAAACACAATAACATTTCACAAATACAATAAGATTTGACAAAACAAAGTAACAAGACACGATAACATTTCACAAAACACAACAACATTTTACAGAGCACAGTAACAAAAGACGATAACATTTCACAAAACACAATAACATTTTACAGAGCACAGTAACAAAAGACGATAACATTTCACAAAACACAAAAACATTTTACAGAGCACAGTAACAAAACACGATAACATTTCACAAAACACAACAACATTTTACAGAGCACAGTAACAAAAGACGATAACATTTCACAAAACACGATAACATTTTACAGAGCACAGTAACAAAACACGATAACATTTCACAAAAGACAATAACATTTCACAAAAAAGTAACAAAACACGATAACATTTCACAAATCACGATAACATGTCACAAAACACGATAATATTTTACAGAGCACAGTAACAAAAGACGATAACATTTCACAAAACACGATAACATTTTACAGAGCACAGTAACAAAAGACGATAACATTTCACAAAACACGATAACATTTTACAGAGCACAGTAACAAAACACGATAACATTTCACAAAAGACAATAACATTTCACAAAAAAGTAACAAAACACGATAACATTTCACAAATCACGATAACATGTCACAAAACACGATAATATTTTACAGAGCACAGTAACAAAAGAAGATAACATTTCACCAATCACGATAACATGTCAAAAACACAGTAATGTTTTGTTACTTTGTTTTGTGAAATGTTATTGTGATTTGTGTAATGTTATCAATAACATTTCACAAAGCACAATAACATTTCACAAAACAAAGTAACAAAACACTATAACATTTCACAAAACACAAAAACATTTTACAGAGCCCAGTAACAAAACACGATAACATTTCACAAAAGACAATAACATGTCACAAAACAAAGTAACAAAACACGATGACATTTCACAATACACAATAACATTTTACAGAGCACAGTAACAAAACACGTCACAAAATGATCATTAGAAAAATAAAAGGGACCTCGTAGGTCTGTGAAATGTTATCGATAACATTTCATAAAACACAATAACACTTTACAGAGCCCAGTAACAAAACACGATAACATTTCACAAAAGACAATAACATTTCACAAAACACGATAACATTTTACAGAGCACAGTAACAAAAGAAGATAACATTTCACAAATCACGATAACATTTCACAAAACAAAGTAACAAAACACGATAACATTTCACAATACACAATGACATTTTACAGAGCACAGTAAAAAAACACGTCACAAAATGATCATTAGAAAAATAATAGGGACCTCGTAGGTCTGTGACCTGCTCAGGCAGAAAACAAAGTAACAAAACATGACAACATTTCACAAAACACGATAACATTTCACAAATCACGATAACATGTCACACATGTCTCTGACTCCTCTCATGGAAAGTACTACTACTCTTTTATCAAATCATTTTTGCCAAGCACATGTTAATAATTATAATAATAATAATAATACAGCCGTCCTTTTCTCCACCTCTCCGACAAGAACTTCCACCTCACACTGGGTGAAATTGCGCTTCTTCAAATTTTATGGTTCCTGTATTATCTTTGCTATTTGCCTTTTATTGACATTGTACAGCACTTTGGTCAGTGTATGCTGTGTTTAAATGTGCTCTATAAATTAAACTTACTTACTTACTTCTTAGCTTTTCTCTCTGCTTTCGGCATGCTTTCAGTCATGAATCAATATTAATTAGGGGCGTGGATCTGAATATTCATAGGCAAATATGGGCGTGGTATGACCCGCACACAGGTGCGCCACATTTAGAGTGGATTGTGATTTATAAAGGGAAATCGGCGAAGGACGTGTGTGCGCACTGTTTTATAAATCAGGATATTTTTGTGCGTAAGCACTTTCTGTGTTTCGTGCGTACGCCACCTTTTGACGTCAATCCTACACACAGTTTTATAAATGAGGCCCCAGGTAATTTGAAGTGCAGAGGGCACTCCTGACTTCTTTCTATGGCTATGTCCCAATTCAGGGTCTGCATCCTTCGGAGGCTGCATTTGAAGGCCAGTTACGTCACAACGGCGCGCGAAGGCTGTCCCAATTCAAAGGCTCCTTCAAATGCAGCCCACAAATGCGGCCTTCTTTCCCTCTTTTTGGAGGATGCACCGCTACTATCCTTCGTGGCCTCAAATATCCCAAGATTCTTTGCGCGCCCGAAAAAAAAAAAGAAAGAAGAAGAAATTGGCGACATCAAGTGGCGCAGATCTCGCATTTAAATGTAAGTATTGGGTTTATATTCGGTTTTTACTCATTTGAGCATCCAACGCCAGATATGTTAAACTTCAAGGGTAAAATACGTGACGCTGGTAATGCTCAGCTCGATGCCTCTGGAAGTAAAGCCTTAAAAACCTTCACTTTCAAACGGTAGACGTTCAGAGGTTAACTTATATCTTATATCTTATTGTGACTGTTGAGATGATATAGACTATTTTTACTTCATGTATATAAACGGAGCAAGATGAAAATGCAATAATAAATAATATATAATAAATAATAAATCGCCCATTCGTCAGTCCTGATGTCACGTTCTGTAAATCTTTGCATCCCTGTGTTAATGTGAACTTGTGTTTACCTTTTCTCTTGCTTCTCTGTGTGTTCAGAACAGTTCTGGAAACAATGGGCCTGCAGGGGAAGGTCCAGCCCAGCAGGCCAAAAACAAGTGGGACCATTTAAAGAACAAGTAGCTACAAGGTGCAGGTTTGAATGATGATGTGGGAACTAAATCATATATGTTTTACCCATGCAAGTTAATTAAGACGTGATTGATTTCCACTGTCTTAGGTTTGTTAGGACAGAGGCCTTCCACTGCCCCGCTGTCCTAACTGCCTCCATCCCTGAGGACACACCAGGGCCAAGTGCCGGCAGGTGACCAGGAGGAGGAGGATGATGACGAGGAGGAGGAGGAGGAGAACCAGCCAGGGCTGAGGAGAAAGAGGAGGAGGGAGGATGAAGGAGGACATGAGGCTGCGGAGGGAGGATGGAGAGGCTCTTCTCTCTGCTCCAGAGGACAGTCGTTACATTATTTCCGTTATTTAGTTAATTTATGAGTTCTTTTTAAATTATTTGTTCATAATTGTTCATTTTATATAATTCATGAAATAAAATATTGTTCTAGTGTTACACGTTGTCTATTCCATCCAGTATTTACAACTGAAGTACAATTTATAACAGCAAACAGCATCAAGTGCTACTTTTCAGGGACAACAAGGGATTCATGTTTTCCTTTTATTATTAAGGTCTTAACATTTACAACTATTTACCAAATTACAGCATAAATAACTATTTAGGCTACAGATTATTATTAACTATTAACAAAAACAATGACAAAAATATTAAAACAGTAACAAATGATGTACAGTAACAGTGAGCAGGAGTCCCTGCAGTGCTGCTGGGCTGATGGGATGCCACAGTAAAGACCCTGGTGTCAGTGGGACATCATCTGGGTCGGTACTCAGGGTGTTTGGGGGTCTAGTCTCCACCGTCCACCACATCGTCCATCAACTGGGTTTGCAGGGCTGACTCGACCGACAGCTGCCATGTCACTAATTATTTCTTTAAGAAAGAGGCAAGAATTATAATTTCATAATAATAATAATAATAATAATAATAATAATCAATAATAATTATAATGATAATAATAATAATGATAATAATAATAATGATAATAATAGCCTAATACATTATTACAACAAACAAAACTATCTGCCAAACACTTTAAAAAGGAATAATGCCTTTAAATTTAAAATAAAACCATATGTGGCGATCAACAGTTTACATGTCAGCATTAAGGTAATGTATCGGTAAGTTAATGACCCCTAACTGTTAGCTAGCTAATAATGATAATAACGATAACAGTAGGCCTACTGTGGGTTCAATAACAGGTTCACCTCTCCACGGTCCTCTCAACCGGAGATAAACCACAGCCGCTTCTCCTCTTCTTCCACAAGGAGGAGGATTAAAAAGGAAATCAGGAATTCCTGGAGCTCAAACATATTTGACAGTCAAACTTTACTCTTCTTGTCACTTTCGCGGACCTGGGCAGCATGAATTGTGACGTACAGGTAGGGGCAGGAACATCTGGTGACGCAACCAGGAAATGCTCCGGAGGCTAGACCGTCCCATTTAACAACGGTTGACGGGGCCTCGCAGGTCTCTCCGAAGGACCCAGCCTTCACAGACCGCGAAGGCTGGGTCCTTCGGAGGATGCAGACCCTGAATTGGGACATAGCCTATGACTCTGTGGTGGCATCAGCCATTTTGTATGGAGTAGGCTGCTGGAGCAGCAATGTGCGATAAGCCAAAACGCACTTTCCTTGATTAGAGCGCCACCTAGTGGTGGAAATTCAGGAAGACAGTAGATTGTGACATTTTTTGGCAGGTGTGACGTATATTGCAAGTTTGGTGAGTTTTGGGGTATGTTGAGGAAGAGAAAAATTGCGATAATTTGGGACAAAAACGCCATTATTCGATAAACAATAGGGACCTTGCAGGTTACCCTGCTCGGGCCCAAATAATGAAAATGACTTCCTGTTGGAGTGACAGTTTGGTACGGTGGATGTTTTTTGTGTGTCTGGTGATGATAGATGTGCGTACCAAATTTCGTTCATGTATGTGCATGTAGGAGGTGGGGCTTGGATTTTGAATATTCCAGGGGACACTATAGAGTCCCCTGGTAATGCCTTTCATCAGCTATCCTCAGGAGGGCATTGGGAACAATTGTACCAAGTTTCGTCTTAATCCGACCAAGCGATGTGGCGATATAAAATACTTCAATTTAAACAGCGCCACCTAGTGGTCATCAGTAAAAAAATTTGCACAGAGCATTAGGAGCTCATTAGGAAGTAGTCACCTGAGTTTCATGTCATTTGGACACACCAGTGTGGAGATATGCAACACTTTGTGTTTTGAGCAAAATGTACAGGAAGTTGTTATTTAATAACTTCAGTATTGTTTGGAATATCAAAATTCTTTTGATGACTTTTTGTCAGGAGTGTCCACAGATGCTGTGCGCAAAGTTTGATGCAAATTGGTGAAATTTCCTGGGAGGAGGTTGAAAAAGACAACATTTAGTGAATTAGTGGAAAAAAACGGTTGGCGAAAATGGGCGTGACCAGTCATGCAGTAGTAAATACAAACTGGTAGGATCAACTTTTTAATCTTAAATTATTTATTCATTCATTTTCAAATGATGCCTAATACACTTACTGATACAAATCACTGCTTTCAACACGATCAATTTCGAACCTCAATTTAATGCCAGCCTGAAAAGATGGTATGCTATTGCTGTTCTTTAGGCAGAGAATTAGTGTATTGATTCTAAATATAATTTCCCCATTTGTGAGTGGGCACAGATGAAACAAGTGTGCTTCATGCTGCTCCAAACCAAAAAACAAGACTGTGTGCAGGACAGCAGTATGGATCCTAACAGTGCAGTCATAGTATAGATGCACAGCACCTCCTAGTGGACTAAAGTATTTTCTGCAACTTTAATATGATTTAAATCTGATCTCTGCTTTTTAAATGGTATATCATGCTGAGATTGCAACTGGCATTTAGAATGCTGCACAATCACTCCACATAACATTAAGTGATGACATTTTAATGTCATCACTGATACAAAGCTAAAAAAAAAACAATCAGTATCAGATTGCATTGTTTTTGGGAATGTAAAGAAATTAAATTAATTTGGAAGGTGATATGTTAACAAATAAATACGGTGATAGAGAAACAGCTGGTCCTTGAGCTACTTTTATGCCTGTAAGTGTGCTGGATTATTTGAAGGTACGCAAAGAGTTCAGTTTCTTTTAATGTTGGCTACAAAGGCCTTATAGAAATGATAGAAAGTCTCAGTCTGGTCTAAAGATAGTAAAATACCATTTAGTTTTGTGTAAAACTGAACTGCACAGCCTTATCCAATACATGTCACCAAAAACATGGCTGTCAACTTGGCACAGAAAAAAAAAAAAAAAAAAAAAAAAACTGTTGAAGAAAGGAGAGTTAGTTTGTTCTGAGCTAGCTAATATACGTGAAAGTTATGAGGTTGGGTGAGCATTAAACAAGACAATGTCACATATGAGACTGTTTGGTATGTAGCCTAGTCTTTCTAATGATGTACTTTCAAAAGTATATTAGTACTATGACAAACCATGGATAACAAAGAAGACCAAAGGTGGAGGCTGGTAGCATTGCAGCAGGCCCAAGCTGCAGTGTGTGTGAGAGAGTGGGTGGAGCTACCCAGAGCTCTTAAAGGCCTCCCAGCAGGTGCCAGAGATCAGGAGGAAATAACGGGGAGGAGTTTCTGATCACCTGAAAGATGAGAGGTTAGCCTTGGACATAACAATTAATGTAATTGTTATGAAAGAGACCGTGAAGTGCTTCTGAGTGAATTAATACATGTTAACACTAACAACACCACCTGAAATGCTACCTGTTGAAAGGCAATCAAGTTATTTGTCTGGCCACTTGTCAGTGTTGTTCACTTTCCACACAGAAATTAGTGACGCTTTCACATCTGCCGGCCAGAGTGTGTAGGAATCGCACCCAAACTAGCGTCACACAGATCACGCTATATCTTGTCTCATGTAAATCCTGTACATACAAACACTGCTGCTTGGAGAAGAAGCATAAAGTAGGTCAACAGATTGATTACTCTAGTCCTGTTTTTGCAGAAATTCCACATTTGACAGCATGGGAAATTCGCTGTAAGCTAAGATCACCGAAATCTGTTTAGAATCATCTTAATGAATAATGCAACAAGGCGAAGCATGTTCACTGTGTTTGTTTATTCAGAATGGAACGGATCCCAAATGGATCCGAATGAAGAAACGTGAAAAAAAAAAAAGGTGAACAATGATGAACACAGACAATGTGTCACGGTAGGGGGTGAAGGGGAATTGAAGGACCCAAATGCAGATCAGAACAGGAGGCAGGATTGGGGAAACAAAAAGCGAGCTTTATTAAAAACAAAGCTGAACGCTACAAAAACCAGAAACTCAAAAATGAAACAAGAGTCAAGGGAACCAAAAACAAAGAAGCAAAATAAATCAGTTAAACAAGGTGCAACAAAAAGGCAAAGTACAAATCAAACATGGAAAAACCAAAAGTCCAAATCCAAAAACACATACCACTGGGAGACTGGAGACACAAGGACGCTCGAGAAGGACATCAGATCAGATACAGGAACAACGAACCAACAAGGAGTGCATGAAGAACAAACGCTTAAATACACAGACACACTGATGAGGAGACGAGGAGCAGGTGAGGAGAGAGAGGAGAGGAGAGGACAGGTGAGATAACGAGGGGGAAGCACAGAGGAGAAATAACAGTGGCAGACAGAGGGAGACAAACATGCAACAAGGGGAAAACAGAGGAGAGCAGGAGACACTGAAAGGACACAAGAGGACATGGAAATCAAACATAAGACACACCAAAACACAGAACCATGACACAATGACCAAGAATGAACTTTGGTTGACCTAGGAGTAGGCCTACTACTCTAATATATTTCAACAAGGTTTTAGATATAGAATTTTTTAAAACAAAATAAATATTTTTAAAGATATTATAAAACACAGTGCAAACACACTGCTTCATGTCCCTAAAAAACTAGATTTTTAGCAATGATCTAAAACATACAAAATGAACAAGAATGAACTTTGGATGGTCTAGTCTTATAGGCCTATGAGTTAGCAAAGTTAATATAAATTGAATAATTTGAAAACACAACAAATGGGCCTATTTTCGAGGGAAATCAAGGGGATAGGCTAATGATGCAGGGTAGGCTCCAATAATTACACTCCAATACCAAAAAAAGGACATATAAAATGAACAAAGTAACGTTGGATTCGACTAAATGGAAAAGTCTTATTAAAGTGAGCAGGTTCAAACACTCCAGGTTGATGGGCCCGTCCCCTCTGATGGTAGCCTCCTGCCTGTGTATAAGCCTGTAGATGAAGTGTGGGGGATTGATTAGGCCAAGGCTATATGCTGCCTGCTATACATAAATGTAACCATTATAGAATAGCATATTAATCACAAAGCTATAGCCTACTTACATGGTTCTACATGTTGTCATGCTAGAAGACGATTGCATCCACAGTTGCTGGTTTCAGAGCGGTCCTCCTCTGCTCCATCATTCGGCCAGCTGCTCTGAACACCCGCTGCTGCTGCTGCTGCTGCTTGCTGGAATGCAGAGGACGGATCTTGCCAGCCTGGCTAGTTTTGGGTACACCAATCCGTTGACTTTCCACCATTTCAGTATGTCCCTGTGGTCATCCATGGCATGCCTCACTTCATCCTCATCTGGTTCGTTATCATCGTCTTGGTTCTCCCACTCGGCAAAGTGGGGGTCTCTCCTGGGCCCGGCTGCTGGTGGTGTGAAGCCAGTACTGCTCATTGCTCTGCCGCGGCAGCATCTTCCTCCACAGGCAAGAGCAGGGTGCGAACGTGGGCCTGTACTTCAGATATCTCTACAGGAGACATCATCCTCAGTTTGTTGGATTTGGGCCGGAGGAAAAGAGCAACTTTGTGCATCATGCAGGGGCGATTCTAGGGTCAGAGCTTTAGGGGTGCTGAGCACCCAATGAGCCCCACCGCCACCACCCACCCTTTTTTCACGCAAAAACAAAAAATATGTCGATTGAAAAATAACTTTATCATTTTAACATTGGTTCAACTAACTCCAAAATCCAGATTTTTATTTTTATTTTTTTGGAGACCTTTCCAGAACATGAATATGTCAATTTATTGTTGTTGTTTTTCTCACCTGGTTCTTCCTGCATGCTCTCCCTTTCCCTCTCTCCATCTTTCTCCCTTTCTCTTGGCACTGACAATCATACACAAATATATTGTAGGCAGGAGAGTTGAGGTCAGTTTGTCATGTCACAAAAATGTTATGGAGACCATTTACAGATTCTAAGGATATGATCAAAAGGCACACAGAGGCATGTCATTTTAAATACATTTATTATTATTATTATTATTATTATTATTATTATTATTATTATTATTATTATTATTATTACATTATTGGGCTTAGAAACACAATATTTTTTAAATCACAAATTCCTTTCACAAGAGAAGCTGTATTCTCCATTGTGGGTTTGAAATAAAAAAATGAATAAAAGCAGGGGACCATTGCCCCCTGCAAGAATGTGGCCAAAACGGTTACTACACTCAAATTCAAAATACTGCAGCGAGTAGTATCCGCCTCCTCCCCTCCAGACTCGAGGTTGCCAGTGCGGTTGGCGTATCCTCTGTCAGCAACGTGCAAGGAGCGACTATGGCGAGCGACGAATCCTACGTTGTAATTTCATCGTTTGTTTGCTTAGTAATCATTTATTTATTGGTGAGACCTACTAAACAAACTCTCTAGTCGATACTGAACAACACGGTGGTTGTGGCATTTGTGAAGCGCTCCCGAAATGACGCTAAGCTAAATAACGTAATAGCCTATAATAATTTCCTGACTATTTCCACTTGTTTCAGCCTGATAAAGATGCTAGTTATCCTTTGTCAAGTGAAGCTGATGATGAGGCAGGTGACCAGCTCAGACAGAGGAAGAGACCTGTGCCAGGGAGAGGAGGAGATGATGCAGGGAGGACAGCTGTTCCAGGTAGAGGCTATGATGCAAACTTAGTTAGCCAAGCGTAACTTACCTGGCTAGGAGAAGAGTCGCCAATTCGGCATCCGTTTGCAAATTCCTCTCAGCCTTCAAATGTCTCCATCGTTGAAATTCTTCTCCTATATAGACCCTCGCTTTGCCTCTCTTTTTATCTTCTTGTTTTTGCGATTCATAACGAGCCCTTTTGGGTTTCGTTGCCTCCGCCATTGCAACTAACTGGCAACCTCTGGTCACATAGCAGCTGAGACTCTACTGACTGCACTGATGTGTAGACGGCGGTGGGCGGCGCCACATGCAAAAACATGATTTCAAAACATCAACATGATTTGCGGTCTGTAAAAGATTATTTTTAATGCAAATATTTTGGCTGTGCTGTTGTTGGAGAGTTCAGTATGTTATATGAACATTATTCCCGAGTCTCTGTGACATATTAGAATGATTTTATGGCCAGTTGCTTTAGATTTCTAGCCTATTGTACCTTTATTAAACAGACCGCTTCAGTTCGACTGTAGCTGCGCAAATGGCGCTAACGGAGCTAACCGGGCTAACGGAGCTAACTGGTAAACGGTGCCGGACTCCAGTACTCACCGATATGGTATCGGAATCGGAACAACTTTAGGTGAAAGGAAAGAAGTGTGAGACACAGCTTTGGAGCAACTTATTTACTTGATTCACAACACTACAACTAAACGGATTCTCCCTCTGCCTGTGTGTCGCGCTGGACGACGGTCGGGCTGCGGAGCGGTGCAGGTACAGAGGAGAGGTAGCGCGTGAGAAGAGGATGCTACCATTTGCTAAACGGGGGTGTTTTCAGCACCCCTAAAAGCACCCCTAAAAAGGGGCTAGCCACGCCCATGCCCCAAAGCCTGGAGCTTCAACAAGCAACAGCCCAAAGAACATTAGAATCGTCATAGAGGGCGTGGAAGTCTTCACAGGACTTGGAGATATTGCAAGGGCTTGCTCTGTCCTCCTTGGCTTGACCTACACGCTGAATCTCGATTATCCCAGACAGCTGAAGTACACCTTTGAGGTATTCCAAAAACTTTTCTTGGAACTGGATGATTCAAAGCTGTCAAACAAAGTCAAGTCCCTCAAGAGCAAACTTCTGACTTGAAATGAGACTGTAGTTGCAGTGCAAACTTATGTGCTACACAATGTCCAGCTTCTACAGAGCTTGAGAATTGCACATTTGAAAGTGCTAAGTTTGTAAGTTAGCACTGATTTGTCCCACGGATGTCATGACATTTCAATTGTTGTAAGTTCAAAGTACAAATGTATTTTAGTCTGTACAAATTGCACTTTTATCATTTATATTTTGGCACATGCAATTATGGAGGATTTTTCTTTAAGATCATTATTGATCCAATTTAGTGGCTAAGTGAGGTGAAAATGCATGGAAGAATGTTTATGGACACATCCCCATTCTGTAATATGGCATCTATTTTTCTTTTTACAAAATAGTTTGAAGTCAGCATTCTGCCCTTTTCAAATGTCTGGTTTGAAATGCAAGATCCAACTTCTGGCTTGAAACGAGACTGTGGTTGCAGTGTACACTGATGTGCTACAATGTGTCGAAAGAACAAAAGTGAATTGTTAATAAAATTCTTATTTGACTATTTGTTAAGTTCTGTACTTTCTGGGTCATAGACTAGTTATTCCTAAGAAAGAAGGATATTTAGATTTAATTCATTGCATTGATTAAATTCAAATAAATGTGCAGATTAATGTAGGTGAGTGTACTATTTACACATTAGGGAGTTTATCTTTTTCAAATCAACTCAATATTTTTCAATATTATACATTTCTCAATACCAAATATGTGAAATTTAATAATATTGCTTGTAATCTGTTGCCTCATTTTTATTGAGTAGATATGGTGTATCTTTTCTTACAGTGTACTTTTCTTCAAAATGAAATGCTGTCATTACAGAATGCATGGTCTTATACTGTAATGGCGGTGAGATTAAAAACTGTGGTTTTAATGGAAGTCAATGAGGCATTTTGGGCCACGATGGTGTCCAGAGGGAGAATCTGTTACTACATAAAAAATACGAATGCAATCAAATCAATTGTGTTGCTAATCTTTGACATATCCAAGACTCGGATCACCACCAAAGCCCCATCCGCCTACTACTTGTTATATGGATAATATATTTTTTTCTTTTTTTAAATATATAGTTAAAAAAATTAAACTGGCATTTAAAGAGTTAAAATCCCCCAAATTATTGAATATTTGATCATTTTGATCAGGGCCGAAGCTGATTAAGGGATTCAAGCAAAAAAAAAAAAAAACGGAAAACAATATGAATGTATGAGGATTTTATTGCAGCCATGAAGGTGTCCACAGGGTAGTACATCTGAGGAGGGCACAAGGGTTAACTTCCCCTCAGTATAGCTAGCCGACTTACTTCATTTCAAGCTTCAGAGGTTGAACACAACTAAGTTACAGACATGTGGTGCATAGACAAAGAGACTTCGGAAATCATCACAGGGATGTACAGAGATGTATGCTGGGATGTGAGAGTTGATCTGAACGCTGGGTGAGACGGGTGAATGTTGCCGTCAGAGCATCAGTGGGAAACAGCGCTGACTACAGTGGTGAGCTGGGAAACAGTTCCAGCCTTTTGGCAACTGAAGGGAGGCGCTGCATCAGACACACATAGTAACCAACCCCAGCATTACTGACATGTTTTATGTCATTGAACAAAACATAAACTTCTGTTAAAAATATATATATATATATATATATATATATATATATATATATATATATATATATATATATATATA
The DNA here is from genome assembly GCA_039737535.1 of Lagodon rhomboides. NCBI lineage: Eukaryota > Metazoa > Chordata > Actinopteri > Spariformes > Sparidae > Lagodon > Lagodon rhomboides. The sequence goes on from CM077797.1 coordinate 805,619, forward strand.
TATATATATATATATATGCTCAAAAAAATAAAGGGAACACCAAAATAACACATCCTAGATCTGAATAAATTAATATTCTTATTAAATACTTTGTTCTTTACATAGTTGAATGTGCTGACAACAAAATCACACAAAAATTATCAATGGAAATCAAATTTATTAACCCATGGAGGTCTGGATTTGGAGTCACACTCAAAATTAAAGTGGAAAACACACTACAGTTTAATTCAATTCAATTCAATTCAAAAAACTTTATTTTTCCATTAGGAACTTCACATGTGGAGGAGCAGCAGGGTGTGTCCATACCCAACAATACATACAATAAACAAAGACACACACACACACACACACACACACACACACACACACACACACACACACCATCAGCCCACACTAGACATATGGCAGATAATAAAATCTTTGCTGAGCCTGGTGAATAAATAAGTAATTAATAATACCTCCATAGTGGAGGGGCAATAAATAGTAGTTAAAAAAGAGTCCAGGTGTTAAAAGAGAGAGGACACAGTTCAAGAAGGGGGTTCAACCGTTCAAAAGTCTTATGGATGCCGGGACAAAGCTTGACAGGGCTCTATTTGTCCTTAGTGTGGGTGCTCTGTACCTGTGGCCTGAGGGTAAGAGGCAATCCTGGCTGTGTAGAGTGTGTGTGATGTCCAAAGTGATTTGTGTTGCTTTTTGCTTAGTCCTTTTGTTGTATATGCTGATGCGTGATTCCTGCTGTTGTCCAATTATTTTGCTGCTCAGTTTGATGATTCTGTTTAGTGGGTTCCTATGGATGTTGGACAGTGCTCCAAGCCAGGAAGTAATGTTGAAGGTGATTATGGATTCAATGAAACATCTGTAGAATGCTGTCAGAACGGATTGGTGGACCTGGAGTTTGCGGAGTTTGCGAAGGAAAAAGAGACGCTGCTGGCACTTAGAGTGGATGGTATCGGGATTTGTTTTGAAGTTGAGTTTTGTGGTCGATTATTGTCCCAAGATATCTGTATGTGTCAACCCTCTCTATCGGCTGGTTGTTGACAGTCAGAGTGGGGAAGGTGGAGGGGGCCTTTCTGAAGTCTATTATTAGTTCTTTTGTTTTGGTGATATTGAGATCAAGGAAGTTCTGACTGCAACAGTCTGAGAAAGTGGCCAGCTCAGACTGTAACTGATCGGATGAATTGGTGGAGTCCATGATGACAGTGTCGTCAGAATACTTGATGTATGTAATGTCTGGGTTTGTGCTTCTGCAGTCGTTAGTGTAGAGAGTGTAAAGAACTGGTGAGATGACAGAGCCCTGTGGAGCACCTGTAGAGACCCTTCTGGATGAGCTGAAGTGGCCGTTAACTCTCACTCTCTGGTGTCTGTCTGTCAGGAATGAGAGCACCCAGAGTATGAGGTGGGGGTTGACCTCCATCTGGATAAGATGTTGTCCCATTAGATGGGGTTGCACAGTATTAAAGGCACTCGAAAAGTCTATGAACACCAGCCGTAGAAATGACTTGGGCTTCTCGAGGTGGGTGTAGGCTCCATGCAGCAGCGTCAGTATGGCGTCGTCTACCCCTCTGTGACGTTTGTACGCAAACTGAAGCGGGTCAACATACTTACTGACCTCTGCCTGTAGTTGTGTGATCATTAGCCTCTCAAAGACCAGGGATGTTAAGGCCACAGGTCGACAGTCATTGTCACAGGTGGGGTTACTCTTTTTAGGCACAGGGCATATGATGGAAGATTTCCAGACTGAGGGGATCGAGTGTTCAGCCAGTGAGCGGTTTAAGAGGTGGCAGTAAACACCTGCAAGCTGGTTGCTGCAGGCCTTCAGCAGGCGGCCACAGATCTGGTCTGGCCCTGGTGCTTTATTTGGCCTTGTCCTTCTCAACACCAGCTCAACCTCCGCCTGCTGCAGCTCCCGATTTACATAGCCCGGCATTCTGGCAGTGAGCTCCTCCGTTAGTTTCTCCCTCTCCTGCGAGTAGTCCAATTTCTCAAACCTGCAGTAGAACTGGTTAAGGTTCTCTGCCATGTCAATGCAGTGTTTTTCCCCGGTGGTGGGTAGAGCTGAGTTGTTGTTGGGGAGGCCAGCTAGGGTTTTGACACCTTGCCAGGCGTCTCTTGGCTCACCTTCCAGGAAGAGTTTCTCAACTATCTCCTTATATTCCCTCTTTGCTGCTTTTAATTGTTTATTCAGTTTATTTTGAATGAGTTTGGACTCAATTTTATTTCCAGAGAAGAATGCAATTTTCTTTTCATTCAGGGTTGATTTCAGGGCTTTTGTTATCCAAGGCTTGTAGTTAGGAAATACCTTCAGTCTTAGTAGGGACAACCATCGCCTCACAGAAAGTTATGTAGTCAGTTACCACATCTGCAGCCTCCTCTAGGCTGTTGTCCTGCGTTAGCACCTCCCACTCAGTGCACTCGAAGCAGGCCTGAAGAGTCTCAATTGCAGCATTATCCCACTTTTTCACCTGCTTCTTTAGAACACCCTCAATTTGCAGCTTCATGCGATAAGCGGGGATAAGATGGACAACGTTATGGTCCGCAGTACTGAGAGGAGGTTTTTTACATGCCTTGTATGCGTTCTTTACATTACCGTAACAGAGATTGTTGATTGTTTTGTTGCCTCTGGTAGTGCATTTAACATATTGTTGGTAGGTGGGTATTTTATTCAGTCTACAGGCATTAAAATCCCCAAGGATAAGAACAGGTGAGTCAGGGGATGCGCATTCAATTTTGTGGACACATGCAGCTATGGTCTCAGATGCGCATGTGACATTGCCTGAGGGCGGGATGTAAACAAGCAGTAGGGACAACTGACTAAACTCACGGGGTAAATATTTTGGTCTAAATGACACGGCAAGCAGCTCCAAGTCAGGTGTGCAGCAAGAGTCCTCCACAACAGCAGTTCTGCTCCATTCCTGATTCACATAGACACACAGTCCGCCACCGTGGCTTTTCAGGCTACTCACAGTGTTCTGGTCCAGTCTGAGCGGAGTTCCGAATCCGTCCATAGAGAGCACTGAGTCTGCGATGTTATTATCCAACCAGGTTTCGGTGAGGCAGATCAGGTTCGCCTGACTGTACGCCCATTGGCAAGTTATGTTCGCATGTAGTTCATCTAACTTATTCTGTAATGAGCGAACATTGGCAAGTAGGATGGAGGGGAGCGGTGGACATTTCGATGTGCCGGTGAGTCTTTTCAGCCTCTGCAGAACTCCTCCTCTCCTTCCCCGCTTCCTTCTCGAAGTATCTCGCCAGCGATCGTGGTTGGGGTTGTATTGTCTCAGTTCTCCCCAGTTTTCCAGATTCGGGGCTGAATAATCCATGTTCCGTAGTAGCAGCAGATCATCTCGGGAGTACTGCAGAATTCCAATTCCGAGCCTCCCGCAAGCCGCTAGTGATCTGGCTATCCAAAGTAGCAGCAGCAACAGTAATAGACACTTCCTCATCTTGAATTTTGTAAAGTTCAGGCCCGCTGGAAACTCTTTGATCAAACCAGTAATCTAAGCAGGCATACGATGTACCATTCAATCACTTCAGCCAACAAGACACGGGAGTAAAACTTAGACAGACAAACAAAACGCACGACAGGACACACGAGAGACGCTCTCCACTTGTTGCCATTACAGCGCCATTTAGACACACATTATATTCCGGATCAAGGGCTGACTTTCAATAGATCGCAGTGAAGGAGAGCTCGCAGCGAAGGAGAGGCGGATCCAACTTTGATGTAATGTCCTTAAAACAAGTCAAAATGAGGCTCAGTAGCGTGTGTGGGTCCATGTGCCTCCCTACAACGCCTGGGCATGCTCCTGATGAGGTGGCGGATGATCTCCTGAGGGATCTCCTCCCAGACCTGGACTAAAGCATCCACCAACTCCTGGACAGTCTGTGGTGCAACGTGGCCATGGTTGATGGAGCGAGACATGATGTCACAGATGTGCTCAATTGGATTCAGGTCTGGGGAATGGGTGGGCCAGTCCATAGCATCAATGCCTTCGTCTTGCAGGAACTGCTGACACACTCCAGCCACATGAGGCCTAGCATTGTCTTGCATTAGGAGGAACCCAGGGCCAACCGCACCAGCATATGGTCTCACAATGGGTCTTAGGATCTCATCTCTGTACCTAATGGCAGTCAGACTACCTCTGGCGAGCACATGGAGGGCTGTGCGCCCCCCCAAAGGAATGCCACCCCAAACCATTACTGACCCACTGCCAAACCGGTCATGCTGGAGGATGTTGCAGGCAGCAGAACGTTCTCCACGGCGTCTCCAGACTCTGTCACGTCTGTCACATGTGCTCATTACTGACCCACTGCCAAACCGGTCATGCTGGAGGATGTTGCAGGCAGCAGAACGTTCTCCACAGGGCACCAGTGGCGAATTTGCCGATCTTAGTGCTCTCTGGCAAATGCCAAATGTCCTGCACGGTGTTGGGCTGTAAGCATAACCCCAACTGTGGACGTCTCTGATCGTTTGAGCAGACACATGCACATTTGTGGCCTGCTGGAGGTCATTTTGCAGGGCTCTGGCAGTGCTCCTCCTGTTCCTCCTTGCACAAAGGCGGAGGTAGCGGTCCTGCTGCAGGGTTGTTGCCCTCCTACGGCCTCCTCCACGTCTCCTGATGTACTGGCCTGTCTCCTGGTAGCGCCTCCATGCTCTGGACACTGCGCTGACAGACACAGCAAACCTTCTTGCCACAGCTCGCATTGATGTGCCATCCGGGATGAGCTGCACTACCTGAGTCACTTGTGTGGGTTGTAGACTCCGTCTGATGCTACCACTAGAGTGAAAGCACCGCCAGCATTCAAAAGTGACCAAAACATCAACCAGAAAGCATAAGAACTGAGAAGTGGTCTGTGGTCACCACCTGCAGAACCACTCCTTTATTGGGGTGTCTTGCTAATTGCCTATAGTTTCCACCTGTTGTCTATTCCATTTGCACAACAGCATGTGACATTGATTGTCAATCAGTGTTGCTTCTTAAGTGGACAGTTTGATTTCACAGAAGTGTGATTGACTTGGAGTTACATTGTGTTGTTTAAGTGTTCCCTTTATTTTTTTGAGCAGTGTATATATGTGTCTATGTATAACTGATGAAAAAAAACAGGAGAACCCTCCCATTTTTATTATTTTATTGCTTTTCCTTCCTTTTGATCAACAATAGGTATTCTTCTCACACAAAATTAATACAATTATGAATCTGAATCTACATAGTTACAAGTTATATGTACAGTTGAAGATGGATTGTAGTGTCATCAAGCAGCCACTGGATGTCACTACAGAGCTTCATTTACTGTACTTGTAGAGTTATTTCTATTTGGTCCTGACAAATCTTGAATAGCAAGTTGAGTTTAAAAAATGATAAAGAATGAAAAACATTTAGGATAAAACCAGAGTGACATCCTGGGTAAAACAAGACAAGGTAGGTTCTGGGCATAATAATATGAGGGAGTACATTTAGTCTGCACTCGTACAATGGGTAGACAAATCACAGTTAAAATCCTCTTAATTTGACTTTCGATTGAGAGAACTACTGTGAGTTGTATTTGATATTCTAAAACAAAGCTGTGCTTGATTTTTGATGGGCTAACAAGCGGGGATCCACATAAGACATTCAAATGGGATAAATGTTAGGTGGTATGCATAGAGTATTACTGGCTGACAGCAGTCTGCAGAGTTTACCCTAAATGTCAATTGAAATATGAAATACAAAACAACAACCGCAATACACTTTAAACAAAGAGCATAGCAAAGTAAAGCACAATTATCCTAGGAACAGAGACAGAAAACTGAAGGGAGGCCAGCTCCCTGTCTTTGAAAGGCACACAACACACACAGGCACACACACACACACACATACTAAATAGGTGCCGATGATTGAGATGTTTGGAAGCTAGTGTTTCTTTCTCGTCGGCGTCTGCAGCAGAGGACCGTCACCGTAATGATGATGATGAGGACTGTTAGCGAGACGAAGATCGCACCAACATACGCACCAGGACTCAAGTCTGGAGGGACATTGAGAATCACAGTTAAACAAATAAATCTGGCTCATTACTTAACACTTTAAACACACATAGTATAGTTGTAACCATTAGTGACTCTGTAGAGTGCCTGCTGGCTCCCTGTGCTGTCTGTATGGAAGACTAAGAATGCCAAAAATGACAAATGTCTGCTGAATGCTACCCTCGATCTGAAATGTATTTGTTCTCTTTGTTGCTGTGCAATATTAAAGACTATAACATACATACTTGGGAGTGCTGATGACTTTGTTATTTAAGCAATGTTACTTCAGTGATGCTGTCAGTGTGTCGCAAGCAGTGCTCAAATGACGTGCTCAAATGACGTGAAAGCACACCCTCGAGGGTAATATTGTGATGATACAACTAATACCAACAAAAAGAAAATGTATAATCAAGATATATCCATGTTGACAGGCAATTTGCTCTCAAATTTTAAAGGTTTTTGCGAGTGTGCGTCGTGTTTCCATGGAAACACATGGGGTCTGACTAATAACTGAAACAAAATCAGTCCCGTCAGTAGACTCATATGTGTAATGGAACGTAGTTTACCACTACATCAAGTAATCCAACCCATAGTTACAACCTAGCAACGGAAAGGATTTTCTAGTCTCAGATGAGTGAACTCTGAGCTGACGTTGATGTTTAATCGCCGTCTTGGAATTTCCCGAACTAAATCAATACTGCACAGATAAACAGAAAGCTTATTTTTATCGCCCAAGTTATACCAAAGATGTTAATTTTTTTCTTTTAGAATTTTTATAAAATGTTTTCACCGCGGTCACAACAGTGTCTCTCACAGCGAAGGGAACATTCTCGGCCCGCTCGACTAAAACAGGACGCTTTAGTCTATAAATGTGACTTTGGCAGCTGACAGGTGGTTTGTGATTTATTTTCATGATTAATAAATAACGAAACATTTGTTTCATTTTTATCTTATTATTATCTTATTATAAAGAACAGAGAAGTTCCAGATTTATCACTTTATTTACCACAAATCTTTCTTTTTTTGTCATTTGGTTCTTCTCATCCTCCTCCATCCATTCATCCAAACTGAGACGCCAAATAAATCAAAATTAAAACAAACCGATCCATTTTGTAGCCTATTTTTCCGCCGTTCCCTGCTCCAGCTCTGACAGTTACGATGTTGCCACGGAGATACAATGTTGACACAGACTTGGCGGAGTAATACTTTGAGTAATGAGTCAGGTGTGCTGTCATGCTGATTTGAGCACGGTCAAAATGTGTTGTTGACCAATCAGATTGCTCGGTCGGAACTACTTGTTGTATAATTTATAATCTTTTGAGTTGGCATACATTACACTCGTAAGACTTTTGAGTTGAGCACACCAGCTCTTTTGAAAAACAAGTTTTAAGGATAAACTGTTTGGGTGAGACACATTTAACGTGAGCAACAAACAACGTGTTTGTTTACAAGAAAGCTCTTTGAGACATAGAGAACTCTTTTCCAGGTGACGTGCTTTGTGGTCATTTTTCTAACAACAGAACTTCTTATCAATACAAGCCATAAGCAGGACTCATTTCCTTGGTATTTCCTGGCTGTGCTCCCAAAGTGTGCATTATTAATTTGCAGGAAAGAATTCTGGTGTCCCCTCAGAAACCCTGGGATGACACCACCAACCCTCCAGTCCCTTCAGTCCTTTCAGTCGTAGCCAACACAAAAGACCTAATATATAGAGTTATTCATCACAGGGAGCTCTGCAGTTTAGCTTTCCGACCCTGTTGTATGTGGAAGAGGATCAGGGCCAGTCAGATTTCCGAGACAGATCTTTAAAAAAATGAGTTCTGATTTTTTCTCAGGATTCTACCTTTCCAAAAACTCAAATGAGTATATTTCACAGTGGCCATAATCATCTTCCATAATAGGATATATCTGCCCTAATGTGATGCTAATGTTCCTCTCCAGATGGATGGATGTAGAGATCCTTGAATGCACTGTGTAGTGTAGTGAGGCATAGTGTAGTGTGTACAGAGTGTGAGCACCTGGCACAATGGGAGGCCTTCCTTGTATACATGACTGCTGGCTCCAGGCTCCCAACTGGGTGTTTTGGGGTCTTGAAGGGATGAAAGCTGCCACCATGAAGCAGTAACCTTGTCCTTCATCCAGGTTCGAAACCTCTGCCACACTGGAGTCAGATATGATGTCTCTCTATCGGGTAAGAATAGGAAATTACTTATCTAGCATACCATTTATGGTTTACATTAAGAGCTGAAATTCTTGATTAGATTACAGCATTTTATATCAAACCTAGGATTCATATAATGTGATCTCTCTGTGCTTGACAATAATATTTTTGTCAAACTAAAACACAATAACAAAATAAGTATCTTTCGAATATCAATATTTTTCAATATGAACCCTTACCCTTATTCGTTTTAATAATTTTATTTTATGTTAAGAGTGACAATTGAACATCCACATGTCTCTGTCTCTCACAGGCAAGCTCAGGTTCATATTGGTAACAGTCCTGTAGATAAACGCCCAGTTGACTTCAATTAATTTACATTACATTCTTGAAAGTCTTTTCTTTCTAAAGCACTTATCATCATCATTAACAACATTAAATATAAGACTACAGCAGCTGGTGAGGAGCTTAACATAGACTGGAAACAGGGGGACATGGCTGCTTTGCTTGGGCTAAAGGTAACAAAATCCCCCTACTAGCTCCTCTAAAACTCACTAGTTAACATTTTATATTTTGTTCGTGTTGTCAACACCAAGACTGATTTCAGCCCTAGGGATTGTGTTGCAGATAATTTCATTGTCTGAAGCTTGTGGGGCAACCAGTGGACATTCATTTCACACTTAAATCAGTAAATACCCCACTTATGAGTTATAAAGCATTTACAGTATGTATCTTTTAAAAGGCAAAGTGCTTAAATTAGATTGCAGATGTTGTCTGGGACATTAAAAACATCATTACACCAAACACAGAGACTCATCTACTAACAAAACTTGGAAGGCTTTGAATCAAAGCTTCAACTTGCTTTTTTCTGTCCAGATATTCCTCCTATCTTGGCGTGTAATTCCTGTCATCCTTTTGCTACATCAACAAAATAGCGACTGCACTCTTAGCTTTCAGTCTGACACCTCATTTGACCCAAAAGGAGCTGCTATGTCCTGCAACGGCCAACAAGCGTCCACGCTGGAAACCCACTCTCTCTTGCCTCCCCTCTCTCCTTAGCCACTTGCAAGCCAGTCACTGGCTGATTAACACATGGAATTTCATAAACAGCAATATTTAATTTTTATGGGTTTTCTTAGAGTTAAACTTGAAAGTTATCCAAGCTCACACAGTATTCTGCTTGTTATATTCGCTGCTTTTCCACCTGAGCACTTGTTTTTGACTATTTTAAATGCACAAAATGTAGTCTTAAGTCTTCTGTTACTCTCAGGCAGGTGTATTTGAACATCACCATTTGAACAACAGAGTTTGCCAAGCACCTGGATATATCCTCAGAAAAGCGCATTAAGTGATATTAGTATCAAATTTGACTCAGTAAGGCCAAATGCTGTGTCCCCAGTTGTATTTTCCAGCTAATAAGAACCAATAATAGGTCATCTGCAGGCTTATTTTTGCATTAAAAAATGTAACTTTTTGTGCAGTGTGTTTAAACACTTATAACTCAAAGCCAGTAGCACTTACAGGGCTTTTCTGCTGTGGGACAAACTTCAGAGTGTTACCTTTCAAAAGAGACCATAAACATGCCTCTACTCCAAACAGTTCGAGAGCAGCTATACCTTTACTTTGAGTCTGCCTGGAATAGGCCTTCTGGGATCATTTTACACATATTTTCAGGAATTATTTAGGGGTTATATATTGTATCAGATAACTAACTGATAAATTACACATATAAATCCAACACAGTGAACTACTCTATGGTCACTCTCCTATTTCCCTCTAGTAGAAATTGAAGTGTATAACTGCTTTTTAGTCTTGTTGGATCTCAACCACATGTTTGAACAACAGAGCAGCCTGCAGGTAAAACCAGAAGCCTAACTACAAGGTGCTCTCAAACCAGTAGAGCCTGAGAACGAATGATGTCAGCCACCTTGTCCCTCTCCTTCACACTCTCTCTCTCCCTCTCACACTCTCTCACACACACACACACACACACACACACACGTAAACACACACACACACACACACACAAACGTAGACACTCAGACATACCTACGCATACATGTATTTGCTTATTGCTTGTGCTGTAGCGTTCTATCAGTTGTAGTTTAGTCTCAGATTAAATTGGGACAGTCAGTGCTCTGGCTCACACCTTCTTTTCCTTTGATTATCAGTTTCTTTTATTAATTACCATTAGTCAGTAATTGATAGTCAATAATCAAACAGTTTTCACTTTGTTGAAACTGTGTTTCTATGACTGAGCTTCATATCATATCATATCTTCATATCAGTGTCAGTGCTGAATTTGGTACCTTGCCTGTGCTCCCAGACTTGTAGTAGCTGATCTTATACTTGAGGTCATCCTTGAAGATGTCTCTGATGCTGAGCTGCTTCAAACGCTCATCATGGATACTGGTGAGAGGATCTGTGATGTTGACAATGACTCGCCTCTGGTCTACAGACTTCACAGTGAATTTTACAGCACTGATGTTACCTGAGGAGAGGACATATCAACTGTTGTCATGTGACTTCCTATCTCTGTGTGTTCACAATTGATTTGATAGATAGATAGATAGATAGATAGATAGATAGATAGATAGATAGATAGATAGATAGATAGATAGATAGATAGATAGATAGATAGATAGATAGATAGATAGATAGACATAAGGAGCAAGAGGATAAGGTGCAATTTTATTTACATGAATAATAATTTAAAGCGCAAAAATGATTTGTGTGTTTTGGAGTGAGCATTATAAAGTCTGAAGCACACAACAAACTTATCTCATCAGTTTTGGTTTTCAATCTTTGTGTTGTAAAATGGTGAATAAATGAACCCTGAACCTTGTACCCTGAAAAAGAGCCCGTCATGTCCAAAGGACAGGACTGTATTCACAGACAGGGCGCAGACAACAACACTGCTGTGCATGTGTCCTCCACGCTCATCCCATCAAACGGGGCCATTGTTGCTGCCATGGACCCCAGTGGGAGGGTCTCGTCCCACCCGCCTATCAGATGAAACTCCCCCAAAGCCAACTGGCAAGGGGCTTCTTGGACAGGGCTTTCCCGGCCACTTCTCATTTAATAACGATAATTTAATAATGAAGTAGAAGAATGTTAAAATACTCTAAATACTCTTAAATGTGTGTGTGTGTGTGTGTGTGTGTGTGTGTGTGTGTGTGTGCGTGTGCGTGCGCACGTGCGATACCTACTCTCTTTATAGGGGTTGAAGTGTTGGGAATAAGTATGAGGGGGTTCGTCACTGGTATAGTCTTCATCCGTGGTGTCTGTTTGAATTTCAGCAAGGTAGGTCCTGTCAAAGTTGAACACATAGCCAAAGTACGGTTTGGAGGTATGTGGTATGCATTCAACATGCATCTTATTTCGAGATTACAAAATGTTTAAGAAATACAACTGGGATTTATTTAAAGTAGACCTATTGTCCTTTTCCTTCAGTGCATCATATAGGTTCTTGTGCATGTAAAAAATCTGGAAAGTTAAAAAGGACAAAGTCCTCTCGCCCACAGAAAACTCTGCTCCTGAAGTGGCTGAAACGCCTCATCAGTAGTCCCACCTTTAATGTCATGACTATGTCACTTTATCACTCTACGTCACCATGTCAAACATTTGCATAATGTTTGTCAATGGTGCTGGTTATGTGTGTGGGAGCTGACCAATCAGAGCAGCCAGGGTATCAGGAGGGGCGTCTTAAAGAGACAGGAGCTAAAATGGAGCGTTTCAGACAGAGGGAGAATGCAGTTCTGCAGCACTGGGCGGTATCAGTAAGAGAAATTATGTTTTTTGAAGTAATAAATCATGTAAACCTATTCTAGTAATGACCCAAGATAAAATTATGAACCTAAAACTGAGCAGAATAAGTCTCCTTTTAATAAAGAGGACTTAGACTGGTTACCATAAGGAAAGGACAGGAAACCTCTAAAAGGATAAATGGAAGAGCTAAAAGAACAAAACTATTTCAGCATGATTAGTGCACAGGTGGTCGGAATAAGAAGCCAATCCAAAAAGTGCTGCTTTATCACACAATACAATGGGTTTTGATGGGTTACATGATGGGTTAAGTCATGGAGCATAAATGCTCAACCCACGTTTCTGTAGGAATAAAATACGAGATAATGATGAGTACTGTAAGAAACAACTGTGAAGTATGTTAAGCTCAATATAAAGTACAAATGTACCAGATATGAAAGGAAATACTGGAGTATTACTGTACATAAGATGAAAGTATAATTCATTTAAGTATTGTTCCTACCTGTCAAAGGGTCGAAGATCATTGGTCAGATCGCATTCTAACTCTGACACTTCAATGCAGTCATGACTCATCAGCCAGTCGCTATCATCCCTGATAGTACCATAACAAAACACAAAAAGCAGAAGAATGAAACCACAGTAAAGAAAAAAAAGAAAGAAAACACAGAGACTGCTAATATTAACACCTCTGACTTGAGCCAGCCAAAGTTCATTTCTTGCTGGAGACAAAGGAGCAAAGTGTGATATCACGTCAGTACAGGGACACATTCCTCTGTTCTAGGCTCATCAGAAAAATGATGGGAGTTGGCTATAAAAAGCATGGGACGGTGTCTTTGTGTGTGAGAAGCCTTCACATGTATATATCATGCAATACAGACTTCATGGTCATACAGTCGCAGTCAAAGGTTTACATACACTTGTAAAGAACATGTATATAATATTATTCTAGGTCTTCTGAAAATGTGGCCAAACTTGCTGGCTCAAAAATATACAAACAGTAATTCTAATATTTGGTTCAATGTCTCTTGGCCATTTTCACCTCAGTTAGGTTCTTCTGATATCCATCCACAAGCTTCTGGTCGTCCTCTGGCTGAATATTTAACCACTGCCAAGTTCAACTAAATTTGTTGTCTTCCTGACACAGACTTGTTGTCAGGACTTTGGGAAGGCCATTCCAAAACCTCAATTCTACCCTGACACCACTTGAGATGTGTGTTTGGGATCACCCAGCTGCACCCAAGACCCAATCTTCTGGCTGATGATTTTAGGTTTTCCTGAAGAATTTGGAGGTAATCCTCCTTTCTTCATTATTCCATTTACTTTCTTTAGAGCAGCAGATCCACTGGCAGCTGAACAGCCCCACATCAAAATACTACCTGCACCATGCTGGACAGTAGGCGAGGTGTTCTTGGAGTTAAAGGCCTCACCTTCTCTCCTCCAAACATATTGCTGCTCATTGTGGTCAAACAACTCAGTTTTTGATTCATCTTCATCAGCAATTCATAAACACTCACATTGCAGTCATTGAAGAAGCACTGTCAACCTTTTCTTTATTCTTAATCTAAAATGTGCATTGGGCCCCTCTCCATGGAGCTACTGGTCCACAGACTCACACAGAACTGGTAGCTCCCAGTGAACACAGCACAACACAACACAACACAAAGGGGACAGAGCGACACAGCCATCGAGAAGAAGAAAGCCGTAGCTGCACTGCTAACCAACAAAGCTATCGGTATCAGTCCGTCAGGAAACTGCACCACCTCGTTATATTACAGCCAGGTCAGGGTCAGGGTCTGACCGTGGCAGTGGGGTTGTCGTGTTTTTTGTGTTTTCCCCCTGTCTGTCTTCCCCCTCCCTTTTTCCTCACCTGCTCCTGTCTGCCTGTCCTGCTCTGTGTGTCTGTACCTGTGGGCGTGGCAGCAGCGGAGAGGTGCACCTGCAGGTCATTCCACTCACCATCCCCTGCTATAACCCCGGTCTCATCTGCACTCCAGCGCCAGACTGTTCCGCCTGTTACGGTGACTATATCAAATGCCTCTAACCAAAGACATAATAAAGAGTAGACGCCAGGGGTAGAGAGCCTCTAGAGAGAGAGTGGCGTCATCTCCGTTTACTGCAGTGGTTCAGTTTTTTCACTGCAATGGCGGAGCATGGAGCCTCTGGAGCCCCTCAAAAGTTCCTGGAAGTTAGCACAGGCTAACTTCCGCTCAATGTAATCCTTATGCAGCAGATCGTCGAAGCAACACTTGTTCAAGGTAAAATGTTTAAAGGGACACTGTGGAATTATTTCTCCCATCTAGTGGTTAAATTTGATTTTGCATTCAAACGAATACTGCTCTCTAGCGCCTCGTTGCAACCTGTTGGAACTACGGCAGGCGGGATGTGTCAAGATTCAAGAAGCTATGACAACAACATGTCTTCACTTCATCAAGTTTTGTTTCGGGTGATGAGGTACGTTATTTCAAACAAACTTCAAACTGCAACTGACGAGCGCGTCTCGCTAAGCGTTTTTTCTTTATAGAGCGGAAGGACATGGAAGCCTCCGTAGAGCTCGCCATCCTATGGAAATACAGAGAAGTGATTCTTCCCTCAGGAGGAGAAGTGAGATTGTTGGCAGAGATCATTTTACACCAATGAGGACTTATTTATGAATGAAGACGTTGATTTGAGGTAATAAATTACTTAAAACACTACACAGTGATGGTAAAATGAAGCCTCATGAACTAACAAAGACTTCAATCCAATTGTATTGAAAAATGATTCAGTGCTCAAAGCCTCAGACTCTATGGTGAGATTGGCGACATCCACATTGATTTGCTACCATATTCTATCTTTGGGCGTTCTTTATAAATGAATCAGCATTTATTGGACACTGCATTCATTTAAACAAGAAGATCATTGCCGTCTTCACAAAATCATAATAAAAATAATAATAAAGTTGGTATTCTACAGGTGAACATTTCTTGTGTTTGTTCATTGGGGAGGTAGATGAATCAGAGATGAATAAATGGTGGGTATGAACATTTGTACACATTTTATAATTGTGAGTGTCTTCTGCCAGTGCAGAAGTTATAGAAATGATAGTGACTGAAGTGTGGTGGGAAGAACTTTAGAACTACTCCTTTTACTTTCTCACTGAACTGAACTGTGCTTTCTCTCTCAACTTGTCGACTCCAACTTGACAACCCACGAATGCGCACACCGTTTCGCGCATATTTGAAGCATTTTTTGAAGCAGTTACATGGGTGTGCGTGAAATAACGAGTTTGGCGTCACTTATCAATACCAGCTTTGCTTTAGACTGGTTCATTTTTTCAATACAAGCTCCGAAGCAGAGGTGTCACGGGTAACATCACTACAGTGTACCTTTTAAAGAATTTAAATTAACATGAAATTAAACTGACATGAGTAATTAAGTATGTTGGCAGATTGTCCCCATCTAGATTAGAAGATTTAGAGACTATTAACAGATATAAGTTCAGGCTAGCACACTGGATAATGCAACACATGCAACAGGCTGATAAATGTAAACTCTGTTCTCTAAATATAACTTAATCCCAAGCTGTCAGTTTATACTAGTAGCGAGGTTAATGTGTAGAGAGTGTAACTGTAGTTAAACATCAATTTAATATCATTGAGGCTGCGGAATGATGGGTGAAGCTTATGATATGAGGACATTGATTCTGGACTGCGAGCTCATAATGTCTCTCACCACCGCATTGCACTGACTCTACACCATCGTCAGTTTATGTTTTATATCTATCTAGCTAGAGAGAGAGAGAGAGAGAGAGAGAGAGAGAGAGAGAGAGAGAGAGCTATTTTGTGAAATATTGCAGCCCATACAATTATACAATAGCCTACTATATTAGGGCTGTCAGTTTTTATTTGATATTGGAATGTAGGTGCAGTGATGCCTCTTCACAACTTTGTTTTGCATGCTGCAGGCCAGGAGTGCTGAGCAGACAATGGTGAGACTGAAAACTCATAATGAATGCGATGTTTTTCAAGCAGTCATACTCAACAAACGTCCCTAACAGGTGACATCATCTTGGTATATTTGGGACCCTACAGTAGGAGCACTTTGCTGTGGAGCGTCAGTGATGCTGCAGGCCAGGAGTACTGAGTGGACCACAGTGAGACTGAAAACATAGTAAGCTGGGTCAGGCATAATAAATCATACTGAATGGTATTACCTTGCAATATTATTAAAGGCATCATACTAAACATAACTATTGCTATTAGTCATATTATTTGATACACCTGTGCAACATCATGCAGTGCACTACAACAGCTGTGCCATAAATTCTGCCTTTATAAATCTTATACATGTTCAGTTTTTGTTGACATTATCAGAAAGGTGTTCATTCTACTTAGTGTTACTTGCTGAGGTCATAGTGTGTGGTGGGGCTGTGCTGGACTGCATTATCTCCACCCAGCACAGCAGCATCCACTAAGGCAGAGGGGGTGATTCGCAAAGCACATCGTCCGGGAGGAGATTGGAACTGAGGATGTTTTTCTGCTTGGGGAACACATTGAGGAGAGTTTTGAAGTTTGGCATCGACAACCATCATTCCAACGTGTTGTCACTGGTTGTGTCTGTGTTTGCATGCAGGCTGCACCACATTGCCAAACTCACCTCTCTTGACCTGCCGAAAGGGAGCAGGAGAAAGACGCTCTGCAAAACACTCAGGGTTTTAGCTCATGTAAAACTCTAATGAGCAACTTTGTAAGTGTGTAAATATGGTTTGGGGCGAGTATGTGTCATGTTCTTGTGTTAACTTGAGAATTTACATTTTTATTCTCTCTCTGCGTTGTTATACAAGTGTGAAAAGCAAGATAAGAGCGTGTAGAGGCATTTCCACTTCCTTCCCCTCCCCATTTGTTATCCAGGTTTTCTTCTAGTCACTCATGGTTGTCACTCTTTTGTATTCTGTTGTGAAACTTTTTGCTTTGCTATGCTATATTTGCTGTTAATGCTGGAATAGGCACATTTCCTGTTGTTTTGATGTGATCTGCCTGGTATAGAACAGTCTCTCTCTCTCCTGGATCATATCTACATGTATGACGTTTGCAGCCAAAAAAAATAAAAATGTGTGAAATCAGTTTAGAATTCAGAGTTATAATTGATTAAATGCACTGACACTTAATTGCGCCTGCTAAACAGATTACACTGAGTGGAGTGAGTGACCGGTCCAAGATGGCAGCCCCATGGCTCGTCGGCGCCAGTAGGCAGTAGCGGTCAATGCGGCATCTACTCTTTATATGTCTATGCCTCTAACCATTGTGTTAGCTACAGAAGCCCTTAATGGCCATGCATTCATAAGATAACGAGTTAATTTCATTTGTTATCTTGAGTTATTATCTCGAAATAACAACTGCCTCTTTCCCAAGATAACGATATAATTAATTTGAGATCTCGAGATAATGGCTGTGATATGATCAACATACACACACACACACACACACACACAAATTTTACTGTAACCTCATTATTACTTAACGCTTTGGCAACACTGTTTCTGATACATTCATGCAAATGAAGCATATTGAATTGAATTGATAGGCCTGATCTGCATCTCTCAGTCATCATCAGGTATCCATGGAGACGCCCAGGACCTCATAGCTGGTCAGCTATGTAGTTAACGACAACATCAGGCTCACTTAGATTGCGCCGCCGATATAGGTGAAGCCTTGCTAACCGTCTTTTTTCACACTAATGTGTATATTATCTCTAATAGCAAGGCACAGTGCTATTTCAGCCTGTGTCAGGCCTTGATTGAAAAGATATGTCATTTTGTTTTCTCAATATCTCGAATTAATTATATCATTATCTCGCGAAAACAAAGTTTTGTTATCTCGAGATCTCGAGAAAATTAACTCGTTATCACGGGAAAACAGAGGAAAAAAAAATGTCTGAATGCATGGCCATTTAGGGCTTCCGTACATATCGATCACCGCGTCACGTATCTTTTCAATCAAGGCCTGACACAGGCTGAGATAGCATTATGACTTGCTATTAGAGATAATATACACATTAGTGTGCATAATCTAAAAAGACGGTTAGAAACCCATCAGTCAGCATGCCAGATCTCAGCCCTATCATATCACAGTCATTCTCGAGATCTCGAATTAATTATATTGTTATCACAGGAAAACAAAGTTTCGTTATCTCGAGATCTTGAGAAAATTATTCCGTTATCTCGGGAAAACAGCAGTTGTTAACTCAAGATCTCGAGAAAACAAAAGAAATTTACTCTATCACGGGACAACGGAGGAAATAAAATGTATGAATGCATGGCCCTTTAGGGCTTCCGTAGTGAGCTTTGTGTTTTTCCAAGAATTGATATTCTACGTTTCACGGATCTCCTTGTGTTTTTTCTGGTGAGCTCCGTCTCATATGATTGTGTGTTTGTTCTGCCTCATGGCAGAAAACTCCAGTGCCTCTTCACTCCGGCTTCCAGAGTTCCACCTGAGCAGCTCCCAGACGACCCTACCTGCCTACCTACCTGCCTGTCTGCCTGCCTGCCTGCCTGCCTGTCTGCCTGCCTGTCTGCCTGCCTGCCTGCCTGCCTGCCTGCCTGCCTGTCTGCCTGCCTGCCTGCCTGCCTGCCTGCCTGCCTACCTGCCTGTCTGCCTGCCTGCCTGCCTGCCTGCCTACCTGCCTGTCTGCCTGTCTGCCTGTCTGCCTGCCTACCTGCCTGTCTGCCTGTCTGCCTGTCTGCCGACCAGCCAGGCTCACTCCACTACGTCCCCCTCCATGAACCCTCTGAATTCTAATAAATTCTGCATTTGGGTCCAGACAGAAAGACTCGACAGAACACAAGACGTGATTAAAAATAATTGAACATCCATTCTGACTTCATCAGAACTTACAGTAAAAGTAGAAGTTCAATGTCAAAGATTACGAATAACATTCCCACAATGTAAAATGTATTTAATTTTAAGTATTAACACTTATATATATGATATGATATGTTATCTAAAATCGTACACAGTCCACATATTTGGTTTAGTCTTGAATAATGCACTTCTGTCAATCTGTGTGTGTGTGTGTGTGTGTGTGTGTGTGTGTGTGTGTGTGTGTGTGTGTGCGTGCGTGCGTGCATGCGTGCATGCGTGCATGCGTGTGTGTGTGTGTGCGTGCGCTCTTACACAGTGTACAGGACGCTGAATTTGTGCATAGGTGCTTTGACGGTCCAGGTGAGGATGGTTTTAAAGTCCAGAGACACCCATCGAACATTCTCTGCTGTGGGCACAGCGTTCATATCTGTAAATGAAAAGCAGCATTAGTCTCTGATCATCCACCATCTCTGAATATTCTCCCTTCGTGTTTTTTTTTCTTCCTGTGAGTTTACACCATAATGTATGTAAACTTTGATAAACAAGTCGAAGAAAAAACTTCCCTCTTCAACCTCGTTTCTCATAAACAGACCGTAATTAAAATCAGATCTGCCAGTCAGCAAAGCTGAATGTGAGCCAAAAGAAACAGTCCTAGAAATGCTGTTTACGCAGTTTGAGACACTGTCTGTCCAGCAAACACCCTATTTTTGTAACACTGAATTAGGTTCTCATCACATTAATTTCTTTCGAAGATTAAAGAATGTTGTGAATCGTTTTGGTGCATTAGTAGATTAAATTACCACGTTAGCCATTTTCCAATGAAGCTGACGTCTGCATACATAAGTGAGGAACAGCTAATGAGCCAACGTTTTAGGAGGTGCTCTCAACTTTGCTGTCCAACTCTGAGAGAGGTGGATGCAACTAAGTCATGTTTGTGGTGCCACATTCAGGATATTCCCAATCTTAGAGCTGCTGTGTGAAAACCTTCTGATTACAGCACAGCACTGTTTTGTTTATGTTGTGTTTCTGTAATGTTGATGCTCTGAGGTGGGTCACACAGATACTGGTACTGAAAAGATGCAGATGAAAGAACTTTCTAAATAAAAAGGGAGTTTAGATTTATCTAACTGCTTGACTGACATGATGAAAAAGTAGCTGTGTGCAGTAACATAGAAAATTGATGCGATACTTCAAGATGCATCGAGAATCATTGTCCATCTTGAGGTATTGCAATCATTCACAGATGAATTGTAATTGAATCAGATCGTGAGGTCAGTAAAGATTTGCAGCTGTACGTGATAGTAGCATTATCATTCCCCTACGTCTTGAATAATGCCTTAATGATTGGACTTCGACTGCAACTTCCGGTGGCGCTGCTCTGCTGCGACCCGGGCCACCTCTCAGATGATTTGCATCTGGCTGGTGTATTTCATTTATTTTATTTTATTGTATTTTTTTTGTATAATTATATAATTTATTTATCATGTCTCTTGCACTTTTCGGCACCTTGCAGCTTATGATGACATTTCTGCGGGTTACCGTGTTGTACTGCCCGTTGTGTTGTATTGTATGGTCTGTCCTGTGTTATGGCTGCAGAATGGGCGAATGGCCCAGAACAAATTTCTCCCTTGGGAGACAATAAAGTTAATCTTGAATCTTGAATCTTGAATCTTGGAATATCATCATGGAATATATACAAAATGCATTTTTTAAAAAGCAGATCATTTTACAACTGTGCTAAGTTCTAGTTCAATCAATCTTTCACAGAATTGACCAGACTTACTACATTACTTGAAAATGATTTATTTTCCCAATAAATGGATATCTAACATGTCCTCCTATGTATCCACCTGATTATGTACCTGTAACATTATTACTTATTATTTTTCTTCCTCTCTTACATTCAAGCACAATTTATGATAAATACTCATGTGACCAGTGGTGGCCATGAGTGTTAGGCATTGAAGCATTACTTAGTCATTTATTACTGAAATAGTATTACTTTTCCAAGTAACAAGTAGTGTAAGGGATTCCAATTTCAAAATCATTAATAATATTGCAGTTACTAAATCAAGTAATGTAATGTTACTGCACTGCCAGAACACCATATTTGTCCTAGGCAGGCTGTCTTGTGGTGGCATGTATGGGCAGCAGATCAGGGCAAGTCACAACAACAGCTACTAGCCAAAAAGCGGAAGGATGGAGGATGAGGGAGAAAGATTGTCTCTGTCAGATTGTCTCAGTCAAACATGCAAACAACGTGCTCTGTTTCAAACCTTTGTCTGAGCTGCAAGTGTTTACAGCTCACACAAAGGTTTGCAACAGAGCATGTTCTCTCAACTGCAGAAAATGCAACATGTAAATTACTGAAGCATCTGATATAGCAACAAAGCACTGTTAAACTTGGTGTGTTCCCTGTTTGCGTGTTTACTGCAGTGAAGCATCAGGCGCTCCAGAAACTGGGTCTGAGAGCAGGACAAGGTTGTGGAGACATTAAGTGGACAAGATCTAAAGAAGCTTGTTGCTGAGTAAGTTATATCGAGATGTTACCTCTGTAAAAGCAATACAGTAACATAATGAGTAAGGTAACTATAACTTTTGATTCCAAGTCATAAGTATTATTACATAAGTGTTATTACTTCTTAACAGAGTAATAAGTAATGAGTAACGTATCACAGTACCTCAATAACTTATACTGCCCAATACTGCTGATCATAACAAATGCTCAACACAAAGGAAATTAATGAATAATTCATAAAAATACACTATCCATATTTTATAAGGGGGCTTTTCAACTGAAGAAAGAGTCCCTACTGATAGTCCAAACTGATGTATTACAATGGAAGTGAATGGAACTATATTGGGAAGTTCCATTCACTTCCATTGTGTTGGTGTGAAGGCAGGAATCTATAGCAGATTGAGCTCAAAAACACAACGTCAATTGTTGTGAATTGCCATTATCATGATAATTGTAAAGCAGGATGATTTTAAATATACTTACTAATACCAGTGACGTGCCTAGCTCCATAATGTACACTCTCATATTGATTTGCTGATTCATCATGAATTGCTACAAAAGGCGTCTGCATCTTTCCACTGATTCACTAAAATGAATCACTAAAGAAAATGTAACTAATTTCTACATCATCTCATGATAATGGCCTGACAGAGGCCTACGGATGCCTGAAATACTGACATCATGCATAGTTGTGTCACAAATTCAAACCCTCCCAGTTACAAGCTGTAACAAATCTTAAAGCTGAACAATTGGCCGTAATCAAAGACCTTCCTCCAACTATCTAATCACCGCAATACACAATATGTATCTCGATCTCTGAAATCTCCTCAAAAGCACTGAATAAATGCTCGGACCCGGCAACAAAATCAAAAATAACAATGCTTTTGACCAAATACCGTCAAAATGTCGCTATTGCGATGATATTGTCGGGATGACAACTTTTACTTTCACTGAATATTAACAGAATGAGATTCTTGATAAACTAGAATCAGTCATGTGGATATAAGGATATAACTAAGTAGGTAAGGCCACTTATTAGTGCAAGTAGAACATTCAAGTAAATACAATGTTAACAAATCACTGTAATGCAGCCTTTAAAACCGGCTAAAGACAGTAGTTATTTGATATCACTATATAACTATTTACAAATTCTAAGATGATACATAGTTGTATATCACAATATGACATCGATATACTGCACAGCCCTAATACAAAAGCTAGACTTTCTGAAACGTGACACAATAGTTTGTTTCACCAATTCACCTGGGAATGAGCCGCTAGAAACTGTTTGAAAAAGGTGTGTTACATAAGCTTAAAAGTTTTTACAACACTAGTAATATTGATAGAAAAACAGCAGCACTAGTCCTTACTCAACAAAAGTCTATCTATCCATCCATCCAGCTATCCATCATAGTCTTACCAGCAGTATTGATGATCCAAGCAAACACACAGACTCCCAGACAAAGCACATTTTTCAGAGATGCCATGTTAACACTAATTCAATCCTGTGAAAACTAACTAAATCCAGGAAAAGTAGCTGTGGATAAGTTGTTCCGCCGGTCTCAAGCAGCTCAGGCTGACTGTTGTTTGTGCTCAGCAGAGCAGAGAGTGTGGGAGCTGAAGATGGGGGCACTGGGGGACTGTTGAGGGTTCTGCTGTAGGTCCGCCTGCTGATCCCTCCCACATGCCTGCCTGCTGATGGAGGTTTCGCAATGCTTTGCTTCATTTGGACTCCTCCTTTTACCAAAGCACAGCTTGAATGAATGTCCTCAAGCTCAGACACCACACCCATTTAAAACGTGGAATCTGTCCCTCTTTGACAGTTCAGAGTGTAAACCCCACTGGATTACATGAGTAATAAGTAAGAGATAGTTACACCCACCCTCACAATAACTCAACAGTGGATTCTGTTTCTGCTCCGTCTTTAAAGGAAATCTCAGCTCTGTGCTGCTCATTCAACTGTGTATCCAACCACATGTCTGTGAAAGGCCCACCGAAACCTTCTCATCTCTGTCTCAATCTAAAAAGTACATGCATATACAGACTGATGTGATATGTTAATGCTCATCCTCATTGATAACGATTTTCAACTAACAATTACTAATTCCTTTTTTACAGTGTATACCTTATACTGATGTTTTAATTATTTGCTCCAAAATGGTGTACAAGTAAGATGAACTACTCGATAAGATTTAGATTTTACTATCAACAAAAAAAACTATACAGACAAATAAATAGATAATAATGTACATAATGTATGTAATGTAAAATGTACCATTCATGATGGAGTGTTACGGATGAGGTCAGCAGTACAACAGCCTGGGTAAAGAGCTGCTCTGTAGACTGGTGGTATGGCAGTGGATATATCTGTCTTCTGCCAGATGGCAGCAGGGTGAACAGACCGTGACTTGGTGGGTGCTGTCTTTTAGTATCCTTAGCGCTATATATAGACATCTCACCACCCTCATGTCACTGATTCTCTGTAGATGGCACCAGTGATGTTCTGATCTCATTTTAATCACTCACTGCAGAACCTTCTTGGCGTGGGCCGTGCACAAACCATGCCAGTTTGCGATGTTTCCAGTCAGGATGTGTTCTGTTGCTTTCAGCCTTCTTAAGTGTCCCTAAGAAGTGGACCGTTTTCTGGAAGGAAGACTTCTCAAGCTCAATATTTATCCCAGACTGCACTACAAACAGCCCAGAGATGTGCTGTGGTTTTAAATGTGATGAGAGAGTTAACTAATGAGCCCAGAGACACTGCAGCTGTGACAGCCAAAGTGCCTGTAAGTTTACCGGCAGGGCAGAATGCAGCACATCAGATCCACTGCTGCCTTTTTTTTATAGACCAACCATGAGAAAATCACAAGCACAGCAACTGAATATACAGTTATACAGTGTGATTTATTAAATTCATTGTAGCCCACTGAGCTCTCTCCCTCCCTCTAGTCTTACAGCAGGACTACCACCCAGAGGTGTGAACACGGCGGGACAGCATAGATCTGGCACTCGTCATGGGTCCCGCTGATCTCCCTCCCTCTTGTTGGCCAGCAGACTAACCTTACCAGGGTCACGAAAATCTCTGCCAATGCTACTGACGTGTTGTTATTTCCAAACTGTACATCAGAAAATGTAATAGATAGCCCCGTCAGTGAACAGACTAAGACTTTGGCTGTGGCAGCTGCAGTGTCTCCGGGACCAAACGGCCTTTGGGATCATCCAATAATGAGAAAATGAGAATAAACCTCTGTTATATGATGCATATTTGTAAAATGACCCCTTCTAATGAACCCTGCCCATGGCTCTGCCTCTTGTTGTTTCTTTTTTTCTTTTAAATGTATTTCTTTTTGTGGAGGAAAACATGAGTGTGTGAACCCCCTTAGAACTGTACATCTGGTTGTGCCAGGTATCCACTACTCAATTATCTGATTTAGTATGCTGTTGGCTAGAGAAGTTCAACAGAACTCTGTAATGTTCTGATCCACCTCACGTCACTCTGTGCAACGGGGGCAGAACCGGGCCCTCATTAAATTATGGAATTAGCGCAGGGGGCCTATCTAAGATGATCTCGTCCCAGGCCCAGGCAAGACTGTCAGCTGGCCTGGAAGCACTTATACACATTTAAAAAAAAATTAAAAAAACATTGCATTGGTATTCATCCTAGCTCTTACCAGACATTACCACTGGTTAATAGTTAAACTGCCAAGGTTGCCTTTGACAGTAGAGACTGTGTAGTAATCAGTACAAAAATACATCTAATACTTAAAAAATATTCAGCTAGGAAATCATTTAACAATGAATCAATCAATCAATTTCTAGGCTGGCTTTCTCATCGAATGAAATCTTTTTTGTACTTGACAACATTCTCGAGAGAGATCCACTTGGCTCCTTTAATCCCTGCATCGTTTTAAAAAATACCCCAAATCATGTCAAGTTCTTTTTTCTTTTCTTTTTTTTATGAAACTGTCATTTGTTAAGGTTTTCTTTTCTTTGTTTGTTTTCTTTGTTACTTTTGTTGTGTCGAGACACGAACATGAACATGAATACTGACATGAAGAGAAAACATTTGATACAGAAAACCCATTATGATTCTGTTTTACATGTACTATACAAACTCAGTATACAAATTTGAAATAGCCCCAGCTCTGTATTAGCCCCATGGGACAGGAAAGCAAGGAAAGAATCTAAGGAATGTGGGACACACTGAAGTACTGAGTTGAAACGCTAAAGCAGAGGGTCTTTTTGATTCCTGTGGGAATCAGTGACGTCAGGGATTTCATCTATTAAAAGTAATGGCATTTGCGGTGATCAGTTCGTTGAGGAGTTCTTCAGCAGAAATTGGTGACCTGTTTCGACGGGTGAAATGGCATTGAGCAACTGCGTGGGAACATCGCTTCAGTGTGTGTCATTTAGAAAAAAAACTCCTGGTAGCAATTACAAACCATCTGACCGTTCTAGACACACATACACAGACACACACACACAGCAAGTAACACTGTGTTTGTTGCTATGTACAACCCTGAGGTGGCTCTGACTCTTTCTGTCCTCTAGTCAAGTTTCTGGGGAAAATCAATGATTCAAGAAATGCTACATTTCCTCTCTGTTTGCAAAATAAGAACTCCTTACTGTTACAGGAGGTGTTTAGGTTGTTCAGCCTCCAAAGGGACAATATCTCTGATAGGGGACTCAATTCACTGCTCATTTCTGGACTGGGTTTTGCAGCTGCTTTCAGTTCAGTTTCAGTTTTCTTTGTTTTTTTTCACCCCCTGGTCCAAAAGCAAAAGGGAGGGGATGAAGCAAAACATCTAGAACACCCCAATGCACGCAAACCTCGGTTATGGATGGAATATGCTCATAACATCTTGCCCAGCTCTACTACTGGTCTCTCTCCAATCTCACGTTAGTATCAGTATCCCAAACAGGACAGTAAGGCTGGGCAGGCCACACTTCTATTCTAAACACACTGGTTCCTATTCAAGGTTGCAAGGTAAATTTATTGTCATTTTTTAAATCACAAGGTTTTAAAACACAAAACTATTTGAGTCATTTGTGCTACATCTATTTTATAAAATGTGTGTTGATGATGAATTGAGGGAGCAGATACTTCTGTACCGTTTGTCAGGTGGCAGCAGGGTGAACAGACTGTGGCTGGGTGGGTGCTGTCTTTTAGTATCATTGTTCATCTATTTGCCCTAAAACCATGCTGACTGTCTTTTTTATCAAACCCTCTAATAAACAGTTTTTCCGATATTTTAGAGAACTTGCAGAGT
This sequence comes from Lagodon rhomboides, assembly GCA_039737535.1. NCBI lineage: Eukaryota > Metazoa > Chordata > Actinopteri > Spariformes > Sparidae > Lagodon > Lagodon rhomboides. The sequence goes on from CM077797.1 coordinate 832,170, forward strand.
AACAATACAGGCCTGTAGTTGGTGAAATGTTGTTTGTCCCCAGTTTTATATAATGGCAAACTTTAGCGGTTTTCATTTTTGGTGGAAATGTACCGGTTGTAAATGATAAGTTACAGATGTAGGTTAGTGGGTTTGCAATACTGTCAATGACTGACTAATGTCATATCAATTCTGTTCCAGTCAGTTGAGGTTTTATTCTTACATGTCTTTACTATGTCTATGATTTCTTTTGTTTCTACAGCGTTGAGATAGATTGAGCTTGAATTTCTTGCTGTGTAGTTTTCAGCAGCCTGCCACTCTGTCGGATGCTTGTCCCTGATTTTTCAGCCAACGTTAGTACAATGTTTACAAAAAAAATCATTTAACCCACAAACAACATCATTCATATGATAACTTCCTCATACTCATCCTCAACTTCTATCCTTCTCTCCATTCTCTTTTTATTTATCTTTTCCTCTCTTTGTCTCCCTTCAAATGTTAAAACGTTAACCATATATTTCTGCTACATTACCCTTTCTTCTTCCTTTTCATGCCTTTTTTAATGTCAATGTCTCTGATGACCAGCACTTTGGCCTCCTCTGGTGACCCATTTAGTTGAATGAACACCCTACAGTTTGCAGTCCCTGTTAACTGAATTTTCTTCTGTTTCCTTTGGAAACTTGCCCCTCTGTGGTACTCAACACACAGTGTCAAGTGTATAACGTTCTTATTCCTACGCATAGTTAGAATGTAGTGCCAAAGTAAAAGGCTGTTTAACGTAAAGCGCCTGACTTCCTGTTGCTGATGGAGCCTGAGTCGCACCTCATCCACTTTATTCTCCTTTGACTGGACAACAGCCAGAAGATGGCTTGGTAGAGGAACGGCTCTCAGTCCAAGTCGAGTCAGCTTAGCTCTGCTGCCGCCACTTTATCCTCCTATCACATAGCTTTTGATGATGTTTTGTCCCACCGGTCTGGCGGGCTGCTCGGCAGATGCTGCTGTTTGAGTTCCTCTCGCAGTTTGTTGCACACAATCCAAAGCCGACACTTCCTTTTTGAAAGCTGATGAGTGCATCTCTTTCGTTGGAAAAGTGTGCTTCAGTAGAAAAGGGTATAGAGACAAAAAAAACTGAATAATATACATTAAAGGAGCTACTGGCCACCACGTCTGCATGCCCTACTGTCCATTGTCTAAATTATTAGAAAAATGCTTCCTGGAGGCTCTACATGTTGCTTTTTCACCTGACGGTCATCTACTACAGATAAGGCAAGGCAAGGCAACTCAAAGTGCTCTACAGGGGCATAAATTATCAGAAATTGCAATTTAAAATTGCATTTAAAATACATTCAAAACAAGTAGGAAGGCATCAAAACACAAAACATTAAAACAAGTTAAGAAATAGGAAAGTAGGATAAAATAGAATATAGATTTAAAAGAGACAAGACTAGAAAATAAAAGTCACAGTGCAGTTCAAAGCCTTAAAATTGCGTCAATGAAAGGCAGTGGCAAAAAGAAAGGTCAGATACGTGGCGCATAATAACTGAACGCTGCTTCTCCATGTTTGGTCCTGACTCTAGGGACTGAAAGCAGACCTGTACCTGACGATCTCAGAGGTCTGGATGGTTTCATAACGTGGCAGCAGATCAGAAATGTATTTTGGCCCTAAAACCATTCAGTGATTTATAAACCAACAGCAGGATTTTGAAATCTATTCGTTGACAGACAGGAAGGATGTGATCTACTTTTTTGGTTCTTGCAGCAGTGTTCTGAATCAGCTGCAGCTGTCTGATGGGTTTTTTAGAGAGTCCTGTAAAGACACCGTTACAGTAGTTGAGTCTGCTGAAGATAAATGCATGGACAAGTTTTTCAAAATCCTGCCGAGACATAAGTCCTTTTATCCTGGATATATTCTTAAGGCTTCTGGCTTGGTTTGTAGTCTGCTTACAGACGAAGAAGAAGACTTGAAACAGCTGGTCCTCTGGTGTGGTCAGAACAATTTGGACCTGAACACGCTCAAAACTGTGGAGATGACAGTGGACTTCAGGAGTAGCCCCCCTACAGCGGCCCCCATCACCATTTTTAATAACTCTGTGTCTGCTGTGGAATCCTTCAGGTTTCTAGCATCTTTCATTTCCCAGGACCTAAAGTGGACATCCAACGTAGACTCCATAATCAAAAAGGCCCAGCAGAGGCTGTACTTCCTGCGTCAGCTCAGGAAGTTCAACCTGCCCAGGAGCTGCTGATCCAGTTCTACACAGCAATAGTCCAGTCTGTTCTCTGCACCTCCATCATCGTCTGGTTTGGATCAGCCACCAAACAAGACAGGAACAGACTGATACGGACAATCAGGACTGCAGAAATAATCATTGGTGCTAAACTGCCCACCATCCAGGACCTATACTCATCCAGAGTCAGGGAAGTGCAGGAAACATTGATGCAGACCCATCACACCCTGGACACAATCTGTTGGAACTTCTCCCCTCCGGCAGGCGCTACAGAACACTGTACGCCAAAACTACCAGACACAAGAACAGTTTCTTTCCCCAGGCTGTCACACTGATGAACACTGGATCAGTCACTCAGTGTCAGTAACCCCCTGACTCCAAAATCATCCACTCACAGAATAAAAATTGCACTTTATGTCTCATAATGCCTTATCATGTTCCACTCACTGTAAATGATTTTATTTATTTATTTATTTATTTATATATATATATATATATATATATATATATATATATATATATATATATATATATATATATATATATATATATATATATATATATATATATGAACATTTTACACTTTACTTACCTATTTACTTATTTTTATACCATTCGTTAACTTACTGTTCTTTGTTGTTCTTGTTCTTTCTAGTTGAATGTTTGTTATGTTATGTTCATGTTTACATCTATGTACATTGCGCGAGAAGAAAAAAACAGAGTCAGATTCCTTGTATGTGTTCACATATGTATGTTTTCTTTGGCCCACTTCCTCTGATATATGACCCACCATGTGTCATGGTCATGTGTTTCAGTTCTCTGTGGAGTGTGAGTGGAGATGTGGGAGCTCTGTAGGTGAGTAGGGAGGAGAGGCAGGGTTCTTGGCAGAGACAGACATTCCAGCTTAGTGTGGGAGGACTTTATTCAGCAATCTTCAAAACCTGAAATTAAACCATTCTTGCCATGTTTTGAGGAGCCATTAACCCCCGAAACTCTTTCAGTGAGAAAGCATTCTCTGGTATCAGAGATTTCCCCACTCTGACAAAATGAATGGTACAAATAAAGACAATGAAAAAATCAGCTTTAGAGCTGCAAATGTAGCTTACTGACAGCTGTTTCAGATCAGTGAGGAATGTGTTTCATTGCCAAGCGTAAAGCCTTTCCTAAAGGCAAACATTTGGAGGAAGTGTTATAGTTTCAATGAACACTATGGTCTGGAAAGTCTAGTTTATCAACTACAACACAAAATCAATGCTGTAAAGTTAGAATATGGGCTCCATTGTCATGAAACCAGTGGTGTGGTCCTGATGTTATTTTCAGTGCCAAAACTTTTGCACTTATTGTCCTTCATGCCAAAGTATGAGTGACACAAATAACCACTATTGACAATAAGCATAACATTGAGCTATTGTGTTCATAATACACATATGACAATATTATGTAATTAATCCAGCGCCTCTTAAATAGCTTCCATTTCTCTCCATTCTCATCTCGCCATACTGGCTGGCAGTAATGCTCTTTAACACTGGTTGTCACCTGCCATGATACAGAAAGAAGATCCAGCAGTAACTATTAGTTAGCTAACTGGTTAGTTAGTTGGTAGACATCCAGCCTGCTGGAAATTCTGATCCACAATTTTTACCACCAACCTGTTCAGGCATCTTGGCCTCCACCTTCTTTAAAGAAGGAGTGGTTTGTCGTCATACACACAAATTCTCTTTCCCCTGGCTCCTCGACACCTGATGTAGTTGACATTGTATTTATGTCATATGTAAGAGCTTTTGACTCTTTAAAAATAAGTTTGTAATTTATGAGGAGGTCATTTGCAACGAATAAATAGAAGGTTTTTCAATTTGAAATTTTGTAAGCGAGAACCACAAGAATAAAAAATCCCTAATCCCCTATTATTTGTAAATAACAATACTGCCACACTGTTGATAAGTACATGTTAATTTTGTACAATTTTATGTTTATAAGTATATACGAGTCTATTCTATTTCTTACCTTTTTATTATATTGTTTATTTGTTATTATTACTATTATTTTTTGTAATATTACTGTCCTCTGGCTGCTGTGGCAAAGAAATGTTACCATTTGCAGGACAATAAAGGAATTTTGATTCTGGTAAATCCTTTGAAATGTTTATATAACATATAAACACACATTATATTTTCATCTTGTCTTGTCTTGTATTATCTGTTTCCCATTAATATGTGTAGTGTTAATATTCTTACAGGAGGGCAAACTGAAAGTAATGTTTCTAATACTAGTGACAGGGTTGTAACTTTGTGTTTGCATGTGTTGAAAGACGTGCAAGATTAGAAATTGTTATTTTGTATGTGGATGGATTGGAATTTTGCACTGCATTGCCTTAGGCTCAAGTTCACATAGAATTGTTCCATTTATGAAATAAAGTAAACGTTTTTAGAAATACTTAATCTAAGTCTCATGAGTTGATCAGAGTGGTGATTAAAGGTTAGGGTTAGGGTGGGCCCCAGATGATTTCCAAATACAAATGGGGTCGCGTCATTCTTAAATTTGGGAATGGCTACACTCCCAATGAGGGTAATTCTTGTTTTTCTACACTTTTGTGTAGTTATGGTTACACATACTCTTTTCCACCCTCCCACTTTTGTATTACATTTGTTATTCATTTGACAAAAAAGAGAAAAACACACCATCAATCATCCAGTGAAAAGCTGACAGCCCTATGCCAAACACATACCTCATATGACTTGGAAATATGGAGTCAAATGGGCAAGACACACATGAAGATATTGATGATATATATTTAGTAAACAACCCTAACCTGAAGCTGGACTTGTACTGAGATTGCTTTGAGTGTTGCTGTATATAATCTGAAATCATAGACAGCTGTTCTTGATCACTAAGACAAAGATCACAAACAGCAACAGTCAGTCCAATGGCCATTGTTCTCGAACATTTTTCAAAACAATTAAAGCAACTAGCTTTTAAATCCACTGACTCATCCTCAGCAATTTTATTAATGTACCACAGTCACTTCATGTTTTTTATGTAAAGGATACACTTACCTAGTGGACAACAGATTATGAGGTGCACACTCCACAGTAAACTGCACTCAAATAGACCTGAACATGATTTTTTTCTTTCTTTAATGGCACCTAAAGACATACACTGTGCTCCAAACTCATATCTGCATATTATGTTGTAGCCACACAGATATTATCTTTTTCTCTACATGTGCTTTGGCTAAAAACTTTTCAAGCTAGGAGCTTCTAGATCTCTGAAAATTACCAAAAATGTATCTGACCTGCCTCTAAAGCAGTACACAACGAACTGCTGAGAAATGTGTTCTGTCCTCGACTGAGTGTACTCCTGTGGGATTACAGAAGCACCGCAGTCTGGCCTGTTACATTAAAAAGGGCAAATTCCAAGAAAAGAGAGACAACAAGTCTGGAGAAACTCTGACTTTTTTATGAATAACAGAAGTGTAGTATTTCAGCAGAGTGTCCTCCCCATCATAGGATGTGAAAAACTCTATCAGTGATATTCATGTGTGGAATGCCAGTTTCCTGGATGTGTGCTGTACGGGAAGGCTCAGCATGCTGTCTCATAAGTATACAGTGTAAATGAATGGCTGACATACTCCATCACTCATGCCTACTGACGCACCTCACTCCTGTTTCTGAGTCACATTCTAAATGAATGCTTTGGTTTGTCTCAGCTTGAGTTTGATTGTGGATGTTTTCAGTAATGTGTCATCACACGTACGTACTGACTTCCCAGTCATCGCTCTGTGGGATTTAGATGATGTAACCTCGGAGTCATAAATGCTGTCCACAGCTGGAACATCTGCTTTCCAGCTGACTTTGGTATCATTAGTACAAGAGGATTGTTTAATTTTCATAGTTTTGTGGAACCATTTTGATAAATTATCATAGTACGAACCAAAATATTTTTTTAGATTAGCACTAGCTAAACGTCAATAAAACATATTTTTACTGATACTTTTCTAAGTTTGATATATTCCAGGTATGCTCTGCCATTCTCACTACCAGTGACTCAAATACAGCAGCTTGGTCAGTGATTCCCAAAGTGTGGGCGGCAGCAGGCTGTGGCCCACTGCTGGGCTGTGAGGGTGATTCACAGTAAACACGAACATTTCAATTTGTAACCAAGTTTGTAGTTATCGTCATTATATTCTAGTATTCATAATTTATCAAACCCGTTTTAATGTGTTGTTGTGTTAAAGTTAGTTGTGTGCCATCTACCAACCTCAACCTGCACCGCTGTGTGACTGAGTCCAGAAAGGAGGCCAACGTTATTTGGCAGAGGAACAGACTCTGACACAGCATCAGAGCCAGTGGTTTGAAGTAGGGTTGGCGCCGGTATTGTCAATAGCTGTGATAGTCAAAAAATGATGTCTTAATATTAGATATATCATAATATCATGTACAAAAAGCTGCAGTAACAGTTAACTGTTAGCTAGCTAGGGATGCACGATATATATCACTATCAGTACATGTAGCACTACATCTAAGCCTTTCTTGCACTGTGCAAAAACAAGTATAAAAATGCTGGTTTCTATTACTGGATATTTTATTGGTATCAGCCATGACAGTTAGGTAATTATGGGTTATCGTATCATTTGAAAAAAATCCATATGGCATATCCCTACTAGCTAGTATGGGCATGGATCTGGGGTGTGCCTGCTACTCATTGATTTACTGCTGTTGTGCAAAATCATGTTGAAATGACAGACGTTTCTGTTTCAAAAAATAGACAAAACATACAATAAACAAAGTTAAGATGAATTTAACCTGTTCTCCAAATTTCTATATCGTGATAATATTATTGTGAATTGTTTTGGCAACAATAATTGTCCAGCAAAGATCAGATATTGTGACAGCCCGAGACTGAAGCTTAAGGCGTGAGAACCTGATGGGTCTACACTATTTATTACTGCTTCCACCATAGCTCGTAAATCCTTTTGAAGGGGCGCTGTGTACGGTAGTTTTGGAGGAGAAATTAAAAATTCAGAATTTGAATATTTATAATATTAATGAGGTAATAATACAAACAGTCTTTTTCTATAAGTGAATGAACAAGCTGTTCTCAGAGGAAAAATAAGGCCCGGAACACTGTTTGAAGCTAGGAAGAAGGCAGGGTCTGCCACACAAACACAGTAAAACAGTATGAAAACTGTGTAGTCCTTAAGGGTCAGTCCTTAAACCAAACTATATTGTGCACTGAGAGAAAGCCTGTCCACGCCTCGGCATGTGACTGCAGCGCTGCTCTGTGATGACTGTTCAGAGGGACAGTGGACTCCTTCCTTATTATTGTCCTTTTTTGCGTCCATGAGGGAAATGTGAGTACTGTACTTATAGAGCCTGTTAAGTATCATTGTAGAACAAATATATGATGTAGTTTAACTTTATAGCTTTAATGGTTTAGATTGCAGAGTTCTTACTCGCTCTAATGTGCAAGCCTTTACTTCCAGTTATCCAGCTGTTCACACGTATATTGTATAGCTCGGGTTATCATGTATAACTCCTCTAATATGTTATAATTTCAGTTAACGTCACAGCCTGTGATCTGCTCTGAGTTTCTGCGTGTTTTATTATAGTATTTGTTATAATATAGACTTCATTGCCTTGTGCTTAAATGTCTCATGTATGTTCTAGTAGCAGCTAAGGCTAATATTGTGCATTGGAAGATTATGGCTACTGCGTTAGGTCAAGGTACTGTTTTGTTAAACATTGTTGGTTAATACAATATTTCTGATTATTATATTGCAGCTTATATTGATAGCCCTAATTGTATTTTCCTTCTTCTCTTAGACCACAAACACAAGCTCAAGATAAATACAGTCTACACCCAATGTTCAGCAATTAAGAAAGAAAGCCTTATGTGAACATGAGATCTCTCTGGAGCCTGATTCTGTGACTGGAGCCAAGTCCAAATCTGACTGCCGCCTCAACCAACTATAAATTGTGGGAGGTCCTTGCCCTCAGTTTCATGCACCTTTCAACGCCTCGTTTAGGTCACCCTATGACTTTAAAGGCTGATACTGACTGATGTTGAACATGACAACTGCACGGAAGTATTGTGCACCTGAAAAAGGCTTTCATTTCTTTAAACGCTTTTCTCAGAATATATTAATATTGATTGAATGAAAGGGACCGTGAAGTAACCCAACTCTCGTCAGATGCATTTCGTTCTGCCTGGCTCCACTCATCCATCTGGGATCGCTCCCATTGAGAGGTATTTCAGAAGGCTGGGCCTTATCAAAAATCCTTGCATATGATTGGATAAACCACTTGTCTGTCATCTTTATTGACGTGCTACTTCAACCACTCACATCGAAACCAACCTGTGACGTACACAGCAAAAATCCCAGTGTATATTGTACTCTATAAGAGTACATTTAACTCCAGTTTCAGTGCTTGTATAGGTCTAAGAGTTTGGTGTTCACTGAACTCCATCAAAAGTGTAAAACATATACTCCAAATAAAGAGTAACATTTGAACCCTCTGAGAGTACAATTTTACTCCGTCACTGGTACTTTTAGACACTACTTCAGTGCTTTGTGACACTTGCAGTGTAATCCTAAAGCTCCCAGAGAGTAAAATATATACTCTAGTTTAGTAATTTGTAGCACTTTGCAGAGCTGATTATTTAACACTCAGAGTGAGAATGTACTCTATGACTGGTGTACACCAAACACTTTTGAAGTGAATTGTTAACACTTAAAGAATTAGTAGTCCTCACAAAAGTTTCCTGAAATATAATATCTTTATTATTACAATACATCCCAACAAGTATCTTGTCTTGTTATGGAAGTTAACTCTTGTTACGGAAGTTAACTCTTGTTACAAGGACATAAAACATCTTATGTTAGAAGCCATGGTGCAAAAAAAAAACCCCTGTAAAATCAATTTTTGCAAAAATAATTGTCAAGATGAAAAACAAAAAGGGGGCAATCACTTATGTAATACATTTCTTATACAAAAACGTGCACCAGCACCACATACTGATCATCTCTGACAAAACCAAAACATAACAAATTTATTGTTATAATAATTATTACCATATATTCTAACAAGTATCTTGTCTTGTTATGGAAGTGAACAGTCAACTGTTGTTACAAGGACGTAAAACTTGTCTTAAGTTATGGAGCCGTGGTGCAAAAAATAATAATAATAATAATAATTTGCAAATATAATTGCCAAGATGAAAAACAGCGTGCAACCACTTAACACATTTCTTACACAAAAACATGCACAGGCACCACATATTGATCTTCTCTGTCAAAACCATACGTTGTCTGCAGATCAAATGGCTTAAACATGAGCAACTCATCAACTTTCAGCAGGGAAACATTTTCAGAAAATCCCTGTCTGACATGAAAAGAATGAACATGCTCTGCAAAACTAAGTGTCTCAAAATCTTCTGCTAGAAGAAAATAGTCTCCATTAAATGCAACAATGTCTTTTATCTGACTGAATACTGGGAAAAAAGGCATGTGTAAGTTTGAGATGACGGAGCAACTGCTGGATGGTGACAAAAGTAGACTGGCAAACAAAGCATTTATACATCACAACTTGAGTTGAGGAGCTTTGCCCTGAGGTCCTTGACTCTGGGAGTTTCGCGAGAAAGCCCCACATCTGGTCATAGGAGATCCCAAACACATAATGCGTCTTGAACAGTTCATCAAAGGCTGAAAGGGAAGACCCGGCCTTGCAGGGAAGGAGCTCACCATCCATCGCAATGTAGTAATCATGGATGTTTTTTCTTGTGATGCCAACTGCCAGGATGTAGGGCTGCCTCCGCTGGGCTGGACTAGAGTGTTCTTGTAGGCTTCGGCCCGACTGCAAGATAACACAAAAGTGTTACTACACTATACATCTTTTTTTATAGCAAAGTCAGAAATCTGACAGCACAGTTGGAGGATTTCAAGAAAAAAAAAAGAAAACGTATTTATGTGACTTGCCATTTATATTATAAAAAATGTTTTTATGTATTGCTATTTATTTTTTTATAAATTTAGTATATAAATGTGTTTCTATTTATTGCTATTTATGAAGTTATTATATAAAGATGTTTATATCTATTGCTATTGATACCATTATTATAAAAATGTGCTTATATTATATTTATTGCCATTTACATTTATAAATTATTTGTGGAAAAGTTTGTCTAAAAAGAGGAATTATGGAAGAACAGATTAAGTCAACCCTCTTAACAATATTCTTAGATCCAGATATTTCCTGGCTGAGATTTACTTATGTTGAGTATGTTGTCGTGCTACCCCATCATGTGAAAATGCACTTGGGTAAGTTCCTCTGTATCAACAGAAGTAATAATTGGTCAAAACATTTGTTTGTTTTTGGAATGTGGATTCCACTCGTTGATATTGGATGCTTTCAAAATGGAAATCAGGATACACTGACCTTATGAAACTTCACTACGCGATCCACAGCTTCCCGGATACTGATCTTCACGGCTCCCTTCTTTCCACTTGGTGGCAGGAGGTAGACAGGCAGGAGAACTGAGGCCATGTCACTATCCCAACCTGAGAAGAGGGGATGAGAAACTCAACTTCAGTATGAGATGCACCTGACAAATCAATCAACACTCATCAGGCTCTTTAAAAAAATACTATCAGCACAACCACATCACTGTCAACACAATAAGACAACATTTGAAATGGTAGGTGGAGATACACAGGGAATTCATTTATGTCACTTACCTGGAACCTCCTCATCTCCATCCTCATCAGGGTTCTCGTCTGCAGACTGAATGAGATAGTCAAGGTGCGGGGTTTTGCTGAGGTTTTTGGCTTGTTCAGTTACCTTCGCCTTCAGGAGTGTTCCCCATTTCTCCAAGAATTTTGATGAAGTCTCTGCTCCAAACAGCTCAAAGTCTTGTAGAACCTAAAGGGGAGGAAGTGCAAGCAAGTGCATGTGTACTTGATGATGGTGGCAATGGAAGGAAGGTACCACTTTCATCTTTACAAAGCTGTTACTGATGGAAAAAACCATTATCAACCTAATTAATGTGAACTTACAAGGCCTTTTGTGTCAAGGAACCTTGGGAAAACTGTAAGCACTGTGCTGCATCGCTCTGGATCATGGATCAACTTTTGTCTGTGCTGGAAGGTTGCTCTCATTTTCATGAAGATCTGTTCTTTATCTGTGCTGTGTTTCAGTAGAGATATGGCCTCGCAGCACTGGTCTCCCTCCAGCTGTTGCTCTTTAGTCACTTTCCTCTCCAACTCTGGTCCGCTGCTGTCTGAGGTTTGAGAGCTCCTTCTCCGAACTCCACTGCTACGGCCACTGCTGAGTTCTCGCTGTGTGTTTTTAAGCTTCCAGGCAACGTAGCCCTCGTTGCTATCTGCATCAAAGAAATGCTCCTAAAAACAAGTTTGAAAATAAATTTGAGCATGGTAAGACACCTGGTGAAAGAAACTATAAGATGAAAATACATCAAAACATTATTCATTCATCAACAAAATTTAAAAACAAAATATTGAGCTTAACACAGTCCTGAATTTGCTGTCATTTTCAAGAATGTTAATTGCCCTCCTTACTGCCTGATCAAGAAAAACCTCTGTCTATTGCTCCATAATTGCTCTAAAAAACAATATTTTTTATTATAATTTGAAAAGTTGGTAAACTTCTCGTTAAAATATATACTCACATAGCCCTTTTTCGAATAGGGATCTTTCAGAGCAGGGAACAGTGTTACAATCCCCAATGCATATTGTGTTCTTTTGTCCTTTGGCGGAGAACTTCTGTGGGGGTAAATGATAGGTTGCATTGACAGGGAAAAAAGCTGTATGACAATTTACAATGGGGACTCTGAGGTCAACTCAAATAAACTAGTAAACAGTATATAAGTAGCATGGACTGACTAAATCTATAAGGCTGCGTGTGTCTTGCAGATGGGTAATGATTAATTTAGATTAGAATATCTGTATATATGAAATAACTTAGCCATGTGGCACAAGACCACAGTTAACTGGCCATGGTTGTACTGATAATCTCATTTGATTACAATCACCTGTTTTTTATAAACAACATGTCTGCAATCAAACACTATGAATATGCTCTTGACTGCATCGTGTACAAGGAGTATTTGACTTACCCATACTTTTCCAACATATCAGCAACAACAATGTTGACAAGTTCACAGCGTGTTCGATCCTTCATCTCTCCCTTAGTTGCATATTCTTTAAGTATTTTCTTCCCTCCAGGCTTTTGTTCCAGAACTCTCTTGACAAGCTTGAAAACAAGTAAAAATAAGACAAAACAAAAAACTGATGTCAAAAACACATTTAGAACTTGGCAAAAGAATGTACAAAAAAACTCACCTCTTTGGCCTGTGAAGAGCTGTCATCAATATGCTGACTCTTTTGGGACTTTGGGATGTCATCATCAATGCATGGTCTTTTTGGAGACATCAGAAAGGTGTCATCAATGTGCTGTCTTTTTGGAGACATCAGAAAAGTATCACTCTCGGATGAGCGTGATGATAGTGACAAGGTGTCCGTGCATGAAGATGCAGGAGAGTCTGAAAAGATGGAGCACATCATTTTCAAAAATATTAGTTAGGTATGGTTTCTTGAATTGACTGACAGTTTAAACTGAAAGAAGGTGATAAGGATTAGCTGCAGCCAAGCCATACCCCCATCTGCAATTTTTCTGTGAATTTAGCATTCTGATCTATTAAAGAAGTGCTAACAATAGTGGTTGATACGGCCACATTTTGAGCAATTCAGGCCATGGCAGACAGTCTAATAGTTGATAACTGAGTGCTCAGGTCAGTATTCTTATCAGTCGACATGTTTCATAGGTAAATGGATCAGTTCTGAAAACAATAAAAGGCAAATTCTGTCTAACTTAATCTCATCATTTTTGTATAGTTACGTCAATTTCAATGATCACATGATAATACTGTAACTTTGAAAAGTACAATTTCATCAAATGACCACTTACCAGTGACTGAAAGAGTGTCGACAATTGTCCACAGGATGTCTGTTTTTTCCTCCAGAATGTCACTGAATACCTCTTCATCGACCTCTGTTCCAGTGTCATCCAGCACATATATGTCTTTTTCATTGGGTATACTGAACTTCATTTTAGCTTTTAATACAGAGAAAAAAAATAAATGAAGTTTGGGGTGCATTATTGTTCATCTTACTACCACCACAGACACAAGACAAAGTGGGAAAACAAGTTCATTTCCCAAGAACACAATATACCTATCGTTTAGGCTACAAGAAGCAGACACATTAACTTACCCTCCTTGAGAAATTCTGAATGTGAGGCTCCATTTAGTTTGACGTATTTCTTCTTTCCTTTGTACTGTACTTTGAACAGCATTGCTGTAGACCTCCCACAACTGCACATAACACAAACATACAATTAGTGCGCAGTTACCCACTAGCAACGTAACTTCAGGCGGGAGTCGGGAGCTTTTAAGTAGCTTCGGTAAAGCTAGCCACCGGGAGAGACTAGCTTATTTTAAGATAGCTAACAAACGAATTCTGTGTTTTTCTTTGTCAAATAACCTGCTTAACCGTGATTAACATTACAAACACAATATCAATTCTGATAAATTAAACATTTGCAGTGCCGTTACAACCGATATAGCAAGTTAGCTAAACCACATTGAAACCGTGTTTGCCCCCTTAATGTATTACCGTTAAGGTTTTTAGATATTTACGGATTGAAATATGAAAAAAATACTCCATGCATTGAAACGTGAAAAAAATATTCCATGCATTATTTATTCACTTCAGTTTCTTAGCCTACCTGCAGTCCCGCGGGGCTGTTGAAGACGTCGGTTAGTGTCGTGGCTGCACTCCTCAATGATGCGACTGGATTCAACCAATGAGAGGGCGTGGAGCGCTAATGATGAAATCGAAACCTAACTCTTGGTGCGGCCGGGAAAGACTCAATCAAGAAATAGACTCTCAGGGAGTCTATCATTGTAAAATAAACACTACAAAAACTCTACACCAACACTATGCATAGAAAGAACACCAGAGAGAGATTATGGTGCAACCTGCAAAGTGTACTTTGTGCCCATTTGACACCAAAGTTCTACTCCCGTCATCAAAACTCTGGGATTTTAACACTTTGGCATTTGCTGTGTAGCGACGCAGGGAAAACCTAACCTGACTCTCACCAGATGAATTTCGTTCCGCCTAGCTCCACTCATCATATGTGAGTGGAGCTAGGCGGAACGAAATGCATCTGGCGAGAGTCAGGTTAGTTCTCTGATGTTCTTTTAACAAAAAAATATTGGGTAGATTGGACAACACGGATGAAATAGCAGCATCAATGTTGACGCTTGCTTCCTCGATGCGAGACGCCATTGTTGTCTGAATCAAAACAGTCGCTTCTCCGCTACGTCACATCTATGAAACTCCCGCCCGGCGGTCCTGATTGTCTCAACCATAAAATCTGGTGCAGAAATACCTCTCAACGGGAGCGATCCCAGATGGATGTGAGTGGAGCTAGGCGGAATGAAATGCATCTGGCGAGAGTCAGGTTAACCGTGACGTGTTTCTGAGTGAATTAATACATGTTAACACTAACAACACCACCTGAAATGCTACCTGTTGAAAGGCAATCAAGTTATTTGTCTGGCCACTTGTCAGTGTTGTTCACTTTCCACTTGTCAGGAATCTCCACAGAAATTAGTGACGCTTTCACATCTGCCGGCCAGAGTGTGTAGGAATCGCACCCAAACTAGCGTCACACAGATCACGCTATATCTTGTCTCATGTAAATCCTGTACATACAAACACTGCTGCTTGGAGAAGAAGCATAAAGTAGGTCAACAGATTGATTACTCTAGTCCTGTTTTTGCAGAAATTCCACATTTGACAGCATGGGAAATTCGCTGTAAGCTATCACCGAAATCTGTTTAGAATCATCTTAATGAATAATGCAACAAGGCGAAGCATGTTCACTGTGTTTGTTTATTCAGAATGGAACGGATCCCAAATGGATCCGAATGAAGAAACGTGAAAAAAAAAAAAAGGTGAACAATGATGAACACAGACAATGTGTCACGGTAGGGGGTGAAGGGGAATTGAAGGACCCAAATGCAGATCAGAACAGGAGGCAGGATTGGGGAAACAAAAAGCGAGCTTTATTAAAAACAAAGCTGAACGCTACAAAAACCAGAAACTCAAAAATGAAACAAGAGTCAAGGGAACCAAAAACAAAGAAGCAAAATAAATCAGTTAAACAAGGTGCAACAAAAAGGCAAAGTACAAATCAAACATGGAAAAACCAAAAGTCCAAATCCAAAAACACATACCACTGGGAGACTGGAGACACAAGGACGCTCGAGAAGGACATCAGATCAGATACAGGAACAACGAACCAACAAGGAGTGCATGAAGAACAAACGCTTAAATACACAGACACACTGATGAGGAGACGAGGAGCAGGTGAGGAGAGAGAGGAGAGGAGAGGACAGGTGAGATAACGAGGGGGAAGCACAGAGGAGAAATAACAGTGGCAGACAGAGGGAGACAAACATGCAACAAGGGGAAAACAGAGGAGAGCAGGAGACACTGAAAGGACACAAGAGGACATGGAAATCAAACATAAGACACACCAAAACACAGAACCATGACACAATGACCAAGAATGAACTTTGGTTGACCTAGGAGTAGGCCTACTACTCTAATATATTTCAACAAGGTTTTAGATATAGAATTTTTTAAAACAAAATAAATATTTTTAAAGATATTATAAAACACAGTGCAAACACACTGCTTCATGTCCCTAAAAAACTAGATTTTTAGCAATGATCTAAAACATACAAAATGAACAAGAATGAACTTTGGATGGTCTAGTCTTATAGGCCTATGAGTTAGCAAAGTTAATATAAATTGAATAATTTGAAAACACAACAAATGGGCCTATTTTGATATTTTAAAAAGTAGGCTAGTGCAAAAATCCGGAGTCACATCGAGGGATCAAGGGGATAGGCTAATGATGCAGGGTAGGCTCCAATATTCATTCATTCATTCATTCATTGTCAACCATTGATGGTCGTGGTAGCCGCTTTATCCCTTTTTTCAAGGGGTCGCGGGGAGGTTTCTGGAGCCAATCCCAGCTATCTAAGGGCCAAGGCAGGGTACACCCCAGACGGTGTTACGGCCACTCCCTTTCTGCTCACCTGGGTGCAGGTGATTGCCTCTTGCAGGAGCTGGCAGTCAGAGAGCACAATCAAGGCAAGGTGCTGACACCTGGCCAGGCCTCCACCAAGGTTATAAATGCCATCACCACTCATTTGCTCTCTCTCTCTCCTAGGCTCCACGCTGCTGCCGGTTTTGGGTTTGTTTGTTTGTTCTGGAGTTTTCTTTGTGCATACAACATACACATACACATGACTCACTCATCCATACGCTACACACACTACTGATGCTATACTTACCACACCTCATGCCTTTTTGTAAATAGTTATGTTTTCTTTATAATAAACATTTTTATTTTGCGCAATTGTCTGACTTCCTCGCCTCCTTGTCACATTCTTGGAGCCAGCTTGTGACAAGTGGGGGCTCGTCCGGGATCCATGTGTTGTACTGGTATTCTAGCCCGGTTTTGTTAATTGTCTCTTGTTGGTCATGTCTGAGAGGCAATTTGTTGCTTGGTGGACATGGCTGTCAGTGCTGTGGTTCAACTTATTCACCAACTGTTTTGGGAGGGAAGATGTCAGTTTTGTGCTAGTGTTGGTTGCTTCCTTTAAAGGAAGGTGGCAGGAGAGTTAGGAGCAGGATTTGGTCCCTATCTGTCTGTCTTTGTTCTTGACTTGGGCTTTGTGGCATTTGTGTCTGGGGTATTTTGGTGACTGTTTGAACAGGAGTTCCTTCTCCCCTGATAGGTTTGGCAGCGGGTTCCTCTAGGGGATTCGTGGTGACTTCTCTAGGTGGCGGCGAAGGTGGGTAGAGCTTTTAGCTCGGGAGCATCTCCATGGTTGTGAGAGGGTGGCCAGTCCTCTGGTTGCTTTCTTCACTCCATCGGTTTAGCGTGCATAAGTACCCCCCCCACCATTAACTGCACGAAGACTAGGGATGAGTTAGTTAGCTAACTTTAAAGGTTGTAGTTAGCATTAGGATTGGGGTGAGGCTCCTGTTCACTTGTTACTCCAGGCTTTGTTCTTTTGTTGTGTGTGTGAGTGTAGCCCAGTCAAGGTTTGGAAATTGCTGGTTGATTAGTTTTGAGGATGGCTTCTCTTGTGGAGAGTTTTATTAGCAGTGCACTAAAGATCAACTTCTTAGACTTGCGGAGCACTATAATGTTGACATTTTGGATTAAAAAGTTAAAGGACAATGTGAAAGCGTGCTTAAGAAATGACCTGTTTGAGGCCGGCATCTTGCGCCATCAGTCAGTTAGTAGTCCAGTCCAGTCCACTTTAGTGTCTAATGCTGGAGCTTTAACATTTGAACTACAAAAGGAGTTGTTACAGATGCAGTTAAAGCAGCAGCTGGAGTTAGAGAGGGTTAAACTTGAAAAGGAAGTAGAACTGGAAACTATAAAGCATAGAACTGAGTGTGCAAAATTGGAAGGGCAACAATGTCAGTTGCAGTTGCTTAAGGAGGGAGAGCTGATATTACCGGGGTCTCAGAGGGCAGATCTTCCCAGTTTGACCTGGCTAATCTTCGTTTGCTTTCCAGGTTCAGTGAGTCTGATCCGGATTCGTTCTTTTCTCTGTTTGAGAGGTTAGCCGATGCTCGGGACTGGCCAGATTCGGACAGAACCATGTTGCTGCAGTGTGTTTTCACTGGTAAGGCCCAGGAGGCCTACTCAGCATTAAGTGTAGCCGATAGTTTGGTGTATGACAAAGTGAAGGCAGCAGTGTTAAAAGCATATGAACTCGTGCCAGAGGCATACCGCCAGCGTTTTAGAGCTAGGAGGAAGCTGGATAGTCAGACCTACATTGATTTCACTCGTGATTTGATTTCACAGTTTAACCGCTGGTGTACAGCATCTGAGGTTGACACCTTTGAGGATCTCAGTAACTTGATTGTACTGGAACAACTTAAGAACTCTGTGCCTGAGCGTGTAGCTACATACATCAATGAACATAAAGTGAAAACTCCCAGAGAGGCTGCAGTCCTGGCTGATGAGTATATCTTAACCCACAGACGCCCCTTTGACACAAAGGGTGAAGCTCATCATAAACAGGACACTTATAGGCCAGGAAAGTTGAAAAACCCTAATGAGGCAGCTCTAAAGGTTAATCTGAGTGGTCGGAGTTCAGTAGTCAACTCTGACACTTGCAGGTACTAAGCCAGGGGGCACTGGAAAAAGGAGTGTCCAGTGCTAAAAGCCAGGAAATCCTCTGGTCAGGTGAAGCCTGCTGTTATGGCTGCTGCGGTCATGACAACTGAGAGCAGGAAGCTAGGCCAAGTGCAGGCTGGTACTGATCTGGTGGTTCCTCGTGCTGACTTCAAAGCTTTCATATCAGATGGATGGGTCTCTTTGGTAGGGAGCAGTGTGCAGGTTCCCATTAAATTCTTAAGAGACACCGCAGCACTAGATTCCTTTATTGTTGAGTCTGTGTTGCCATTTTCTGAGAAATCTGATTCTGGTGAATGTGTAATCACCCTGGGATTTGGAATGGTTCCATTTTCTGTCCCACTGCATCAAGTGAGTCTCACTTGTGGTCTTGTGGTGGGGGAGGTGTCGGTGGGTGTCCATTCCCCAAAATCATATGGACTCCCTCCACTGGCAACTGAGAGCGATTTGGCGGGTGACAAGGTGTGGGCTGATGGTGAGCCTAAGGTTGTGAAGCCTCCTGCATCCCCTCAGGTAGCGCCCTCTGTGACACCACGGCTTTCAGGTGACATTTTCCCTGCCTGTGCTGTCACTCGTGCTGCCAGCCGTGCTGTACAGAGTGTGGTAGAGCCAGAGTGCCTGGAGCTGCCAGATTCTTTGCTGGTTAACCAGTTAGCAGGTTCTCAGGCTGAGTTGGTAGCAGAACAGAAGGCTGATCCCTCTTTGACTGAGCTTTTTGATAGAGTTGTGCCAGCGTCAGAGGTGAGGAATTCTGCTCAGTGCTATTTCCTTCTAGATGGTCTATTGGTTCGGAAATGGTGGCCACATTGTGCTGAGTCCGTAGGAGAGCCAATTTTTCAAGTTGTTGTCCCTACAAACTGTCGTAATAAAGTGCTCCAGACATCCCATGGTGATGTGGCAGGTCATTTTGGCGTCCGTAAAACCTATGATCGCATACTGAAACATTTCTTCTGGCCACGTTTAAAGAGGGACGTTGCACTTTTCATTAAAACATGTCATACCTGTCAGCTCACTGGTAAGCCAAATCAGGTCATTAAGCCTGCTCCTCTGCAGCCCATCCCCGCCTCTGGGCAGCCTTTTGAGCATTTGATAATCGATTGTGTGGGTCCCCTGCCTCGGTCCAAATCTGGGCACACTTACCTCCTTACTGTAATGTGTCAGGTTAACAGATATCCGGCTGCTTATTCCCTTCGCAGTATTACAGCAAAGGCCGTGGTTAAAGCTTTGACCCAGTTCATCTCAGTATTCGGTATCCCTAAAGTAATACAGTCCGACCAAGGTTCCAGTTTCACATCGCATCTGTTCTCTCAGGTGCTTAAACAGCTGCATATTAAGCATAACAAAGCCACAGCGTACCATGCGCAAAGCCAGGGAGCACTTGAACGTTTCCACCAAACATTGAAATCATTGTTGCGTGCATATTGTGAAGAACTGTCAGGTGACTGGGAGGAAGGATTGCCCTGGTTGCTGTTAGCAGCTCGCGAGGTTGTCCAGGAAAGCACAGGCTTCAGTCCGAATGAGTTAGTGTTTGGACACAAGGTGCGTGGCCCACTTGCAGTTTTGCAAGATGGATGTTTGCCAGAAGATCCCCCTAAAATCCTTGTAGATTATATAAATGGCTTCAGATTGAAATTGCACAGGGCAGGCGAGCTGGCTAAACAGAAGCTGCAGAGGTCACAGGGCAAGATGAAGAAACAATATGAAAAGCAAGCTGAGGCTCGCCAATTTAACCCAGGGGACCGTGTGCTTTCTCTTTTGCCTCTGGTTGATTCACCTTTCCATGCAAAGTACAGAGGTCCTTTCACTGTGGTGCGACGAGTCTCAGACCTAAACTATGTGATTGAAACTCCTGGCCGCAGAAAATCTACAAAGTTGTGCCATGTTAACTTCCTGAAGCCCTACCATATGCGTGAATCTGTGCCCCCGCTGCAGCAGAGCTCTCCAGTCAAGCCCGCTTTGGTCTCCGCTCCTGTTTTGTTTGCCACTGTAGCTGAACCAGTTGCTGAGGGGGAGGATGGGGACATTGCTCCTGATGATGGGTTGTTGCGGGGCCGTTTGAAAAATTCTGAGACATTAAAGAATCTGGATGTGCTAGTTGGGCACTTAGATGTAGCTAAACAGCAAGAGTTGATTGAACTAATTAAAAATCGTCCATCTCTGTTCTCTGATACTCCATCCCAAACACACCTGATCGAGCATGACATTGACATTGGCGTTGCTGAGCCCATCAAGCAGCGCTTTTATCGTGTGTCAGATGAGAAGAGGAGACAGTTGGAGGCTGAGGTACAGTATATGCTTGATAATGGCATTGCTGAGCCCTGCTCATCCAGCTGGGCCTCCCCGTGCCTCCTTGTCAAAAAGTCGGATGCTAGTTTGAGGCCCTGTACAGACTATTGTAAGGTGAACAGTCTGACCAAGCCAGATTTATACCCACTTCCCCGCATGGAAGACTGCATTGATTTGGTAGGTTCAGCCACTTTTGTGAGTAAATTTGATCTTCTCAAAGGGTACTGGCAAGTTCCGCTCACCGAAAGGGCAAGGGAGATCTCAGCCTACTCGTACACTGTCATGCCATTTGGTTTGAGGAATGCTCCCGCAACATTTCAGCGGCTAATGAATCAGGTTGTTTCAGGACTTAGTGGTTGTGCTGTGTATTTGGATGACGTGGTTGTGTATTCTGACACCTGGGAAGAACATGTTCAGCGTATCGGTGCACTCTTTGATAGGTTGGTCTGGGCAAACTTGACTATAAATCTTGCCAAATGTGAGTTTGCCAGAGCCACCGTGACCTATCTAGGGAAGGTGGTGGGTCAAGGTCAGGTTCACCCAGTAGAAGCCAAGGTCATGGCAGTGCAAAAGTTTCCTCCACCCACCACCAAGAAAGAGCTGATGCGCTTCCTAGGGTTGGTGGGCTACTATCGCAGTTTCTGCAAGAATTTTTCCTCTGTGGTTGCGCCATTGACCGACCTCCTTAAAGCCAAATCTGAGTACGTCACATTCTTCAAGCCAGCTTGTGGCGCAGACAATACTACAATAATTACACTCCAATACCAAAAAAAGGACATATAAAATGAACAAAGTAACGTTGGATTCGACTAAATGGAAAAGTCTTATTAAAGTGAGCAGGTTCAAACACTCCAGGTTGATGGGCCCGTCCCCTCTGATGGTAGCCTCCTGCCTGTGTATAAGCCTGTAGATGAAGTGTGGGGGATTGATTAGGCCAAGGCTATATGCTGCCTGCTATACATAAATGTAACCATTATAGAATAGCATATTAATCACAAAGCTATAGCCTACTTACATGGTTCTACATGTTGTCATGCTAGAAGACGATTGCATCCACAGTTGCTGGTTTCAGAGAGGTCCTCCTCTGCTCCATCATTCGGCCAGCTGCTCTGAACACCCGCTGCTGCTGCTGCTGCTGCTTGCTGGAATGCAGAGGACGGATCTTGCCAGCCTGGCTAGTTTTGGGTACACCAATCCGTTGACTTTCCACCATTTCAGTATGTCCCTGTGGTCATCCATGGCATGCCTCACTTCATCCTCATCTGGTTCGTTATCATCGTCTTGGTTCTCCCACTCGGCAAAGTGGGGGTCTCTCCTGGGCCCGGCTGCTGGTGGTGTGAAGCCAGTACTGCTCATTGCTCTGCCGCGGCAGCATCTTCCTCCACAGGCAAGAGCAGGGTGCGAACGTGGGCCTGTACTTCAGATATCTCTACAGGAGACATCATCCTCAGTTTGTTGGATTTGGGCCGGAGGAAAAGAGCAACTTTGTGCATCATGTTCACCTGGATTTTTTGCACTATGAACTCAGCACGTCTCTGGCACAAAAAGGCTTGCTGCGGAGAGTCGGTGGGAGAGGGCAGGCAATGTCTCTTCAGTATCTCAAGCCAGAGGCAGACCAGGTTTATGGTTGCATATTTGTCGCCCTCCAACTCTCTCTGGGCATTATAGAATGGCTCCGAAAAGGTGACCAGAAAGCTCAATAAGTCAGGTGCAATGTTTTCGATGCGCCCAAGCTCACCGCGGGTCTCCAGCTTCTCCCGGAGCTCTGGGTATATGTCCTGCACTGACTTGAGTGTGAGGTAAACGGTGCTAAATCGTGTCTCCCCCATCTGTAGCACTGTCTTCTATAATTGCACAACCAGGCCAGAAATATCTGACGAGTCCTTTAGCAGCAGATATGGTCTCACCTCTATCAGGCGCGTTGTCGGCCAGTGCGTCGGCGTGCAGACCGTGGCGAAGGACAGTATTAATTAGATGATCTAGACAAGAAAGCCTCCTGTACGGCTCCAGGGCTTTGATTATGTTGCTGCCTTGATCTGTTACCCACAGTATTCGGCTGAGGGAGCTAGGGTCGAGGCCAAATCTGTTGACCAGCAGGCGCACTAGCTCGCGTCTGATATTTTTCCCCGTTTTAGCATCCTTCACGGGAAACATTGCTGTGTTGAGAGTTTCACCAACTAATGTATAGTCGTCAGTGATATAATGGCACGTTATTGCGATGTAACTGAGCTTTTTGTAGTCATCAGTCCACATATCCGTGCTCATCCCTACATCTCCATTCTTCAGAGCATCTTTGAGCATCTGTGTCAGAACTTCCCTCCTCTCATCGGCCTTTTCTAGGCAAGCCTTGGAAGCGGTGCTATGGTGAGGCAGGATGGACTGGGCCTATACGCCACCATATGTAGCACCAATATTGATCAATTCTCGAGCTAGCCCCTGGAAGCCCTGGCCACTTACAATGTAAACTGGCCTCATGTCCCTGCAGCAAAACTCAATGCATTTCTCTGTGAGGGCTTGCCTCGCCCTCAGGGGGAGACTTGGAGAAGTAACAAAAGAGGACATTGAAGGCTGACTATCATCCTTTCTGCCATGGCAAGCCTGCTTCATGTGTCTGTTCATCGTCGAAGTCCCCGTTTTTTTGCTGTCATAGGCGAGCAGCGTGCCGCACTTAATGCACTCGACAAAGCCAACACATGTTGTCACTGCCCACGACTTGTTTAAATGGTTCCATACCTCCGACTTTCCTCCAAACTTGCTCAAAGTTAATTCTCCTGTTTTTATTTTCTTCTTTACATCTTCAAGCTCCATGTTGCAGTTGCTGTGATGTATGCGAGTGGAGGAGACACGTGCGCTGTGACACGTGTTGCATTTTTTAACTTTGTGCACATTTGTTACTTAGGCCTACTTTGCTAAAAATATATATAATATTTCTGATTATGGCATAGCTTTCTCCCCACCCAATTAGGCCCGGCCCGGCCCGGCCCAGCTCAGCCCAGCCCGGCCCGGCCTCGGGCAGAGAATCTAAATTCTACCCAGTGACCTCACTGGGCCCAACTTCGGCCCGCGCGGCATGCCTTCACTTACCCCAGTGGAGCCTGAGCCGAGTCCGTAGATTTCACAAAGTAAACGTCCCAGACGCTCTTCTCCTCCTCCCAGGATCTCCAGCACTGAACGTACTCATCTAACTAGTGATGTGCGGATCGATACTTGAATATCGATACCATTTTGAGCAAGTGATGCACTTTTGCAGGTTATCCACAAGGTTTTTGCAGCTTGTACGAAAAGCAGTAACTGTTGTGCAAATGTTAATAGTGATGTGAGAAATGCACCAAAGCCACTGAGAAAAACTGTAATAACCAGGAATACATTGTAGCCTGTCTGCCTAGCCTGAACCCACATTTTTAAACACAATCAGATTTTTCTAACATGAATGAAATTAAAACTATATTTTAAATATATCTATTAATACACTAAACCAATGATTATATTTGAATCATAAAACACAAATTGTCACAGGATGTACCTCTGCTTTAGATAGATGATAAATATCAAGTTGTTTTTACAGTGTACTTCTGCTAAACAACATTTAGCATTCCATCATGTTGTGAACTGTCTGATAGAAGCTGTCTTTGTTTCAGTCTTATTTCATAATGTTGCTTGGACGGTTTCACTGTGGCCTCTTCAAATAAAGACAGTGAACGGAACACATATGAGCTGTCGACTTTGCTCTTCCTTACAGTTAACACTTTGCCTATCCAGAGGAACAAAACAAGAAACCCAGTCCTTTCCGTCGATCCACTGGTGACCCACTCCCAAGACAGCCAGGATGTTATGAAAACTTAGCTCATCTAAACAATTCTCCATTCCAACCTCAACATCAGACATCTGTTCCACCACATAAGAATAACACCATATGTTATTGTTATCTTACTGATGGCGGTGTGCACATTACCAGTGTAAAACACATGCCAGTACAAACACGTTCAGTCAGAGCTGCTGTCTTCATTACAGTTCAAGCTCGTGGCCTGTATTGATCAAATTTCCAACAATAATGTGTGTTCTAAAAAGCATACAGTAAAAATCCCTAACAGAGATTTGAGAATGAAAAAAGTAAATTATTCATAGTACCATTTTTGGAGTCATGGGTTAAAAAGGCTTATCTAATATATAACTTCAATATATAGATGAATATACACAAAGAATGAATCATATATATTGTGAGGACAGAATCTGGACTCTGATTTAGGTAGCTCATGAACTGTGCTCCACTGAGCAGGATCCATCAGCATGTCTGGTACAGTCTGTCCATGTTTGCTGCACTCTGGTGGCCGGATGTGAATCACACAGTTACACTATCCGCTCCACACAAGTTGGTCAGTGGCCTTAAATCATTTCCAGTGTGCCAGACCACTTTATAGTAGTCGCGTTGGCCAAATTACAGTAACAAGATGAGCCAAATACTTAAGAATTTGTCGTTGACAGGTTTCACAAAGTTAGTAAAGTATCTCCTCACTTAACGACTCAAACAATGCTGGATATTTTAAGAGAGTCTGGGGACTTTTGCCACGGTCAAAAAAAAAGATGTTGACTACAATAGTGACTGTTTACTGTATTTGTAAAATATGATGTTTGCTCTCTTGGGGTATATCCGTTGTGCAGTTTTGGATAACTATGCTATTTACTGTGATTTTGCCAGAATACACGCTGAAGAAGTCTCGCCCAAAACATCTGTGTGGAAAGAAGAAACAGTTTGGTGGGAGTGATGTCCTCTATTTGTCTTTTGTTCATTCACTACAAGAGGGATTCAGCACCCTGTAAAGAAGACAATATTTCATCAACAGTAAACATATAAGAGACAACACGCTCAAGGTCAAGGACAAAGGCTGTATAATCCATAGGTTTTTTGTGTTAGTTTGCTTTATTTGGCCATGCCCACACATCTGCGTGAACAGTTCGCAGGCAGCATTTAAGACTATAAGCATGGATTATGCACACCAGCATACATAAATGAATATGCACGCTTGAAATAATCACTCTCTCTTTAAAAAGAGGTTTCTATTGTGGTCCCAACATTAATGCTGATTGATTACGATTACATCGAGAAAATACACATTTTACCAACAGCAATTAGACATACAAAGTTCAAAAATTGTTGTTTAATACATGAGATGAGCTTTGGTGGATAAATGATTATGCTGTCACAACTTTTACTCAAGATAGCATATTTAGATATTAAATATTGCAGCCCAGTTGCTTGGTTAAGTTAATGTTTCTGCAAACACGGATATGTTCACTTTTGTACATGTCATGCTTACCATATGGATGTTTACAATATGTGTCATAGGTTATTACATGACTTCAGTATCAGGAAATGGAAGGGATGGTGGTGGATTGCAGGTGGAAAGTGACCACAGTTTAAGACAGTGCTTAAACATTTGTAAGTGTGACACCACTGGCTATTTCCAGTAGACCTCAGGACAATTGTTTATGGTGACAAAATGGGATGTTTTAAACAAAACGAAGACAGGTTTCCACACACCAAAAATGTCTCTTTTTCAAACCCTCATCAGGTGAGTTTGTGTCTAAACCTACAGTCACCAGACAACGAGCACAGTGTTGTCACAAAGTAGAACTGAAGATCACGACTAAAGAAACATAATGTTGCAACATAAATGTAAAGTTTTAAGTTATCCATGCTTTGCAGAAGCGTAAACTGTATTGCCAGAATTGATCCTGGTCAGTGGGTTGAATATTGAACCATTTTCAGAAATGTTGCAAGCTGTGAGTGATTAGCTATCTTCACAAGAGTTGCTTGAGATGAGAACAGAGCTAAAAGGAGAGTGAATTGGTGGACACCAACACAAAAGAATGCTAATGTTGCTCTGGGTCAGATTGATGTGTAAATAGGCAATTGTTTGCTAATATATCTCAGATGTCATGTTTCCCACCTATTCTGCGACCCATATTCATAACAGTAGCAGCTGATAGGCCTACTTGAAATATAAATCTGAAAGTATTGTTTTGCCAATATAATGTTTTGCATTATGATGTATTGTATTTATTGATCTGATCCAAGACATTTGCAACCTACAGAATACGTTCTGTTTGTGAGGATACATGCTCCTCAGGATTTGCTTTGAAATCTCTCTGAAATGGGTGGTTTGAATATTAAAACAAGAATTTACTTGATATGCTTCTAAGCCTTTATAACACTCACATGATACTTAATGATTCAAGTTACTTTTCAGCTTCGATCCAAGCTGACATCTCTCTTTTTCCTTAACACGCGCACACACGCAGTAACCCTGTGTGCCTCCGTCATCTGGTAAGTGTGGCAGTGCCCCTTGGTCCCTGTCACTGCGTTAATGCATCAAGACACACTCATGGAGAACAAGTTGAAATATATGAGCCATATCTGTCTCTGACACACACACACACACACACACATACACACACATACAAACACACACACACACATTTATATTTAATGACACAAAACTACTGGCCAATATGATGAGTTTTTCTTAGATGAATTTCTTGAAACTCTAACCTCATTCTCAGAACTCTAAGGGTAATCTCCAAAAGAGTAAGACTCTCTCTCATCACCATGTAGGCCTATCCCCTCTGCAGAACAGCCCAACAGTCAAAATGTTAACAACATGCATTAGTGCACACAAAATCTGTTAATACCGAATGTGACCCAAAACTCAAAGACTGGATAAAGTGTACACATAGTTTTTGCATGATGCAAACGATTTCCATGACACATGAGAAAGAAAATACCTTGTTCATTACTGTTCATATCTATGTAAACAACACATACATTATTGGGCATCCTGTCCTTTCTCACACAAGATGGGTCTGATTTTCGTCCATGTGCGGTACCATGAACCATGCAGATGCAGTCTCAAACCTTCATAAGTGTGCAGTTGAGATCAAACTGAAGGCTGAGTTCAAAGATTGGTGTGATCCTTCCCATGTACTAATGACTACTGATGGGACTGTATGTATATATGTGGACAGGCGCTGTGGCTGGTGTGATCCCATCAAGATTCCACAACAAAAATAATTGAAGGAGGATTCTGACTTCTGTATTTTATGTGCTGCCTGTGCACTGCTGCCTTACAGTGTATGTGTCACCCAACTGAAATCAGATATCACAAGTTTTGTGTTATTTTTTTAATTTGTTTTAATTTGCATTACATTTTAGCATACAGTAATTAAAAAACAAAACTAAAAGTAATTTCAGTAATGCAAATCAAACCCAACCAAATGAAATTTATACAAAATGTCTCAATTAATATTTTATAGAGCTTATCAATGGAAGAAAATAGGTGTCCTCAGTCGTGTGCTAACAGTTTGAAGAGGTTGGAAAAAGTCAACTCAGTATTGGGAAATATGCTAGCAGTTGAAAACTAAAAATCATCGATATATTGGCTACTAATGTCTGAGCAGCAAACAACAAATGTGTATTTTGTCTGTAAAGAAATATATTCTGTATTTAATCTTGCTATTATTGTGTTCATCAGAGAGCTGTCAGGATCTGAACAGAGAGACGGGAACAGTCAGTGTACCATTACCTACACTGTAATGGAAACGATTACTGTCCTCATGGTGTGTGTGTGTGTGTGTGTGTGTGTGTGTGTGTGTGTGTAAGGACTGACCCAGGACCAGCTTCAGTCATCCATGTGATTCCATTCTACTGAACACCCTGAATATATGTGAGCAAGTCATCTGGCCTCAAGTGTGTGTGTGCATTTGTGCAGAACTAATAGTCCTGCCTTTACTGTATGTGGTATGATGGAGTAAAGCCTCGACTTCTCAGGCCTTCCCACTGCACAAAGAGACGTCTAAACGACGTCTTTTCCAAGTCATTTTTGCACGTCTAATTCGAGTCACCTGAAGGTGCAGACTGTTACTCCAGACGCTGTCTTTTTTTGACGTCTACTGAGCGTCCATTCATGACGTCTACAGAACATTCTTATAGGGGCTATACACTGCGAAAAGAGACGTCTAAACAACGTCTTTTCCAAGTCATTTTTGCACGTCTAATTCAGGTCAAATGAAGCTACAGTAAAATGAACAGATAGATTGGTACAGGAAACAGGTTTCTACCTTCTGGACACAAGACTACAGCCAGGTTAACAATAAATCACAATCCAATCCCACAGAATAGTTCCAACTGCTCTGAAACCAAAACAACAGAAGAAGAAGTGTAGCTTTTGAACACAACAATTTGTTTACAACGAAGCCGGCGAAAAATCCATACATAGAGCGGTTGGTAACGTGATACACAGACGATGTTACGAGTGTGCATTTTACCATTTTGTTTTATTTCTAACTTAAATGAGGGTTATGCTGGCTGCTGTTTTGTTGAAATTGTAGCCTAGTAACTAGTATTTCTCAACTGAAATCAACATAACATGTTCGCAATAAAGATGGGGAAAAAACGGTTGGGATTGGATTGTGATTTATTGTTAACCTGGCTGTAGTCTTGTGTCCAGAAGATAGAAACCTGTTTCCTGTACCAGTTAATTTTACTGTAGCTTCATTTGACCTGAATTAGACGTGCAAAAATGACTTGGAAAAGACATCGTTTAGACGTCTCTTTGCGCAGTGGGAATACATCATGTCAATTCCCTGCACCTGTCTTAGACGTCCAAAAAAGTGACATAGCCCGACGTTCAAATGTTCAACTGCATATTGACGTCCAGATACGGTCATGATTAGACGTCCAAAAAGTGGACCTTGTTTGCACGTTGTGTAGAGGTCCAAAATTGGTCTTGGACCGACTGACGCAATACAGACATGATCTGCACGTCCATCAGACGTCTAATATTCAGTGGGTTCATACTGTGACAGAGTGCCAGTTCCCGGAGTGCAAACTAGACTCAGAGACGCAGCAGTTAGTGTGCACCACAGAGCTGATCATCTTTACACCCAGGGTTGATTTGATTTGATCCTCCAGGGTTGATTTGATTTGATCCTCCAGGGTTGATTTGATGTTCTGCACCAACTTTGTGTAACACTTAAAAACTATCACAAACAATCATGCCATCCACACCTGTGACTCTAGACATGTTCTCCTCATTTTCAGGCTAATAATTCTATTCTGGGTTACCACTAGAATAGGTTTACAACCTTTAAAGGAGCACTCTGTAGTTTTGGGAATGTTTCAGAAATGTTAAAGAGAGGATGTTTTTCTGCCTAAATAATCAATCTCTCTTTGTTTTCATGACTGAATAAACTGAAGAAACAAACTGACCTTAAAGGACAACACAATTTATACTGTTTTACTTTGTCTATATGTGGCGGACCCTGCCACCTTTCTAGCTTCAAACAATGTTCTGGGACCTTATTTTCCACTGAGAACAGCTTGTTTGTTCACTTATGGAGAAAATTAATTAATTAATTAATTGATT
The DNA here is from genome assembly GCA_039737535.1 of Lagodon rhomboides. Taxonomy (NCBI): domain Eukaryota; kingdom Metazoa; phylum Chordata; class Actinopteri; order Spariformes; family Sparidae; genus Lagodon; species Lagodon rhomboides. The sequence goes on from CM077797.1 coordinate 862,395, forward strand.
AATTAATCCTGGGTGTTGGGGGTGGAGCCTCCATGGATCAGACTTGTTCCAGCACATCCCACACATGCTTAATCAGATTGTGTTTGGGAGGCCAGGTCAACGCCTTTAGTTCCTCCATCCTATGTATAGCGGTGTCTTAATGAATGCCAGGACCCGAGGTTTTCCAGCAGGACATTGCATTGTATCGAGATGGTTCATGTTACTCACATAACCTGTCAGTGATTTTAAGGTTGTGGCTGTTTGCTGTATACATTAGTTTAGGATAGTGGAGGGTCATATTCTGCTTTGGGCCAAAAAAAGGCTTGGTTAACCCCGTCTTCTCTTGGGGTGGGAGTGGGAGGCCTATGGGATTGCAGCAGAGCATGTCTGTATGATGGAGGGAGATGCTGCATGTGTATGTAACTGATGGGGTAAAATTCTTAAAAATAATAGTCTCCTGTCACCTTCTTGTGATGTGGCCTGTAGTAGCAGCAGGTGTGAGTGTCTGGAGCCACATCCACCAGGGCCTCACATGGCGTTACACTTGATTTCCACAACAACCATCCACACGACCTGATTTTGGGTGTGAGTCTGTGATGACGAGGATGCTGTCTCTGTAGCCTGGTTTTCCACTGTTGCTAGGCAACGGTGTGGGGGTTTGCCCACATGACAACACAGAGCCTCAGAAGCTGTGTAAGGGTGTGTGTGTGTGTGTCATGGCAGAGGAACAGCACTGTCTTTCAGCGAAGCAGGCACACACTGAATAACTCTTGACACGTTTCCTCTCCTCTTTCCTCCTCTCCATCTGTACGAAGCACCCTGACCTGTTTATGTTTTTAAGACTTTTAGTAGGGCTTTCTTCTTAATGAAACCGATCTGGAGCTGAATTCAACAAATATCTTTAAGCCAAATGTAGTTTTTCTACTTGTTTAAATAATCCTCCAGCTAGAGGAGAGGGGTAAACTATGAAGCAAGTTTGACAAAGCCAGGCTTTCTGTGTGTGAGCCGGCTCACCATGACCTAAAAACCCAATCAAAGACATTATATCACGAGAATGGATCAACTCTCTTTGTCAGAACGAGTTGTCTTTATTAAGGCGCGGTGTGCGTTCTCATGGAGAGGGACGTTTTGTGCGTCATTTGACTTCTGCATCAAGTGGACTGATTCTGTGCCGCCTTCTTCATTGAAGAGGAACTGGTCATTATCATGGAGAATATTTAAGCCCCCGCTCCAGGAGGTTTCTTCCTGTTTGAAGATTAATGTTCTAGCAAGACCATGCTGTTACCTTTTCCTTTAAATCTTTTTTTAAAATGCTCAGTTTCAGATCATAGGGACTACAACTGCCCCACTCCAACACAAACAAACCAGTGCACATCTGAGTGGTAGGCTATATCTCTGTACTGTGCATCCATCTCTGACAGGAAAGTATTAAATTGGTTCTGGCACAGAGAACTTCCTGATGTATGATACAATATAATTTCATGGCCTCTCTGCCAGACTGCCTTACTTCACTGCACATCAGGGATGCATTCTGCTCACCAGTCATGACCGGAACTGTAACGCCACACAATTTGTCCCAAGATAGACTGACTTTGGCTGTGATTGTAAAAGCCTCTTTGGTAGAGAAAGAGTGCAATCTACAAGCAATTTTACATACAGGTTAATGTCTTACTACATGACATTATATGAGTGTAGCTGATTTTCAGAAGTGAGTGTGAAGTCAGTTTGGCTTTGCAGCGTCTAACCTCTTTGATTCGACAGAGTTCAGAAACACACACCACTCCCGAGGAGGTGCGTACTGTATAATCACATCTGCTTTGGTTCAGCTCTTCCTAACTCATACTTATAACAGCATGCAGTTATACACACGATGATCCACTGAGACTACAGATTAGATGAATGAAATCACTTTTATCAGGTGAGTTAATAGGACCACCTTATGGATAAATAATGGCCACTATTCCATTGGTGTAACATAATTTATAGGAGGATGAGGAACAATTGTGTGTTTGACTGCAAAGATGAAATACAATGAGCCACAAATTATTCAGATTATCCTCCTTAACTGCCAGTCAGGGCTGTTCCATGTGGGAGAAGCCATTCCCTGCCTATTCAAAAGAAATGACTATATCTTTGGGAAAACTCTGTCCTAAGCAAAGGGGTAGAGGACCCCCACTTCTCATTACTGTATGTAATTCAGATTTACTTTTCTATCTATCTATCTATCTATCTATCTATCTATCTATCTATCTATCTATCTATCTATCTATCTATCTATCTATCTATCTATCTGTGAGAGAGAGAGCGAGAGATAGAAACCATAACCATGAGAAACGACCCAGATCACAAGCACATCAAGACTGACAGTAAACTCTGATCAGTGGTAGGTCTAAAATTGTCAAACGTATTTCTTTCCCCCATCACGCCCATATCATACAAAGACAAACACAGTGAAAGGGTATGCGCTTGGTTAAAAGTGTTAAAAGTAGGAAAGGTTATAACGGTTTTACAGCATGTATTAGCTGTCTTCTCAGCTAGTAATCTGAAAGGAACGATTTGCCCTCCTTTGCTGAAACTATCCATGTGGTCTACCGAGCTGTCACAGGCAAGATACGCACTGGCCCTTTAATGACCGACCGCTCCATTCTCATTCATAGGGGAGAACTGACTGGCTAACGATTATTTGTACTTAAATATAATAAAAACTGAAAAGGCTAGGGGGAAATACTAAAGAAAATCACATTAAAGGTTAGATATCATGGTCTCTATGCTTACGGTGGATGTAAAACGCTGTAGGGGAGCAGCCTGGCCCGGCCGTCTCTCCCGCCAGGCTGCATATATGTGGCTCATTGTAGAGACTGAGCTGCTCGCAGCTGCGTCAAGCTGACCAGCATTAGTGGAATTATAACAGGAAAAGGGATGATTTTAACCTTCAAAACAAAACCATGAACATGATTAAGTATATGCCCGTGAATCAACTTGCCACGATGCTATTCCTATTCTGTGTATACATTTTGGAACTTGTCTGAAGGTCAATATCGAAGAATATACAACTTAATTTATAGTCATCACAGCGTATTTTGAATGAAACAACAGACAACTGACACCTGTTAAGTCTATTTCAATTGATACACTATTCGGTTGAAATATATTTTTTTTTCATTGGGTAAGCCAAATCTTCACAAATACCCCATATAAAACTCGGCAAAGTTGTTGAAAGCAAGACTTTATTTTATTTATTGACTAAATTCAGCCGTTATGGTGAAAGTTGCCACCGGAAGTAGCTGTGTTACCTCTGCTGAGTGTGACAGTGGAGCTGCTGGTTGGGAACAGGATGCTGTCAGGCCGAGCAGACGCACCGACCTAACGGAGAGAAACCGCAGCAGCATCCTTTGTTTTCTGGACCTGGATATCCAGGTAAGGACGGCTCGGCAGATGAGTTGGAATGATAACTGACTGCCTGCCAGACCCATAATAACTGAGGCGTTATAGAAGCCGTTGACGATACGCATTACCTGTTTTTTTTCTTCTTCATTTCCAGTCATGTCGAAAATATGGCTATTGTTCGGCATACTGTCATACAGACAGCAGCTAATTCGTTCATTCGTTCGCTCATTGAACGAAACGTTTGTCCGTTGAGCTAAAGAGGACGTGTGAGCGCGTGCTGCTGTGCTGCTGTGTCAGAGAAGCAGCTGTGGGAGGTTTGGTGTGGCGGTACAGAGCTAGCTCCCAGCTCAGCAACAGACACGCCGTGCTGTAATACATCCATGGCTGTGCTGCTGTATCTGTGGGGGTTTGGCATTGCATTGCACCACCAACACTACCACCAGCGCGCGCACGCACGCACGCACGCAGGTGGAGTTAGTGTTTATGCAGCTCATGACTTGTGTCCAGGACACTGTTTTATCCGCTGTGTCGCAGCAATAGATTGTAGCATGTGGCTTCTGTTGTGTAAGGACTGGATTATTACATTTTTAGGGGTGGTGGACGGGATCTTTATGTTTGGTTAGGCACCAGAGCTTGATATAGTTTGATGTTTCAATATTGGTCTCAATATGATATCTATATTTCAATAACCTACCAAAATGATATCTTGTATAAATGCATTACTTTGCCAACTGTGTGAATACAGGTACAGTTATTCAACAGTTTGGTACACACCTAATAATCATAATATTTTTAATGTATTCTGAAAAATATAATGCTAAGTCTTACCTTATATCCTTAAAGGTTCATAATAGTAATCATCCAAATACAGTTAAAGCTTTGTTAATTCAGTTCAAGAGTTTAAGCTCATAGTCAGGACTCACACAATCATCAACATATTTCACAGTTCAGTAACCTGTCTGCAGCCCCAGAGGATGATACCTGGATGGCTGCAGCTTGCAGTCATTTATACAGGGCAATGGATAAAACCTGGATGTATAGCTTTGATCAGTCACCATAGTTGGACTAAAGGCATACATGAAGGCACATAGTCGTGGCCAAAAATAGACACACTCAGATGATGCCATCACAAATGAAGTAGCATGTCTGATTATTTTCCAGAAATATGCCAACTTCAAAAGTGTTCAAAACAGTCTGCCCGGTGTCACTGTAACTTCCTGACCATAACGCTCCCAAATAGGGATGTCAACGGTAAAACATTAATCACACATAGTTAGAGCAGTCCAAGGCAAAAAGTGTAGAGCACTTAAAGTTGTTTAGTGTGGGAACATTTCCTCCAGAAAGGCAAGGAAGTCTTATGTAATTTAAAATGTGTGATGCTAGTCTTCAGTTTAGTAGTGGCTCTATAGTACTATGCTGTACCACATGAAGAACAAGCACCCTGTAGCCATGTCTGAGGATGGCTCACAACCATAGAGCATGTTGCTGCTAGCCCGGGCGAGAACGTCTTATCTGTGAGTCCGAGGAGATATGCTGCAGGTCAGTGTGGTAGATGTAGAGGGATTCAAAGAGTTAGTCCAGTATCTCAGGTCTGAGTACTAATGCCACCCATGGTTACTGTGACTGAACACATGGAGAAGCACTTCAAGAAGATAATTGATGAGCTAGAAGTCGAGATAGCCAGGGCAGACGTCCTAGCGTTAGCTCTGACAAGCGACTACTTGGGCGGCTGTGGCTCAGGGGTAGAGCCAGCGTCTTGTTATCGGAAGGTCACTAGTTCGATTCCCCTGGTCTGCATGTCAGAGTGTCCTTGTGCAAGATACTGAATCCCAAAACTGCTCCTGATGTGCTGGTCGGCACCTTGCATGACAGCCACCGCCATCATTGTATGAATGTATGTATGAATTACTGTAAGTGGCTTTGGACAAAAGTGTCTGCTAAATGCCCTAAATGTAAATATACTGGACAGCTCTCACGAACAAAAGTTAACCAAAAAGTCAAGTAGCTGTAACCAGTGTTGTGCTAGTTACTGAAAAATAGTAACTAGTTACAGTTACTAGTTACTTTGTAAAAAAGTAACTCAGTTAGTAACTCAGTTACTTAAACCAAAAAGTAATGCGTTACTGAGAAAGTAACTTTTTAGTTACTGTAAAACATTCTTCCAATTTTACCATTGGACTCTTGGAATAATAGCCTGATAAAGAGATCCAAATAACCAATCAAACATACCGTACAATTGTTTTATCAAGTTGTGCCTGGCTATGGGTCCGTCTTTGGAACTCCAGCCGCTGCTGCTTGGGTGGAGTGGGTGTGTGCTGCTCGCTGCTGTCGGTCTCGGATGCTGCGTTAGCTGACGTTACCTTAGCTGCTAACTTTGTGGAAGCATGCCGCTTCTCTAGGTGCTTCAGCAGATTGCTGTTGCTGTTGTTCGCCGCAGAAAGGATTTTTGACCCGGGGCACAGTTTACATGTTACTGAAATGTTGTTTTTCCCTTTGCTCTCGAGTTGAAAAGAGTTTGAGTATTTCCACGAGTAGAAATGTATCTTCCCCTTCTCGCTCGCCATCATGCCGTGACCTGTCCAGTCCTCTTCATGGCGCGTGTTTGATTGCGTGTGTGACACTAGAGGGCGACAAGTGCTTTGTTTTTCAATTCAATTAAACTTTATTGATCGGGAACTGTGTGCCGTTGTAAAACCTCACCAAAAGGAACGGAGTAACGCAGCGTTTGGTAACGGGAACGGAGTTACTGAATTTTAAAAAACAACGCGTTACGAAACGCGTTACTGAAAATAGTAACGGCGTTACTAATAACGCGTTACTAATAACGCGTTACTACCCAACACTGCCTGTAACTTCATCAGTGCTGAGTGGAAGATGTAGTCCAGTGTGCCTGTTTACACAGCGCTGACACAGCGACAAAGCCAAGTATTGAAATATGTGCAGTTATGCAAGACTAGTGTGCTCCTCACTCAGAGCCTCAGTGGAGTACCAGATTAAACCAAAAACACTTCTTGTATTTCACCTCATTTCACATTTGTTCTTTGTTACTGGTAAATGGGTTAGGCTATTGAAAACAAAATGATTCAAAATGGTCATCCTTTCTTCCAAACAATAGATCTATAAATGGATTGGAGAAACTTCCAGCTTCAATTCTCATGTATTTGTCAAACTGAAGACATTCACTATGGCCCTATTCATCCTGCCCTTTCAGTGCGGGAATCATGCGCCAATACTCTGCATCAGCGTCTGTGTAAAAGTCACAGATGTGGATGGGGGGACAGTTTGGCTGCAGCTCTGATCTGCCTCTGGAGGCAGTATCAGAGGCGAGCCGGCATCTGTGTGAATGAAAAAGCCAGAGGCGCAGATCAGGGGTGTGTCAGTCTGATGGTGTTCACAGTCTGACAGCTAAACAGATCCATCACTCATCAACTAATAGAGAAATGTCCCACACTTCAACCCACGAAGCAGTGTTACAGGACCAAACAACAGTAATGGTAACTGGTAGTGTCTTTGGCAACTTATATGAGGAAAAACTACCACAATTATACATGGAAAAGTGTCTGTCATCCTGTCTGTCCTACCGACTCTTCGTCACATTTCTGCCCAATAAGCGTTTGTCCCCGGCAGCAGAGCCAGGCAGCTCTCGCAGTTGAATGGTGGTGATTATGTGACGCGACTCACCACGTCTTTGTCTCCTTTCACAATAGTGTTGTGGTACAGTAACTGTCTCTGGCAACTTGTAATGAAGAAAATTCAGTGTGTGACCGAGACTTCAGTGAACTTCCCCCCAGAAAACAGCATCCCTCCCCGCAAGTGAGAGTCAGACAGCGTCCACTGTTTACTGAAGATTGACACACTTTACGCCGTCTCACTTGGTTCAGTGTGAACAAACAGAGGTGGAGAAAAGGCGAGCCTTTACTTGGCCCATAATGAGGAGTCTCTGTGTGAAAAGGGCTGAGATGAGCTGTACCTCCAGGGGCTGACCCAACTCGCATGGTGCAGCCGACGGACAATGACTGTTATACTGCCAAAGCTATTTGGTTTGTTACATGGACATATATCCTAATTCCCCGTCGAGGCGATTTAGGCTAATTTTAGAGCAGGATGATAATACATTTTCTCCATCAAACAAAATAAGCAAGTGATATTGTGAACATCACTTATTCATGTTGCTGGCTTCCCACATGTTCTGGAAGATTGCTTGTAATGCAGCCTTCCATGCAGTGACAGCTTTGGTGTACATGGCTGGATTAGTGACCAATCACACCAGGAAATGTTATTAGAAATGAATCGCCAGCAAAAGCATTTTATGCCTATGGTACAGCACACCGAGCCTGTGTTCCTCTCTCAAGATGTGCATCATGTTTTTGTTGCAGTTTTTAGAAGCTAACCCCATGTGGAGCTGAGAACTTATATGAATCATATAGAGTAAGCCCTTGTACTATATATTGGAGGCCTTACCCACCTTATCATGTAGTTTATCATGCTGTCACGGTGCATGCTCCCAAACAAATGTTCAATGAAATCAGCACAAACCAGCTGACACACAGTAAGCCTGGAGCTTTGGGAGCTGCTGGCGTTTTGGGGCTTAGGGCAGTTGCCTGCTCGCCCAGTTGGTAATCCTGCCATGATGCCTGGTCTAAAAATTTGAAGTAGATATTGGAGCAGTTTTCTGCCTTTGTTTCTCTGAATTCTTCAGTTAAACTGGCTGATATAATGACTATGTTTGAGAGCGAGACGGGACAGAGATCGCTGCTATGTATTAATGTGATAACTGATGTTGTATTTTATAGTATAGTAGTAGAAGTAGTAGTAGTATAGAGTACATGCTGAGTAGTGTACAGTATACAGTATACAGGCTGATGTAGCATGTGCATTCCTTTTGTCAATGCTTTTTTAATCATAGACCACTACTTTCAAAGTCTAATGAGAATATGTGTAATATTAAAATGTTTCTCAATCAAAACATATTTGGTTAGAGCTATAAGTAATAGGGGTGTCACAATTCTCCAAATCCTCGATTCGATTTCATTTTCGATTCTAAGGTCACGGTTCGATTCGATTCTCGATTTTTAATTTTTTGGCACAGGTTGCTATGCCATTTTTAGACTAGACCTTTATGCAATATAATATCTGACCTTTGTTCACAATGTACCACACTACATTGTCAAATTTAAAACATTGTCAAAATATTAACTATTTACATTTCTATGGCCAGACAAGACAACTGTGATTTTTATATTTTCATATTCTTCTTTAAGAAAATGAGAATGTCCACATTAGGCTTGCACGATTAATCGTATTTTCATCGTCATCGCGATGTGAACGTGCGCCATAAACCCATCACAAAAGCTGGTCTGAAGTGTGATAAGTTTTGTTTACATCCGCCATGCTTTCACACTCAGCGTGCTGACATTTGGCCAATCAGATGCGGCCCTGGACACCATGGGCAATGCATGCACACCGTTTAGCCAATCAGATGACGCCCAGCTCTGCTCACTTCCTGCATGAGAATTAGTAGCCAGAGTAAACAGGATGGCGAGGCAGGAGAGCAGAGCGGTGAAACTGCCGACAAAACGCTTGTGGCAAAAAGAAATAGCAGCTCCGTGGTTTGGAGATACTTTGGATTCAAGCCAGAAGACAATTTACAGACCCAGGTACTGTGCAGGACCTGCAGAACAGTTGTAGCAACGTCCAGAGGTAACACCACCAACCTCCATCACCACCTGCTGCACCACCATAAAGAGCTGCACGAGCAATTTAAGGCCAGTCAGTCTAAAGTGCAAACGTCGAGCAGCAGTCAAGTAACGCGACCATCACTGCACCAACAGTAACATGTGTAAATTAATGTTAGAAGGGTTTTGTTCAATAAAAGCATGCTCAAAAATATTTTTTCTATTTTTTTTTATTTAATTGTCATCAGCTATTAAGTATTTAAGAGTACCTCAAAGCAGGGAATCTGTTAATGCAGAAAAATCTGAAAGACACAGGAACTGTATGCAAACTTCAATATTTTCTTATTTATCGCATTTTGCTCATATCGTGCAGGCCTAGTCCACATTCAATGTGAACGTTGTCATCATAACTCACTGGAAATCCAAAATACTTCCACACTGGCGACTTCAGTGAAAGAGAAGGGTTCAAATTCTGTCGACGGGTCTCCTGCATCTGCAGCTGCCGTTGTTGTAAGAGTGGCGTAGCTCCTTTCAGGAACAGGGTGGAGCATGAGGTGTGAGTGGGCGAGCGAGAGTGAGGGAGCGTGCGGACGTGCGGACAGTGAATGAATGGGAGAGGAAGGAGAAGAGAAAGGAGTGTCAGTAGTAGCGACAGCAATAAAGTGTACAATATAGGCTGCAGTTTGGCTGTGAATAAAGGCGACGGCTCCTCCAGATACAGCAAAGCTCCCTGGTCTTATTTCCCGACCAGCTGAACACGTGAAAGGAGGTTCACCCCGAAGGGAAACAGAAACTTCGGCCCTGGAGGAAATCATCTCCCCTGTGCTTCCCGACCACGGTCCGGGAGCCCAACAGGAATGGTGTGAATGTGACAGGAATGTGAATTCGAAGTTCAAGATTGTGACTTAATTTCGCTTGATTTTGATTTACAATCGAAATTGTGACACCCTTAATAAGTAAGTGTGACTTCTGCCTTCGAAACGAATAGTTCTTGTCGCCCTGAAAAAAAGTATATTGTAATAAAAACAATTTTATTATGAAAATGACATTTGAGTCATACTAGTCACATGCAGCTTTAAATAATTTCAGTGTCACTGCAACAGCTGGCAGTGGGAATTTCCTGATTTGCTCAGAGATTAAATCTTTTATCAGTCTGGTGGTGAATTCATATTCTCACCATCACAAGAAATGCCAACAAGACAAACAAACAGAGGCAACATCATTTGAGTGAGCGCACCTTAAAGCTGCAGTCTGGAGTTAGGAGAAAAAAGTGGACAGAAAAGTCCACCGTGCACGAGCAGGCTTGTAACCACGGTAACAGTGGAAGCCAGATAACCAAGACGGCGCATTCAAAATAACAACAACAAAATAAGCCCTGATTGTTCTATTTCTGATCAATACAACAAAATGACAATGACGAGTGCCTCTTCCCGAGTCACTGTAGACATCCCGAGGAACAAACAATATTCCTCACATCGCGGTACACAGAGTAGAGAAGAGTTACCAGGTAGTCATTACCCAGTGCAACATTTTTGCCTGCTGCCTTTCTGAAGCATGTGTAACGTTATTCCTCTAAACCAATTCAGCCACTTCAGAGCGTACTGAACACAAACTAACCTTATAACTGACCGTTCACTTGAAAGACACTTTTGCTAACCAGTAGCCATGAAGACAAGATAAACACTGGAGTTAGCATACAAGCTAACAAGCTAGATATATCAACAAGCTACATCGCTCGACTGCAACATCGTAGTATTACTGTAACCGCCGCCATCTTAGCCTTGTGGTTAAAACATAGAATGAAACATATATCAAGCAGGGCTCCTTACCTGTCCAGCAGAAAAGCTGCCAGCTCTGTGTCACTCTTTAATCCTTACAAATCCTGTAGCTCCCTCCACCAGATTTCTTTCTGGCTCGGTCCAGTTCTTTCTTTTTACACTGCTTTTCTTCGTCAGTCTTCCTATTTCTTCTCTTTGACGTGGGCAATGGTGGGGCATGTTTCTGCTCTGTTGCCTCTCCGCCATTGTTTACAGTTTGAGGTTGAGCTTGAACCTATCTGACCAGGTGAGAGCAGCCTGCGCTGCGCCTGCGCGGGGGAGGGGCACTGCTGAGTACGCACTGGCCAGGGAGGTTGACTCTGATTGGTTGTGTTGATTCGGGGAGCGGTGGATTTTTGCAGATCAAATTACAGCCACTGGATGACCCACAGACAGTGGATTTTTTCACAGTTGTTCTGTATTATATTCTACTGTCAGATCATAATGACAATTTTAGTAAATATAACAAAAAAAATAGCTAGACTACAACTTTAAAGTCATACTCGTGCCCTTGTTTATCAGCAGTTGTATACATTACCATGAATTTGAATGTCATCATAATAAAGAATGATGTAGTTCAATCACAGTAAATGTGCTCCCACTGTAAATACTGGTAAAACCCTTTCCCAGCTTTCTAATTGTTCTGTCATGACAACAGTTAACTATAAGGAATGACTGACACCTGGTCGTGGAAGTTTAAATTTCAAGTTGTATCTGACATAGGAACTAAATAGAATGACGCAGCACATTTTTACGAAGTTATAGTGTTAATCTCACACTACGTTTGAAACTAAGGATAACTGAACGTACACACAGGCATCAAATAAGGTTAGAAAAGAACATTAAATTAACAACAAACGAAAGCAAGAAGTGATAAAGAGATCTTATTTAAGGAAGGAGGTATTTAGCTTGATTAAAGGTTCAATTTGTAGGATATGGCCAAAATCTTTGTTTAAAACGTTAAAAAAATGAACTGACATTATCAACAGAGTATGAAAAAACAAATGAGTTGTCGTTAAATCAAAGAGGTCGTTAATAATACCACTTTGTACCTCAAACATGAGGAGCTGATTGTTGATTTTGGAAAACAAAAAAACACACACCCCTGTCTACATCAGTGGAGCTGAGGTGGAGCAGGTGAACAGTTATAGGTTCCTTGGAATTACTATCACTGAGAAACTGTCATCACACATCACTAACCTGGCTAAAAAAAGCACAGACAAGGCTCTACTTCCTAGGGAAACTTAGAGAAGGCTTAATTCCGAAACAACATTCTGGTGAACTTTTACAGTGGAGCAACAGCACAGAGCCCAAAGGATACTAAAAGACAACACCCACCCAGCCACTGTCTGTTCACCCTGCTGCCATCTGACAAGAGCTACGGAGTTCTCAGCTACCATACCACCAGACTACAGAGCAGCTTCATTCCTCAGGCTGTGACACTCCTGAACTCATACTCAACATCCATTATCCATTGTCTAAAATAGTGCAGGACTCAAGGACTCAGTCATTATTTTGTTTTTAAACTGTTTAATGTAAATTGCCCCATTAACTTATCTCAAAACCCCACATCATTTAAACTGGACATAAACAACATAAAACTCACCAAAACAATTTTGACTCTACACGTTACCACTACTGATGTCTGACTATCTCTCTCCTCTGCTGCTTCACTCCTCTCCTGTCTCTGCCTGCTTGTAAATCACCTCTGTACTGTATCCCCTGTCTTCAAACTGGCATTTGTCAGTCTCAGAGGCTTTGTTCAGTATAGAGCTGCACGATATATCGGCTGAGCATCGTCATCGCGATGTACGTGTAGTCACATCGCAGGGCCTGCGATGTCGGAGGCAAATGAACTCATCTAATTTCAAGTGTACCTGACACACACTGTGCATTCAGACTCTGCATGCGCAGCGATCCACCAATCACATTAGTTCTTATTTAGTGTGCCGAAGCAGACCACGCCCCTGCACATGGAGTGAGTTGCTGGTAACAACATTGAAAAATGAGCAACGAACAAGAGAATATCACTGAAAAAGAAAAAGAAAAGCAACGTCCGATTCAACTTGCGAAGTCAGATCAAGTTGGCCATCTGAGGATTGGACGCTGTGGGATACTCTGATTGGTTGTTAGCTAGCTCTCATTGTTAGCTCGATGACCATTCTGATAGGCGGCGTGCTAGCGAATCAGCGCGGCATGGGGGAGGGGGAGTGACGATGGACCGCACTCCGGTCCGCCATTTCCTGTTTCGTGTTTTCGATTACTACTTGTGCAAGTGCAGAACGTGCATGCTGCTGTGTAGCTGGCAGGAGTCGAGGCGGTGTGTTTCAATGCAACTTTTCTGCCGAATGGGTCAGACGAGAGGCAACGGAGGGGTCGGATAAAGGCAGCTGGCCGTTGGTTTGAGTCTGGGCGCTGTGTGTGTGTGTGTGTGGGCCCTTTAACGTTAAAACTTGTTCACTTATTTTCTACTATTTACAGAACAAGGGGCTGTGGGCCGCTCAGGAATCTGATGCAGAGCTGCTCTTATTATTATTATTGTTTATCATTTTTGATAAAAAGAAAGCTGTTTAGTTTTGCTGTAAAAGATTTCAGTTGTTGAATAAAAGGTTGAATAACCTGTTTATCACTCATTGTTAGTTACTTAATGTAATTATGAAGCTAGAATGTTCCATTTTAAGATGGAGAGCTCAAAAGGTTCAAAGGTTTGTTTATTGTCATTTAATTGCACATGATAGAAGGAAACATGAACTCAGGTCCCAGCACAAAAAAGCAAGCAATAAAAGATAACAATAAGAATATCTCTAAAACACAGACAGAAGAGGTAAGATCAGTGCAGGTTAATTGTCCACAAGATAGCAGCAGTGCATGTATACTTCAGAAAACCTGGTGACGTTCTTCATAGTCAGCCCTTTACCTCATATTGCCTCTTTTGTCCTCAGTCTTTGGTAGTCAGTAAGTAAACTTGAATTAGGTGAATTTTTGTGCAGTTTGTCCAGTCAATTGCACAACCCCACCATTATGTCAATGTTTTCCAGATAGGAGTGACATTACACTGCATGCTGTCTGATTTGTCGAGTTTTTTGATTTATTGAAGCCCTTTGACCTACTTAAAAAGGAAAAATCATGGAATTTTACATCAGGGCCACAATAAGAACCTTGCTGACAGTGCACTGCTTCTGTCTGCAGTCTTGATGAGTAATGCTGGATAATTTGGTCCATGCAAACACAAACAGTCAGGCTTTTTCCTGGCTCTCTGGAGCTTTAGCATCGGGCCCAGGGCTGCAGTGTGTAGGAACAGTTGAAAGGGATTTCATCACATTTTTGCAATATTGGGGCAGACTGGGAGATAAAGCACAATATGTCCTCATGTGGTCTTTGTTTGGGATGCCACAGATAGAGATTTTCCCTCAGCCTTTCTAAAGCTCTGTGTGGAAACAGGTGCAATTACAGACTACCAACATGGATTATGTGCAGTTGTCCACTGTAAACAGATCTTCATATTTACAAATCTTTTTCCGTTTCCAACATAAGCTTGCTCAGGAATTTTCTAGAATCAAGTCCAACAACCAAGTCATTTGCCAGGACAAAGATACATTATTCTGTACTGTTAGAAATGTCAAATTTCAAAAAGAATTTCAGAAAACGAATCAATCCGCAAATGGGATTGATGGTTTAATCACACTGCAACCATTATTATTGAATGTGTTGCTTACCTGAAATATTAATTGCTCAGTCTGAAATGTGAAATACCAGAAAATAGTGAAAAGTTCCCCAAAGTCTGATGTAGGGATGCAAATTATAACCAGTTTATTCGATAGTTGGCTGGTCTTAACAATCATTTATCAGTTAATTATTAGTAAATATGTTGGACATTCTTCCATTAGAAAAATTGTTTTAACCTATGATTTGATTTGTGTTCAATGCAAAATTAGAGTAGACTCCGTTTGGAGTGAAAATAACACAAACACCAAGTTACTTGAATTAAACTATTAAAGGACTGAATTGTAATATAATAATATCAGTTTGTACAGGATGTCTTTTTGTTTTGGATGCACCGAATTTTCGGTCACCAAATGTGTTTGTCTGAAAATAACAAAAAACAACACATTTGGTATTTGGTCAAATGAGTGAAAAGGCTGAAGTTTTTGACCGAAATTGTATGAGAACTATAGCCCACTTTTGATATCTACAGATATGGCAAAAGCTTTTCTTTTACAACAGGCAGTACAGCATATGTCTATTATATTCCGGGTATAGATATTGATTTATTTTCAGTTATTGTGCTACTTGTCTGCTGGAATGGACTGAATGTTCTAAATGCAATCCGTAATTTTTTTTTATGACATTGAGGTCTATTGTCTTAAACATATTTATGATTACTTATTATACAGAAAGAAAAAGAAAAAAGAAAGGTTTTTTTCTCAACAGTCAGTGCAGTAAGGTGACCAAATGTTTTAAATGCTTACCCTTTATTAAATAAAAAAAAATGTAATTACCGTTTTGTTTTGTAATTTTATTATGCTATTTAAAAAGCATAAATTGAAGGCAAAATTGACTTAATTAATGCAGTGGGACAGGTTAGCAAATAAATCTGAAAAAAAAGACCAGTAGGTAATGGTAGCCTATTCTGTATTTGGTAGTCAGATAAGTATTTCCGTATGTTTGTCTTCGGCTTTGGCTTCAGCCACAAATTTTAATTTCGGTGCATCCCTACTTTTTGTACTTCATGAATATAATTTTTTGTGCCATATTATTCCAATGCCTACAGCATTCACACTATTGTTCTTCAAGTTTATTATTATTCCGTCTTATTCCGTAGGTTTTTCATCTGGCTTTTCCTTCTACAGATTTTGAGCTACAGCCATTTAAATCTCAAAATGTTCAGCTTTTTAAGGACATCCCAGCTTCTGCTTTCTATCGCTTATACCTTTTGAAATATTCAGCTTTTTCTCCCAAAAATTTGCCCATTCATTCTTATGGGTTTTTTTTTTTTTTACTTTTCAAGCACTTTCAGCATTTCTGCGTTTTCGGCTTTTCAAATATTTACAATGGAAGTAAATGGAAAAATCTTCATATCCTCTTTATACCCACCCTACTTTCAAACCCTTCTCCTCCTTCATAGTTTGACCTACAGACATCATTCCAACTTTAAATACGTTATTACTATACTATTCAGCATGTATTCAGCTTTTTAAAATCCTTTACAGTTTTGAAATTATGACAGCTTAAGTTTTATAGTTTTTTCGCCCCTCTTCAAATTTTATAATGGGTGTGTATTGCGGAATGTTCAGAGCTGCAGAGTGGGTCACATGACCCCTGGAGTGGAGGGCAGTCTGAAAAACTGGAATTCTGCTACTGCTTCAGCATTCAGCTAGTAGTTCTACTACTGCTACTTCTACTGCTTCAGCATTCAGCTAGTAGTTCTACTACTGCTACTTCTACTGCTTCAGCATGCGTTCAGCTAGTAGTTCTACTACTACTACTTCTACTGCTTCAGCATGCATTCAGCTAGTAGTTCTACTACTGCTACTTCTACTGCTTCAGCATGCGTTCAGCTAGTAGTTCTACTACTGCTACTTCTACTGCTTCAGCATGCGTTCAGCTAGTAGTTCTACTACTACTACTTCTACTGCTTCAGCATGCGTTCAGCTATAAGTTCTACTACTGCTACTTCTACTGCTTCAGCATGCGTTCAGCTAGTAGTTCTACTACTGCTACTTCTACTGCTTCAGCATGCGTTCAGCTAGTAGTTCTACTACTACTACTTCTACTGCTTCAGCATTCAGCTAGTAGTTCTACTACTGCTACTTCTACTGCTTCAGCATGCGTTCAGCTAGAAGTTCTACTACTGCTACTTCTACTGCTTCAGCATGCGTTCAGCTAGTAGTTCTACTACTGCTACTTCTACTGCTTCAGCATGCGTTCAGCTAGAAGTTCTACTACTGCTACTTCTACTGCTTCAGCATGCGTTCAGCTAGTAGTTCTACTACTGCTACTTCTACTGCTTCAGCATGCGTTCAGCTAGAAGTTCTACTGCTACTACTTCTACTGCTTCAGCATGCGTTCAGCTAGTAGTTCTACTGCTACTTCTACTGCTTCAGCATGCGTTCAGCTAGAAGTTCTACTGCTACTACTTCTACTGCTTCAGCATGCGTTCAGCTAGAAGTTCTACTGCTACTACTTCTACTGCTTCAGCATGCGTTCAGCTAGTAGTTCTACTACTGCTACTTCTACTGCTTCAGCATGCGTTCAGCTAGAAGTTCTACTGCTACTTCTACTGCTTCAGCATGCGTTCAGCTAGAAGTTCTACTGCTACTACTTCTACTGCTTCAGCATGCGTTCAGCTAGAAGTTCTACTACTGCTACTTCTACTGCTTCAGCATGCGTTCAGCTAGTAGTTCTACTACTGCTACTTCTACTGCTTCAGCATGCGTTCAGCTAGAAGTTCTACTACTGCTACTTCTACTGCTTCAGCATGCGTTCAGCTAGAAGTTCTACTACTGCTACTTCTACTGCTTCAGCATGCGTTCAGCTAGAAGTTCTACTACTGCTACTTCTACTGCTTCAGCATGCGTTCAGCTAGTAGTTCTACTACTGCTACTTCTACTGCTTCAGCATGCGTTCAGCTAGAAGTTCTACTACTGCTACTTCTACTGCTTCAGCATGCGTTCAGCTAGAAGTTCTACTACTGCTACTTCTACTGCTTCAGCGTTCAGCTAGAAGTTCTACTACTGCTACTTCTACTGCTTCAGCATGCGTTCAGCTAGAAGTTCTACTACTGCTACTTCTACTGCTTCAGCATGCATTCAGCTAGAAGTTCTACTACTGCTACTTCTACTGCTTCAGCATGCGTTCAGCTAGAAGTTCTACTGCTACTTCTACTGCTTCAGCGTTCAGCTAGAAGTTCTACTACTGCTACTTCTACTGCTTCAGCATGCGTTCAGCTAGAAGTTCTACTACTGCTACTTCTACTGCTTCAGCATGCATTCAGCTAGAAGTTCTACTACTGCTACTTCTACTGCTTCAGCATGCGTTCAGCTAGTAGTTCTACTACTGCTACTTCTACT